>JAGXJF010001539.1:600000-1078105 GCA_019208055.1 Stipa capillata | reverse complement strand
TGCCTTTCTCCTTGTCCATGGCACGTGGCTTTTTCTTCTAGTTTCGCTTGCGCTTTCCTTTGAAATTCTGCTGTTGGCGCTTGGAAGAGCCAGCGAACTTGTTGTTATTCTGAGCGTTATAATGTACCTCTGGGAGTGGGGCTGCGCCGACATTGCGCTGATGATGGTTCCTCAGAGTGAGTTCATCATGTTTTTCCGCTTGTAGGAGTACATGTATAAGTTCAGAGTAAAGTTGAAATTCTTTGGCGCGGTACTGGTGCTGCAAGATCCGATTAGATGGAAGCATTGTTGATAAGGTTTTTTCAATCTTATCTGCCTCAGAGGGTTCTTTCTCGCAGAAGCGTAACTTAGAACAGATCTTGTGAACAACGTGGTTATAGTCTTCAATGGACTTAAAGTCCTTAAGTCGAAGTTGTACCCAGTCATGAGTGGCTTCGGGAAGAATAACCGCTTTTTGCTGTTCGTATCTGGTTTGAAGTGCTTGCCATAATGTGCGTGGATTTTCTTCCATCAGGTACTAGGATTTGAGGTCTGGATGGATGTGGTGCCTTACAATGTATAAAGCAGAATATTATTGATGTTCTAGTAGCGGTTGTATTCCCTCAACGGGAGCATTGAGTGTCGCCACAATCCCACGGGACGCAAGGCTGACCTTAACATCCATTGCCCATGTAGGATAGTTGTGACCGTCGAGCGCAAACTCTTCAAATTCTTTGGCCATCTTGATCTACATGGAATTAAGACCAGAGATTTTATTAATTTACCTGTGGGTAAATTAAAATCATCATGGGTATGTTGCAATAGTATATGAAAAACTGTAATATTCAAATTAAAGAATATGAAATAAAGTAATGTAGACCTCTTAATTTAAAGTTAACACGTTGAAGATAATCACCCGTAGGTGTAGATCTTACAGTCAATAGGGACATAATCTGACATGGTCAGTGGATGTCATATCCTATTCACCTTGTGTTATTCGTTAAACATAGATAACTGGAAGAGCACGTTTAAAGGTAATAATTATGTCGATATGGACATAACGTAGACCTTACAACAAATGGGGAATAATCTGCAGTAGATTCCGTGTCCATTTACCTTGTGATTCACAATTATCATATGGAGGTAGTCACATTAATATGATTTTACATATGTAATTCCATGAATTAAGTCAGTGGACTTAATTTAGGCGAATTACTGAATGTGTTGCAAGAAAAATTGAGTTTAATTGCAAAAATGGAAACAACTATATGTCATAGAGAATGCTAAAAGGGCAAACACATGTGACATATATAAATTTCTAGACAAACATGGTCTGAAATATAGTTACAATACGAAAAAATACAGAAAACATCAAATAAATTAATAAATTAAACTGCACTTTGGGCTGTTTTGCAATTGTTTGAAAATATAGGGGCTAAATTGCAAAATCAGCAGCGTATAATTTTTTTTCTACCCGCTGGTATGGCCCATTATGGCCTGTTGGCCCACAGGCCGGTTATCCCTTTTGGCAGGCCGGTCGGTCGGCCCACACGGTCTACCCGAGCTGAGGCCTCAGCCCGTGAGGCACGCCGGCATGGAGTGGGCCATGTGGCCGGTTGGCCCATTTTGGCTGGCCAGCCCACCTGAGCCCCTTGAGGTGTTTTAAGCTGGGCGGTTAGGGTTTCCCCTAACCGCCACCGCCGACGTTGTGTTGCGGGTGGGGGAGCCGGGGGGCCATCGGGCAGGCGCTGTAGGACGCCGCCGCCGTCGCCGAACCAGGCGTTCCCGCCGCCGCTTGATGCGCGGCCACCGGGGATGGTGCGGACGACGCCACCGGAAGGGGCTCGGGCGGACACCGCCGCTTGCGTCGGGGGCGGGTTGGTGAAGTGGCTGCCGCCGCTACCGTCGGGGAAGGAGAGGCGCCGGAGGGCGCCGTTGCCGTTGGAGAGCGGCGGAGGTGGAGGGGCAGCGAGCTCCGGGTCGGTGATGCCAACGAAGTCGGCGGCCGAGTTTGGCCATGGGCGCCATGGCGACGAGGCGCGCGGTGGAGAGAGTTGAAGGGGGGCCCCACAAACGCCGTCGTTGTGGGCGCGAGGAGCCGCCGGCGTCCGCTGCTGTCATGAGGGCTTGCCGGTGGCCGCCGGTCGCCGATGCACCCGATGAAACCGACGGTGCCATGGCGAGAAGGCGACTAGGTGCCGAGATCTGAGCAGCAATTGTGGGTGGATGAAGCGCGCGGCGGTTTCGGCGTCTCCGGCGAGCACGGCGACGGCGCCGGCATGGTGGAGAAGCTCGTGGTGGAAGAAGTGCGGTGAAGGCAACATCTACGGTTGCAAGAACAGTGAGTATTTCTTGAATGATTCTCTCAGCTATTTCTCACATTTCTTCTTCTTGCTTCTTCTCTGTTCTTGGCCGGTGCTCTTGGTAGAACAAAGTGACTGATAACGTATTAGAGAATGGATTGAGACAGCAAGAATTAAGACAGAGATTCTCCAAAATGATCGTCATCCTCTTTATTGATTCTTGATGTTACATATATATACAAATGAAAATAACGTCACTTGTAGTTTGAAGCGTCATCAGCAACTACTAACGACGATTAAAATTGATCACTAATCGTCGTGTCTCTTCCGGAGGGGCGTCGGTTCATAACACAGGAGATACCATTGCCAGTGCCCTATGACGTGGATCTCTCAGACGATTCGTTCTCTCATGCTATTTGACCAGCTCAAGTGCCGAGCATATGTTACTATTTAAAGCGAGTTCTCACCTGATATGCATTCCTTTTTCTCGCGAGGAAACAAAGCATTCTATCAGTACATTACCTTCCTACGTCACGGTTTTTGTTTTGTATTAGCATTGGGCATATCTTTTGTGTGGTTCATATAGGCTCATGGCCTTTCATGAACTTCATAGGATTCTAACTCCAGAAAAAAATAATCAAAACCAGCCAAAATAAGGCAGGACCCACCAGCTGTAGAATATAATCCTATGCTTATCTGATGTGATGAGGAGTGGATTGCCACTTTTCTTTCCTCTATAATAGAGTCTGTGATTTTTTTCCCCTTGTTGTGGAAGTGGCCAAGGAGAAGACCAGAACAAGAAGACAGGAAGAGGCTTCTGTTCTGTTCTCTTCTGTTCTTGCTTCCTAGCTAGGCCATATGGACGTGGAGATCCAGCAGCCGCGGGAGGTCGGCAATTCCAAAGTTGTGAAGGTTGAGAAGGAGGAGGCGTGGGAGCTGTTCACCAGTCAAGCTAGCAATGAAGGCCGCCCTGTGGGTTCCTCCTTCCTTTGGCCTAATTTTCTTCTGTTCTTGTTGGCCCTCTGTTCTATTTTCTAACGATGTCTTCAAGTTCATGATACTAAGACTCTGGTCCAGGATTTTGTTATTGATGTTTATGACTATATGTTAGAACGGGAGATGTATAGAATAACATCGTCGCTTTTGTGTGATTGAGCACTTCTTAAACAACTTTATTTCTGTAATCCATGGCATGTTCTTTTCTGTTCTTCCTTTTGCTGTTTGTGTGTCTTTTTACATTTTTTTAATTTTAATTGTGATTGGTGAAATGGGTAAGAATAGGAGATAAATTAGCCTGATAACAACTGTTCCACCTATGTGCAGATTGTTGCTCACTTTGGGGCTTCATGGTGTGTGACATCCCTGTCCATGAACTACAAGTTTGAGGAGCTAGCTCAGACCCACCCTGAGATATTTTTCCTCTATGTGGATGTTGATGATGTCCAGGTAATCATTCTCCAATCTTCTTGTCTCATGGCTTGTTATTATTTATCTACTTCAGGAAAACTCCCATGATCACATCTTTTTTAAGGAAAAAAGAAGACTGAAATCTCTTCTGAAAAATAGAGATGGGGTAGCAAATTAAAGCATAAATTGATATGACGTTTCACCTTATTCATGAAGATTATGGGATAATCGTTTCTCAGAAAAAAAAATGCTCACTAAATTAGCATACTGCTCTGAAGATGGCCTAATTAAGCTAAGCTTCTGATCTATGTTCATGCAGGGTGTTTCGTCCAAGTTTGGAGTGAAGGCCATGCCCACGTTTTTTCCTCATCAAGGGCAAGGAGGTGGTGAAGAAGATCGTTGGTGCCAACCCAGATGAGGTCAAGAAGATGGTGGATTCCTCTGCCGAATCACTCGACTCTACCATCACCTCTCCTCCTGATATAGTGATCGAAAAATAGCTGCTGCTTTCTTGTCTTCTTGAAACTGCTTGGTTCCGGTGTGTGTAAGTTTGGTCCGGTGAGGCTGTGACTCTTAATCTGACGAGTGTCTCTTTCTGCTGGAAGAAGACTCGTGTCTGGCTAGGCTGTTGGTCCTGCAATTGTGACTTACTTTCTGAATGTTAAATGCGTGAATTTTGGTGGTTGAAAAGATGGTTCACTCTAGTCTATGCACACTTGCCAGTTAGTAACATTTTCTGTGACAGATGCTTGTTTTTTACGGAGTATCTTCCATGCGATATTTCCCATGCGCACTCTGACAATGAACTTAAAAAATTGTTATGATCTCTGCAGCACTGCAAAAGTGCAAATCCCCAGATAATTTAGTCAATATACTAAACATTCCCAGATTATGTTAGTAGGTGGTACTGTTAGCTTGTTAGGTACTGGAGTACAACTGCATCTGAATCAAAAGGATTTCCATCGTACCTAACCACCTTGAGATGAACAAAACTGCAAGCTGTTGTGATGTTCACTGCAAGCTGTTGTGGCCCAATGCAACTCACATGTTGGCTCCAGCTCTGTGCTCCAAATATTCAGTGCCTTCAAAAAAAAACTTTAAAAGGCAAAAGAGGAAGAAAAGGTAAAACATTATTGGAGAAACTTTCTCAACTGTTGTGCACAGTGCCCACAACATAACTTCCACTATCTCATGCTCTGCATACTTTTTCAAGCAATCTCATTCTCTAACTGTGTCGGCAGAGCAAGTCCCATCACGCCATTACTCATAAGTACAAACAGAGGGGTTGAGTTGTCTGTGCCACCTAGTACTCTATCAGTTACTACTGATTACTGATAGAGCTATATTATTTACTTGAACTTGTCAGGTATACGAAGAAAGAATACTACTAATGCATCACATATATGCAGAAAGAATATACTACTAATTCCAGTTGCCACAGAGCAGAGTGATACACTTCAGATGTGCATATTTACACTCACTAGTGACTGACTGAACTGAATTGAGCTAAACTGCCGGCTACAGACAGATGTGCATATCAATGCGCGCGTTCTCTCTCTCCTCCACGTGAAGCCATGCACGAGTGCTAAAGCGACAACCAGCACGAGCACCAAGAATAAAGCGAGGAGGCCCAAGCGAAGTGCCCCCTCTGGACTGCACTGGATCCGTCTCACCTCACCATCCTTCTCCAATCTCCACAGCTGCTTACCTCTGCATGTTCTTGTGTGAGAGAGTAGAAGAGCTTGCACAGTTCCAATCCGATGTGCTGCTACGTGGGCAAAGCCACCAAGATCTTCCTCTGCCTCGTCTCGGCGCTCCTCGTCGTGGGCCTCGTCCTGGGCTTCGGGCTGGCGCACCGGACGTGGGGAGCGCGGACGACCCAGCCGGCGCCGGACTGCCGGTGGCCGGGCTGCCAGCTCGAGCCCGCCTACGGCGACTGGCCCCCGGCCACAACGCCGCCGTCCAACCCGCTGACGGAGCCGGCCGTCGCAGCGTTCCCCGGGGTCGGCTCTCCTTTCGCCGCGCCGCCGACGGGCATGCCGTATTTCGGGCCGCCCAGCCCGTTCGCGGTGGGTCTCGGCCCCTCCTCGCATGCATGAGAAGAACTGAGAAGTTTTAGTTTGCCACTGATTTTTGGTTGCATTTTTCTGAAAGTTTTTTAGAGTTTGAGCAGCCAATTACTAGTAGTTTTTTGTTTTGTTTTGTCTGTACAATTCGGTTAATCTTTCTTGTCCGGGGAAAGTGGAAAATTTGTCTTGACTAGCACGTCTCAGCTCACATAAATTTATACATAATGCTTAATTTGAATTTAAAAATATAGTTCAATGCTTGCAGAATAACAACATACATATCTGAGTTATAGACAACATATGCCTTCATTTATGTTTCAATGCTTACAGAATAATAACATACATATCTGAACTATAAACACTGTTGGCTAGATAATAGATAAAACCTTAAGTTTTGCCAGTCCAGACATACAGCAGCATGTCTGTACAAATAAAATCGACAGCACAACTGTTAGTCATGTTAACCTTATAGAACAGCTAAAGGGACATTAGATCTAGTTTTTTTTAATTTGGAGGATAATTTGAAGAAAAATTCTCCACCATAGGTATAATGAAAGTAAGAACAAAAAATACGTATGAAATACACTTGAGATGCCACTAAGAGGAGATAATGTACATCTTTTCTTTGCACTTTTCTTAAATCAGTTCGGTTCTCCTTTTTCAGGTTAAATGTTAAAAATGATGAAAATGCCTTCCGTATATTAAATATAACTAAACAAATATTTGCTTCATCCTTTCAAATCCACCACACAAAAATAATATGGAAGGTTAGCAATGATTAAAAAAAACTTCAAAAAAAAGACACCGCTATGCATAATGTTCAGCATAAGCTAATGGGTTTTACCAATGTTTACACACCTTTTCGTGATTGTCGGGACCCAAAATCCATAACAGAGATATTTAAGTGAAATCACCCGTCAAGTCGAAACATCAACCCCGACCTCAACCCTTGAGTATATATTCTAAGAGGAGTGGAGTGATATGGCTTCGAATAGCCCAAAACGTCAATCCCGAACTTGCTCCGGCAAACTAATGCGCAGATCAAGTAGAGTGATATAGTCTCCTCACTCTTTTCTTACTGAGCCGGAACATCAATCCCGAACTCGTCCCGGCAAATTAATGCTCGGCTGGAGTAGGATGATATAGCTCCCAAGCTCTCAGTAGAAGAGTCACTTCACATGAGTGATTAATCCTAACAACTCTATGCTATAGACTCTAAAATCCTACCCGCATCATGTGCTTCAACAACATACACGCAAGGCACATGAGGCAGAAGGGAACAAACCGGTATCACAACAGCAGCTCTACAACTGAAGATGCGATATTATAAGTTCTTGAAATTTAATAACGTAATATACACACAAGGGTTGCTTACACAGCGAAAGAGTATATATGGCTACGAAGCCAAAAAGGTCAGGCCAAAAGTGGCAGCAGAACAAACCAAGCTGCCAAACCCTGGGGCAGGACCACTGCCTGGGATTTCTAGCGACTAGTCGTCATTGGCGTCGATCTCTACGTAGAAACCACCCTCGGAAGGGATGGTTTCCTCTGCAAGAAAAATATCAATGATTGCAGAGTGAGTACAAAATTGTACTCAGCAAAACTTACAAGGGGAAATTAGTAATAGATGCAACATGTATCAATAAAGGGCTATCTGTGGACTACTTTGCAGAAAGCTAGTTTTCTTTTAGGAATACCGGTTAAGTACACGAAAATCGACTACTGGAATACTTTTAAAAGGAGACGAGTCGAACACTTCACGATCATTCCTTACTGCAGATCACCACACCTTAGATACCCTGACCCTTCCTCAACCACCCTGGGAGTAAGCAATCACTAACACCTCAACCTTAGAGCTGTCAAGTTTTAGAGTTGGTTGTAATTATCTAATTCGATGCAAAATCTTACCAAGCTGTCCATAACCGTGGACATAGCTGTTCAATAGTTTAAACCCTGCAGGGATGTACATCTTTACCTACACGTATTGATTGTCTCTTAGTGCTAGGCCAATCACACTTCACAAGGTGTGCTAGCAGAGGGTGATCAAACACGACAGTTACAATGTTTTCGACCTAGGTATGAGCCACCTTACGGGACAGTCCATGTACATCAGTCCGGTCGCAACTGCGACACAGTCCCATAAGTTGTGAATCGAGGTACATCTCCGGTCTCCCAGACCGTGTGTCCACCCCACCCTCATATTGAGATACCACACCACATCCCCTTTTTCACGCACCCGGCAAATGGAAATGGCAAACTAATGCAGCTTATACACTAAGTCTAGGCAAATTATTTAGTCGTGGGTGGCCCCATAATCCACCCGTGTAGAAGTACGCAAATCTCGGTTCAAAGGGACACCGGTAACCGGTCCTTGTGGGAAGACGAGATAACCCACCATGCTCCCAGCCATGGCCTCTCGTCTAAGCCCAATTATGATTAATTAAGTTATTAATTATATCCCAGTGAACATCCACCTACAACGTAACCCATCCAATGGTGTTGATTCATCTGCCACCCAAGGAATTATGACTTTTACATGTCTAAGCATGTTTAAGCATTAATAACATAGTAAGCAGCATAAAGTTGCACACTGTACTATTCTAGACAGGTTGGGAAGTGTCGCACCCTAATTTTTCAAATCATGTATTAGCATCCCTGCATTAGCTCAACCTGTTTGAACCCCGCATGCACAAACCAAACCCTAACCCCAAAACCCGCACACACGCACTCGGTCAAATAAAACCCTAATCAGGAAATTCCCCGTTCCTCGGCTTTTCTGAAAATTCTAAAATAAATCGTGGGACATCTTAACAATATACCTAGTCCGAATATGCACAAACATAAGCTCGTTCCGTTCAAAGTTTTTGAACAGGTGCCACTGAACACTTTCGCCAAAAATACGTCGGCGCATGAAATCTTAAGCAAACCTGGTCCAACCCATATCAAATATCTCTAGCAGTGTCTTGCCATCCATACCACCTCAGCACCATCTCGTAAATGTCTCTGGCAGCCATTGTCCATTCAAAATCAATTGCATGTCAAACCATTTCAGCTCTGCCACTCTCTTTACTCTCCCTGCTCTCTCTTGTCTTGCCAACTTCAGTAAAACCTCTATAGACGTCAGCTCTACCATTCAAGCCGTGAGTAATTGAAGCAACTTTCGGCGCCTAACCCACTGGTGGCTTGGAATGGTCTTTTCCCAGTCCCTGGATCATGGATGGACATCTCAGCCACGTTCCCTACTCCCAGTGGCCTGCCCATGCCAATCCCGTGCACGTCCTGGCTGGCTTCAGCAAGCTGCAGTGTGCAAGCACAGCTCCCCGTCGCACCGCAGTCGTTTCCCTCGCCGGTGTCAGCCCTACCCAGCCATCTCCAGCATGCCACGGCTGCTTGGTTGTCTTTCCCTCTCCCTATCGCCCCAGCACGCGCCGCTGTTGTCCAGCTGCACCACCGCCGTCGAGCCTTTTCCGAGCAACAGCTACTGCTCTCAGCCGTCCCACCATCACCCCTGTGGCCGTCCCATCTTCATTCAACTCAGCCTCCATTACTCACCTCGCCGAGCTGGCCATCGTCGGTTTGGAACAAGCTCAGCTGCAGTGGCTAACCAGTCTCGCCTCGGCTATAAAGAGCGCCCGAGTGCCAGGCCTCCAGACCAACCACGGCGAGCTGCCCCGAGCCCGAGCCCTACCCCTCCTCCTCAGCTCAACTGTGCCTTACCCGAGCACTCTGGAGCTCAGCACAACGACTCCCGAACAAATCCAGCATGCAACCGAAACCTTGGAGTAGAAAAAGAAAGAAAGAAGAAGCTCCAGAGCCCCTGTTCCGACCGCCCCCAACCGTCGGCTCACCTGCTAGCGGCAGTTTCCAACTTGGCCGACAACCCTAACCGCCCAGCTCCAACCACTCGCCGCCGCCAACCATTTCAGCCGCCGCCGACTTGAGTTACTGAGGCACTGAGCTCCGGACCGAGCTCCAACCGCCGCAATCGTCGACCACTCCAACCGCCCAGCCCCCAACCACCACAACCCCCGCCGGCCCTAACGCCCGAATACTCCACCTGCTGCCGCCGCTCCGACCAGCACAACCGCCGCCGCCAATCGCCTTTGCCTAAGCACCCGAGTGAAACGGTAAGCCCCCTTGGGCCGAGCAGCCCATTTATTCGGTAAGGGAATGTGCACTCTAGCAGGTTCCGCATTAATAGCTGGAAGGCGTATTTTCCCCCTGCAGAAAGCGTATTGTGTTAATTCCGGTTTGTCCAGTGAATCCAAAACCGGTTTAAAGCTAGGGATTAGCCGGGTTAGCCCTGTTTGGATCGGTCCAGTAGGTTGTAGACCAGTTTCCGAAGTTATTCTTCTGGTTCTGTGACATTTAGAGGAAGCACAAACTTTTAGTCAAAGCACGTTTTGAATAACTCAAGCATTTTCAAAGAAATTAATATGAATTCAAATAAGGGTTAATTTAAAATATTCCTTCCATTGTATATACGTCATATACGAGTATTTCTTTCAGATTAATAATATATTAAAGACCCTGTACACCTTTTGCTCGAAAATCCTAGCAACCATAAAATCATAATGGTAAGTGAATTTAATCATGTAACTCTATTAGCCATAGTCTTTTCTCTAATTTTATGCCTCGTCATCTTATGCGACACCTTCGCATACATCCATCGCCGGAAATGTTCCTTGCTTCCGTAGACCTAAACCATGAAACCCTAAAGTCCAATATTCAACTTGACCTCAAGTACATGCACCTCCGAACCCTAATCGCCGTCCAACAGCTTTCTGTTTGAAACCCTAGTTAGATCCTTTTTCCGATCACTCCGAAAGCCCTATTAGGTCATCGGCGGTTTTGTCTCGTTTGTTGTTTGATCTTACTGAAATGTTGGATGGATTCTTATTTGTTGATTTTAACCGACGCGTAGTTGACGGAGAGACGTACGTGCGTCAGGAGGAACCGGCATCACCCTCGCGTACAGAACAGGAACAGGATTTGCCAGACAAGCATTCCCACCTTGATCATGCCGAATCCTATATTTATGAACTATAATATTTTGTTTGCAAATCCTGCATTGCTATATTGGTACAACGATATTTTATGTAGTATTAGTTATTCCCAGTAGCTGCACTATACGTAGGTCCGAATATCCGACCTTTGTAACCCTAGGTATAGTAGTCGGTCGACCCACGACTGACAAGAATATTAGGGTTATAGGCATTAGCCGTGCTTAGACCTGCTGTAGTCAAAAATAAGTTTTCCTCGATTTGTAAAACCCCCATTCGGGATGTGGGAAATAAAACCCTCGGATAACGTGTGTTATCCGGGGTGGTGTTTAAAAGAATGTTTGCCAAAACCTCGAATGAAAATTGGAGATGATTTAGATTCGGGCGAGAATGCTAAGGGCAGCCTGGGGCTGTAGAGGAATTGATATTGGCACGTTCGTCCGGGACGATCGTGGGTTGAGGAAGGGAGTCTCGCTCGAATCAGTTAAGGACCGAGCCTAAGTGCCGCTAATCCAGTTCCCCCACCGTACGTCCACATGTCCTTTATGGGAAGGACTTGGCTTGGTACCCCGGCAAGTATTAGGGTTTGGACCCGTCGGAAGTTAGGAGACGTGACTAGGTGCTTGAAATCCTAGAGATCCACTGCCGCGTAGCGTTTGGGTGTTGATCGACACAAAGGTGGAGAGCCCCAATTTGGTGTCCGGGGCATTGCAAACTTGGGTATTCACCTAGCGGGTCCAACTCTAGTATGGAAGCGGGCGACGGCCTCGTTGTAACCACCCTGCCAATACACTCCACGGAGTGTATCGTTAGTGCTCGGCAATAGGGGTGAGTTTACATCTTGTGGGTAAAGCCGTGCAACCTTTGCAGAGTGTTAAAAACTATTCGAATAGCCGCGTCCTCGGTCATGGACATGAACTGGTAAGGCCACACACTGGTTAGACTAGGTGTTGTTTACGAAAGATGGGAAATGGGATTAAGGACGTGGACATGATGTGTCCACAGAGGGCAATTTACGCTACACGGTTGGTAGCCAGGAATTGCCGGAGGAGAAGGCTAGCCGTGTTATCAGGGATACCACGAGCTGAGCCGGGAAGACTCGCTGAGCTATCCGGGATAGTAGCAGCTGAGCGTTAAGCCGAGAAGCTAGTCCTACTGCCCGGGGTAGTAGGGACTGAGCTGTCTCAATGGAAGAGAGAGCTAAAGTTTTCAATTTTATATTGAGTTTATTAAATCCGCTTTTAAATCTATTATACATGTATTTACCTAAAGAACTTACTTTCCGCACAACTATCAACCTAGATTAGAGCCATTCCCTTGATATCCCCTGCATGAATTATCACTGTATATTCTCCCCGGTGGGAATAGCTTGCGAGTACATTCAATGTACTCACCTGGCTTGTTGATTTGGCCAGAAGGAGAAGAAGAGTTCTGCACCGACGAGGAAGACACCGATTACGAGGGCTAGGGCGTTTCCCCCAGTCAGTTGCCTGAGGGTTGGCATATTGACGGGCCTTTCTACGTGATGTTTTATTCCGCTGTGTTATTCCGCTGCAAGACTTTATTTCGGCCAGTAGGCCCAACTCTATTAAAAGACCTTAAGGCTTGTATTGTAATAAATCCGGTATTGTATGACGATGTTATCAAGTTCTTGTGTGTACCGGCTACGGATCCAGGGATCGGTACAGTAATCACAGGAACGCACCCGGCCTTAAAACCGGGGGCGTGACAGGAAGGTGGTGGAGTGAATTGAGCGACAAAGTAAGTTTCTTGCCCAGGAATAAAGTTTCTGCTTAGCGAAAAATAGAATTTGAACGCATGCGATAACGACTTTGAAAATAACTAGTACTTTGCAAATAGTAGGTATCTGCAATATGTTCAAAGGGGCTACTTGCCTTGTTGCTCAGCAACTAAATTCTGCTCGTGATCGGGATCGTACGCTTCCGGATCCTCCGGTTCTAACGGAAAAGAACGAAAACACCCGAAAAAGGGCATAATCGTAAATATCAAAATACTAAAAATCGGCATGAAATGAAATGCATGCCATGGCATAGATGATGCAAAATAAAAACTAATGCAAATGGAATCAATTTAATCGGAGTCTGGACGCTCGAGATATCACGATCCGAATATTCTCCAGCTAATCGGAAACCTTAATTTAAGTTTTTAGCCAATTATATTTTTTCTAGCATGCAAACATGTACGACAATGACATATTTGAGTAGCTCTCATTTTTCTGAACATTTTGATATATTATTTGTATTTTTCTGATTAAAAATGAATTTTCTATGAATTTTCTAAGATTTAATCAATTTTTAAATCCTTTTATATTTTTCTCGGTAAATAAAAATAATATTAATAAGCATTTATTTTCATTACTTAATTTCAATATAACCACAGTGTATGACATGCGGGCCCTACTGGTCAGCTTAGTCAAAGTTTGACCAAGCCTATGACAGGTGGGCCCACTGTCACATAATTTCTTTATTTCTTTGATCAATTTCTTACACGTGGGGCCTAGTTGTCAATGAGACAAGTTTAACCAGTGCAATTATGAAGCATTAATCGCTGTAATTACTCATTAATGTCAAGGATTATAATCAATATGTCGGTTAGAAATCAATAAAGCATTGATTATGTCCAAATAACCGTAGTCAACTGTCATTAACATGAGTTACCCGGTATTAATCATGCTTGAGCTTTTAATGCTCATCACTACATGTATTAATGAGTTACAGTTGCCATTATTATGTCTAAAGTCATTAGTGACCCGATTAATGGAGCAGGACCGGCTGTCCCGATGTTGGCTGCTGCTGGCAGCGGGGAGCAAAGCGGCAGAAGAGGCGGCGGCCTGGGGGCCTTACCGAGCGTGGCGACGGAGGCGAGCTAGGCGGCCTGGGGCGGTGCAGAGCTCGGGGGCGAGGCTCCCGCGGGCAACGGGGTGATGGTGGGCTCCGGCTCCGGACGGTGGGGCTCCAGGGAAGGTGGCGAGGCAACCGGGGTACTCGGGGCTGCGGCGCTTGACTTGGGCGTTGCGGGAGGGTGGACCCGAGGCGGACGGTGGAGGGGCTTGGGCGAGCGGAGCCGGTGCAGAGGCCGGGAACCGAGAGACGGCGACGGGGCTTCGGTGGCTGAGGCCGGCGGCGAGAGGCGAGGCCGAGGCGACGGAGCTTGGAGGCGGGGAGCGGCGGCGAGGCCACCGGAGCTCGGGATGGATGAAGACGGCGGTGTTGGCGCTCCGGGTGAGGTGGGCTCCGGAAAGGGCCACAATGCGGCGGCGGTGGCTCGGTTGCTTCGGGTTGGGTGAGGCGGCTCTCGGGGTGAGGAGCAGCAGAGGTGGCGAGCGGGGTATAGGGGAGGGGCTTGACCGGGGAAGGGATAAGGAGGGGGTGCTACTGCCGAAGCAGCTGGTGGCACGGGAAGAGCTGCGCGCGTGCCACGGCAGCAGGAGGACGTGGCAGGGGCGGTCGGGAGATGGGGATGAACCGGCGGCGGGGTTGCTTAGAAAAGAAGAAAGAAGAAAGGAAGCGGGCCAGGCCGGGGAAGAGAAGGGAGAGGAAAATGGGCCGGGACAGGCCCATTCCGGCGTTAGAAATAGGGTTTTTAGGGTTTTTCTTTTTAAATTTTCTTTTCTGTTTTCTATTTTGCTCTTTATTTTTGTTTGCTTTTCAATTTATTCTTTTCCTTTCAAAATCATTCAATTAGACTACTGAAAATAATTCTCATAGATTTGGTTCAAAGTTAGTTTGGATTGAAATTTTGAAGTTCACCTTAATCCTTCGTTTGAAATTTGGAAGTTTGCCGAGTATTTAAAAAAAATTTAAAACTTACTCAATTTTAGGTTTAGTTTTAGTGTCATGAACTGCACATGATGCACACTTAGCAACAATTAGATTTAGGAGATATTGCAGTGATCAAACTAATAACAACTTATCACAATCAAACCGATGGCAACGGGAGCATGTTCTCCACTATAGGCTGAATCTCGTGCTTTCATCTTGGCTGCCCATTTTGCAGGAACCCACAACGTGCAAAAAATATGTTTCATGGCAGATCGTAAGGTTCTTGCAGAGGAACTGAATACATGAGATCTCCAGAACAAATAACTTTGCTGGAGATTAAACCGATATTTGACAACAGTATAGCTAGGCTGCACTATGAGATTAATTATGAATGCTCCAAGAGAAGTAAACAACACTTCTCCTAGCTTCGTAAAAGGAGCAGCGATGATACATGACAACATACAAGACAATTCCAGTGCTCAACCTTCTTGTCGAAGCTTATACTAATATGATGCATATAATTACCTGGATTGACATAACTCAACTCCCTACCATGTACAATATCAAACTTGGCCCAACTTTGCACAAATTAGATATAGCTACCATTTAGCCTATATATCAATGGCCATATAGGAAATATGTGAGTCTACGAAAAAAGTAAATGAAATAGGTGAACTAAAACATCTTAGGGAGAAAACGTATATGATTTGCTTGTTATGTTAGGAGGATCCCCATACCCCATATGTCTCAGTTAAGTAGTTTATCATTTGAATTTAAATTAGGTAGTTTATCGCACCGCATGGGAGAGCAGCAACATGGACAGCCGCGTGCAACATGGTGGACAGGGACTGCATCAAAGGAAATAGCAAAAAATTGCTAGATATAGTGCTAAAACCGTCTCATCTAAAAGAGCAAACATTCAACAAAAAGCAACCTCCAACAGCTAAGCTTTAGCAGATTGTGGAACTTTTTGTTCAACGGGGAGCTTGTGAGGTTACGGAGACATTGTCTCGCCATCAGTGGTACGCACAAATAAAATAGATCCACAAACATGTGAAGTAAGTCATAAAGTCATGTGCTAAAATTTTAAAAACTTTGAGACCACACCTTTGCAGTAACGATATTTTTTTCTCCCATGGCTTGTCACTGCTTCAGGCAAATTTGTTGCCATCAGAATCCTGCACTAGGAATACTTCAAATGACTGAATTATACATAAGGCAGCATTGAGATGGTACTATCAATATTTATGGTCTTGCGAAAGATAGAAATCATGGTGCACCATAACACTTACCTCTCCTTTTGTGTCTCTTGAAAAAAAATGAAGAGCAGTGCAATACGTTGAAGTAATATCATGGATATGGTAGGCAAAACCGAACAAGCATGGTTGTGTTAGTGTTCACAATAATATGATTCATTGAGGCATTTATAGATACACCACTTATCTGCTTTACTTCTCGAGAAAACCAGGAAAACAGGCAAGAAGCACAAGTTGCATCAGGAACTTTTCTACAAAAGGGAGAGCACAAGCAGCTAAAGCCCAACGGATACAAGCTCACATCACACAATTGCATCCATCCGAAAACGTGGCGCATTTTCTGAAGCAGCACGAAATAGGAACAAAGAGAGGGCCTTGACATTTTATACCGCTTCAGTTTAATTTTTCTGAATGTGCTCATATATTCTTCTCAGAATTTAAGTTGGTGTACTTAAAAATGAAATTGCAGCATCAAACAAAGGATTTTGAACTACCAAATTAAAATCACTGACAACAAATGTGCTCATATATTCTCCTCAGAATTTAGGTCAATGAATTACCTGGAAAAAAAGGTAATCTCTAGCAGCAATGATAGAAGAGGATGTTACCTGGCCCTACAAAAGAACTCTATAAAGTTATCCACTAATGAGTGGTCTAGGAACTTATCTTCACTCTCCAAAATCCTACTGAACATATTCCTTCTGATGTAGAAATCCCGACAAATCTGACTAAAAAATTTCAAAACAAAACAGGATATCAGTACTGAGGGAATTTAGTTCAGAACAACTTATATGCACACCTTCAAAGATTGATCACTTAAATGATTGACAAAGATGGCAAATTCAGTAAGAATTTAAGCTAGTGAGGTGTAACCAACATAATAAGATACATTGTATGAGCAAACCCGTATATTTCAGCAAGTAGTGATTTGTCAGGTCTCAATTTAGTTTCTTGTTCTTCATCTTTTTCAATGGAAGATCATTTCAGAACAGAGTCAGGTGTCAATTTAGTTTCTTGTTCTTCATCTTTTTCAATGGAAGATCATTTCAGGATCTCTATTCTGGTTATAAAGTACAATAATTACAAGGACAGGGCAAGTCAAACATCGTGGTCGGGGGCATACAACAACTACAGGGGCACCGTGCTGTCGCCGGAGGTGACACATGACCACCCTACTAGCACTCCTCCCCTCCCTGCAGTGCACAATCGGGTCAAGATAGAGCTGATATATAGACATGTCAAAACCTGATCTTTTGTTGATCGGACTGTAGGAAGCAATGGGTGTTCTATGATGAATTGGACTTGGATGGATTGAATTTCTGTAGTTGGAAACACTTCCCTGCACATATAACATCTAAGATAATATTGATAACGCATTTTGAATATACAGAAACCAGTTTTAAGGCTAAACAGATCAATTAGATAACCTTCATGAGTATGTAAATGGTGCAAGTCTGCTCATTAGTGACTTCGTTGATGCTACAAAAACTGAAACACCACATACTAAGTATTAGTCAAAATACAACCGATGTGTGCGTTTACTTTACTATAAACATTTTTTCGTTGTAATTTGAGGCTAAAAAATTTGTCCACTGAACTTATACATCGGGTCCAAAGCCTCTAAGGGTGTTCTGCTTCAGATTCTTACTGGCATTTTTGCTACCTACTAACGTTGTAGATTACGATCTCCTACATTGATGAAGATCTTCCATACGAGGAGCGGCAAGCGCAGCTTGCAGATTATGCATTCACATGCACGTGCTCGAGGTGCCAATTAGAAAAGCCCAAGTGAACGACCTAGACAATTTGGAGATTCTGCTCAAGTGCACTTGCTTGAATTTTGCTCGTTGAGTGCAAGATTCTGAGTGCATCTTGCTTGTAATTCATTCCACTGGTGATTTCGTCAACTTCAAAATGTTAGGATAGGATATGCAGACACATTGAGATGAAGATATTTGGATCGGAGTGGATGCTGGATTTTGCTCCGTCCATGTTGATCTAACGTTACCAAAACGCCAGTATCTTGCTTGTAGTTGATGCCACTGGAGATTTTGATAACTTCAAAAATGTTTGGACAGGATATGCAGAAAGATTATGATGAAGATATATAGAATTTGCGTTGTTTATGCTGACATGGTACAGAAATGCCATTGTAATTTTTTACATAATATTACTGCGGTGATACGCACAGACGAAGTGACTTCTCGACTGTACATATCTCACAGAGTAGCACAACAGAAACATTGCAGTGGTCCATTTATTACAAACTCAATTTACAAACTCAGAGAACAAGATACAAATATATTCCCAAAAGTACGGGGAATTTAAAACCGTGCCAGTTGGTTACAGCAAAAGACATAACTACACTCTCGTCTCCCATATACTAGACTTGTACTCTACGCTTCGAGATCTTCACCACGATGGTCGATGTAGTGGTCGTCGCCTTCGTCCTCCTTCGTCGCTGTCGACCCCTTGAAGACTTCATCTTCAACCCCAATGTCGACTACATTTTGATCTATTATCGGCTCTCCTCCTAATCAAAGGAATTAGAATAGAGGGATGAGTACAGAAGGTACTCAACAAGTCCAGGAATAGCAAGGAGGTGTTTGATGCACTATCTACTGAGAACGGCAACGTTCTCCAAAAGCAATGCAGTTTTAAAAGGTAAGGGAGTCAAGTTTTAATTAAAGAGACTAATGATCTCATGTCTCACAAGCTGCTAGGATTCCCGATGAATCCCTTTCTTGTCGGGTTTGCAATTCCAACCGGGAACACGGAGTGACAATGCCACAATTCTATACACTCTGCAGAGGTGCGCAACTGTACCCACAAACGATCATAAATATGTATCCGAGGGAGCGACCCCCAAATCACATATCCATGGTCACAGAGCCGTTTCACCGCCCGCTCGGTTATACTCCACGTCGCAGTCCTGCACTACGGGCAAGGACTACCGGTCTCACGTTGATACTACGGATACATCGCTTGTGGATAGCCAACGGCTAGCACCACCTCCCCAATAGCTGATACTCCGGATACAACTATTGAGGTCTTCCTTTCCCGGGGGAGTATAGACCTAGGGTAAAGGGTACTTTAGCTCAACCCCGGCCATACAGGGTATGTGGTATGCGCGGTCGCTACGGCCCTTAAGCACATTCGATCATTAGTTGCATTAACCTTATATGAGACATTCCCGTGTGATGAAATCCACCTTCCCAAATGTGCCATCCGGCACACATACCAGGATTTCACCACCCGCCATGCTATCGCCTAAGAACCGGCGATCCAAAACAAAACAACAGTTGATTCATCTTATAGAAAATAGATTTTTGTGCATGTTATAGACAAGAGGAAAATTTGGTAAACATTTCCAACGGACATGAACAAGAAACTGGACTTGCCTGGTATCGGAGTGGAAATGGAGTTCGAAGGGTTTATTTGTGGGACTCCGGCTTCTGGCAAGAAAGTAATAAAGTTCGATAAAGACTAATATAGAAGAATTCCAAATATGAATGCAAATGACAGGATGTTATGCATGAGATGATATGTCTATTAATATTTCCTAACGAAATTCAGACTTAATTCACTTAAACATTCTTTAGAAGATTTAGAATCAACTAAACGAGTACTTAAGTCTTAATTACTATTATTATTTTTGCCTTGCATTAGTTTCTCATATTACAACTTACGTCAGCTTAACCTTTGATTTACTTAAGTTTTAGTATTTATATTTATTCTATTGACCTTAATTTAAGGAATTAACTAAGATCTCAAGAAAATTTAATCCAGGCCTTAATCTCATTTAGAATAACACAATTGTCAGATAATTGAATCTTAGGTTAATGATAACATTAATCCCGTTAATCTTCAATTACTTTACTTAAAATTTGACATTCCCGACAGTAATTTAAAAAAAATTGTTAAGATCCTTAAGAAGATTAACTTAGGATTAACCTCTTTCAGAGAGTAACTTAATTTAGAACAATTTATAATTTCAATCAATTTGAAATTCTTTTCTGAGGAAGAGAAATTATTTAAAGTTGAACAATCTATTTCAATTTTCACTTTACTTACTAATCTACACATATATATCTATTATTACATACATGTATATATTTTCTTTTCATTTTTTTTGTTTTTAAAAGAAAACAGTGAAAATTCCCTTATTCACTTTATATTCTTCTTTTTTTTCCTTTCTTTCCTTAATCACACCCGCACCCGGCTCCTCTCTCTCTTTTCCTCATCTGAAAATCCCTAACTCTCTTCTCTATTCCCTCTCTCATCCATGCGCGGCCCGTCCGATCCCCTCTGCTTCAAATGCGCCGCCGCCGCCTTTCTGCTCAGAACGCCGCCGCCGTCTAGGCCTACCGGCGCCTCCCTCGCTCCGTCGCCCTCGGCCGTCTGCGCCTTGGCCCCTCGGCCTCCTCCGCCACCCCGGGTCTCATCCGAGTCCGGCGTCGCCCCGGCGCTCCGCCTCGGTCCATTGTGCGCTTCGGCCGCCGCCAATGGACCTTCGCCCGGACTCGGCTCCGCTGCCTCCTTGGCTCGCCGGCCACGCCGCGAGTCTAGGACTCGGGTTTGGCCTCCCGGTTGCCTCCTTGGGTGCTCGTCCGAGTTCGGCCCCGCCGCCCTCTGGACTGCCCTGCCCTAGACGCCGCTCCTCTCGGCGTTGCTCCGCCGGACGGTGGCGGGGTTGGCCGCCGCCACAACCGCGGTGGCGCGCCCAGGTAAGTTTTCTACTCCTTCTGTTACCTCTCCCGATCCCCAATTCTAGGGTTCAACTCAGTGAATTTGGTGATCATATTTGACTCGATTTAAGTTCGGTTGAAATCTGATTTAGTCTACTTTGATGTTATGCTAATTACTAGGCTTGATTTAGAAATCCCCAAATTCCTGTTTGTTTCAAATTTGACTCTGCCGAAAATCCCCCATTGATTCTATGTGGTTAGAAACTGATTATCTGATTAGCCTGGTTATTGTTATACTGATTGATTAATATTATACTTACTTTTGATGTGTTGGCGCCTAGCACATTTCCTTAGCTCGTGCGACTTATGCTGATTTCAAATTTTCGCTTAATGTTATATTCCTTAATGGCCTATTATTGAAGGATCAGATTAGCTTACTTGGCCTTAGCTAATCCATTCGGATTTTTGTGCATTTGAGACATTTGGAGGGTTATTTCTATGTGGTCCTATGTGTGCGTGTATGTATATATTCCTTAAGCATTACTAAGAGCAGCTGTTGTATTTGGTCATTAGCTGTTCCTACATATGTGCATATGTCTAAATTAGTTTGGTTAAACTGAAGAGCAGATATGGCACTTGACCTTAGCTTCCCCCTCCCTACTCAAGTCGTTTAAGGTGTAGCCCCCTCATATACTTACGGTTTGACTAATTGACCAAACATAGCTGACACTAGATGATTGGGATTAATACTTGCTCATGTAATTTTGATTACTGCATAAAGATGATCCACTTCCTGGTAAACGCTATATGGTAGTCGACTATGATTGATATTTGACTTCGGGCTAAACTTCCTAGTGCATGGCGTAGTTACTCCGTAATCACTAGGTGTGCGCTTCCATAGAATATTTATCTGAAACTATTGTTAGTAGAAAAAATACTTGTGATCGTGTTCTTTCTCGAGCTTATTTGCGTACCTGAGCAAGTATCACTTAACATATACTCGGTTGTGCAAGAGAATTTTAAGAAAAGGATCCTTTACTGGAATACCTTAACATATTCTTCCATTTCTAATGTCATGAAATTCTATTCTGATCTAGACTACTCCTTCAACTATTCATTAACATACCATTTTGGCTAAAACTTCTAATTTGTATTCTGCTTGGGGTTTGGTAAGGACTGATCTCTTAGCTGGTTCAGACTGAGCATTCCCAGATGTTTGCTATTAGGTATTTTTCTAAAATCAATTTACCTAAGCTGAAAGAACAGATACTTGTGTTCAGCCTTAATTCCTCTCTGATTTTACCTTATAGAGGTGTCAGTTGTTCAATTGAAAGAACAGATTCTTTACTTGATCATTGACTAATTAATGTCCATGCTGACATTTGATATATTTCCTGTACCTAGCTGTAAGGGCAGATATTAGCTTAGTCCAAGCTGCTATTTGATTTCTCCATTGATACCTAGCTGTAAGGGCAGATATTAGCTTAGTCCAAGCTGCTATTTGATTTCTCCATTGAGCGTATACCCATATCAGTTTCTCAAACTGAAGAGCAGATGCTAAACTCGATCTCAGTTGCTTTCTATTTTTCCCCATATATGATTAAGCCTCTATTTTTCTTTAGAAAAACTGATAAGGACTGATACTACCACCTGGTCCTTTTGCTAAGCATGCTAAGATTTAGTATTGGAACATTTGATTGGTTGGATTGGTAAAAACAGATATTCTATATTGTTGCCTTAACGTATGATATGATGATTTCTGCTGGAAGAGGGTTAAGAAAAGATGAAAGCTTGATAAGAACACTCACTATACTTGATTTCTTAGCTAGCTTATGAAGATGTTTAACATCTGAAGCAATTTAAATTCTGATAAGAACAGAATACTACACCGTTGCCTAAACAGTTGCCTTACTTACACCCTATGATGATTTTAGAATCAAAGGAATGGTGTCGCTAAGATAAGAACAGGTACTATGCATGCTGTTTACTAAAATCTGAGGGTCTAATACCATCTACCGTCAAGTCCCTAATCATATTTGAGCTATGATGGGTCTTTCGGATGAAAACCTACCTTATTGGCTGGTTAAAGACAGGGTTGGCTCATTTTCTCGGCTGATCCTTCTTCTCTACTTGTTCCTCCTCCTTATGTCCTGGTGATCTTGCTTTCCTCCTTGTTGATGGCCGGCTGGGCTTGGTGATGGTCTTGCCTCCCGGCCTGCTGGTGGCTTGCTCCTAGGCTGTGCTGATCCTCCTTATGGATGTGGCTCTCTTTCTTTTCTACTCCTTGCTAGCTCCCTTCTCTGGGCTTCCTCTCCTTCCTCTAGAGCTCCTCCTCAATGCACCAGCTGCCTTTGGTATTTTGAGCTCTAGTTTTCCTGGGGTTGGATAGTGGCTTGATCTAGCTACTGGAAATGGTGGTCTTGCTATACTTCAAGTCCTGACCTCCTGGAGCTTGATTCTTAGTGCTCTTTTGTGGTGATCTTCTTTTCCTTAATCTCCTATGTGGTGTTTGCCACTACCACCGTTGGGGCATGACCTATTCGAGTGCTGTGCTACTACTGAAGCACTGCTCACTTCGGTTGCCTTGCTTCTAGTGTTCTAGCTCTCTCGGCTATATGTGAAGTAAATGGCCACCTTCGCTGCCAAGTTTTGCTACGGCTGTTACACTCCTTTGCTTGGTTTACAAGCTACTGGATGCTGATATTTGCTTTGGTCGGCTGCTACAGGATATTCCTTGGCTGATATTTCAGCTTTGTTGCCTTACATGCTAAGAAATGTTGACTTAGGTCAACGTTTGATGGCTGCTGGATGATGCTCGAAGGGTTGCTGCCTTATCCAAAATGTTACCTCGGTTCATTTTATATGAAGGCTGCCGGATAACTCTTTACTTGATGGCTTGGATGCTATATTCAAAATTGTGGGCTGTTGGATAACTGAGATGATGGTTACCTTATCTATTTATTGATTTTGTAAAACAATTTCTTTTCAAACCAAACTTATGGAGGCAATTGTAGTATAGGAAAAATAAAAACTATTTTATCCTTTCATCTCTCTTTTTCATATATATACATATACTTTAGATTTGTCTAACGAGGGTCTTAGCCACGTGGCCCTCGTACATTTATCCAAAACAAAATGTTTTCAAAAACTATTTTTAAAACTAAAAACTATTTAGGTCATCGGCACTATTTTGCCCCCACAGCTAACCTTGCGGATGTCGGCGGAAACTGTGCCGATAAGACCATACATATTTCAAAATCATTTTTTGAAAACCTTGCTTCCTACAGCAACGGCGTGATTCCAACGGTCTCGAGTGCCCTTGCTCGATGACCTCGGATGACCGCCAATATTTTCGAAGATCCTTCCCCCCCTCCGACTCTCAGTGTTCTCCTCCGGCTTGAAGACTTTGAAGGTCTGAAGATCTAAGAATTTAGGGTAGACTTGTATTGGTAGAAACATTGCAAAATGTAATTTTCTTTTCTTCTTTATTATTCTGTCGTAATCATATTATTGTATTATGACATTGTGGTATTCAATTCTCAATAAAATTTTAAATTTTCATTTCATGAGCATGTGTATGATGTATTCGAGATGAGTGCCATGACTGCATGTATGCCATGAATGCACAACCAACTCCTCCCCCTCTTTCTCTAACTCTCGACGTAACTCTCGCCGTTCCTCGGTAAATTCGGGTCAACTCAGCAACGCGAGTTGACCTAGCTTCCACCTCACGACGCTTAACTCTAACCTAGAAACTAGGGTTCTCACAATTACTTTTGTTTTTTTATTTATTTTTGTACTGCAAAGCTCTAATCGGGGAATAGTACATTGGTATTAATGGTGAAAATAATAACAGGTTAACTGTAAGTGTTTGGTCATACATGGACACCGGTTGATACATGAAATATGCTACAGGTGCTATCTTTCCATAGCTTATGGGGCCTTGCAGAACAAAGTTTAGTACATGCCACAGATTTTTACACGTAATACAACAAAAGCGAATTACATCATTCAAGCAAAAAATGAACAATGATGTTCTTCTCAGTTCTCACTATGCCACGGCTTGCTGGAGTTTGACCTGCAGATATACAGATCCAATAGATTAGGCTGTTTCAGTACACATGACTGTATCTTGGTTCTTCGTTGGTTGGGATATTCTGTCATTGATCTACTTTTGAACTTCTTCCATTAGAAACACTAATTGACGGAGAACCAATCATAACTACCTCCAAAGATAATTCAACTGAAGAAATAAAATTTCACACAAGAGGAGCGACGTTTCTATTTGGCTCTGGAAGAAGGTTATCAGGAAAAGTTCAAGGTAAGTTCAAGTTTACAAACTTAATTTTAAGCTTCTTTCTGTATTAATCAATACTCTCTAATCTCAAAAGTAGTATCCTTCCTTGACACACCTTACATATCACTGAAATTTGCTGCTGCTGGGACAATAAAACAAAATGATGCAAACATTCTTGTATTGCTGCTGCGACTTCGGCAGGCTTGTGATCACCCTCTTCTTCTGGAGGAGAATCAATCAAATTTGATTGACGATGGTGTTATAGAAATGGCAAAACAGCTTCCTAAGGAAACATTGATAAATTTGCTTGAAAAGCTGGAAGGACGTTCTGCAATTTGTTCGATATGCGAGGTAAGCAATCTGGTCACTGAACATCTGTATGTGTAAAATCAGTTATACCTTGTATTGGAATATTTTCTTTGCTGAAGCAAAGTAAGGAACTTAAACAATGGATGTACGTGCTTGTAATCATGGTTTATCCGGTGTCCCCGCTCTTGCAACAAGAGTAATCCAAAACATGCAAAGCCTGCGATGCCACTTGGGCTGTTGATCTGGCCCACCAACTCGCGGTTTCCAGCTTAATAGCGATGGACGAACTAGAGAACTCGATCAGCGCTTCTGATCCCCCCCCCCAAAGGTCCTCCAGATCTATAGAACCCTAGGTCCCGCTCCCCCTCCTTCATCCATCTGTCCTCGGCGCCCCCGAGCCAAAGGCGTCTCCAGCTCCCGCAGATCTAACTGCTTCTTCTCCAACGCCGTCGTAGATGGAGGGGGAGGCGGAGAGCAAGATCAGGAGTGGGAGCGGGAGCAGGAGCGGCGAAGAAGTGAAGCCGCCGGCGAGGATGAACCGCAGGCAGTGGAAGGCCGCAAGGGGGAACCGCGAGGACAAGTGGACGAGGAAGCAACGCTTGTTGCGGGAGGCGAACGAGAAGAATCACCATGAGAAGGACAAGGAGGAGGCTGCGTTGGCGCAGTCGGAAGCGGCGTGGGAGCAGTTGGAAGCCGAGGACCTGGAGGCCGCCGTCGCGATGCGGTACCGCGAGACCTGGATTAGTCTCTACTCCCACTCCCGCGGCTCCTACGAGGACACCAGTAAGCATGCAATCCCTAGCTTCGTCCCCTTCCTCCTCTCTTCTGATTCCGACCAGTCACTTGATTCGATCCGTGTATCCTCTTCTTCCTCGATCCGTACAGGATTTAGGGCGAGGGTTGGATTTGATGATTGATCATGGATGAATTGCTATCGGTATGTCTTTTTAGGTCCCGAGTTAACCTAAATCGTAATCGTGCAGCGTCTATACCACCGATGCGCTACACCGATGACCCGGCGCCGCCCTCTGCTCGTGTCTACTACGCTAATGCTGCGATCATTTTCTCGGTGAAGGTGACAAAACTACATGAGGACCTGGAATGGCCGCTGGATGTGTATGGTATCATTGCCGCACGGGATTCACTAGATCGCAAGCGCAACATCCTCTTCAACCGCAGCAGAGACAACTGCCAGACGCTCACCGCAGAGGTATGCATGTGATGATGAGTAGTACGGTATCCCGTGTATTCGTGGTATCCGTATGCAGTTCCCCGAGACTTTAGGAAGGTACCACGTATCTAATAAGGATCCTCGGACGATAAGGTAACCCCTCTAAGGAAGGAGGACTCCCCTTAAACTAGGAAAGTCAATCCCGATGTTTAAGGAAGCCAGAGTCCTACTCGGGCGTAAGTCCACGTCCAGTACGACCCTGGGTACCCCCTATATAAGGATCAGCAAACCCCATAGGGGAGGACAGAGCGAAATAGATCCGGCAGATTCAACTAGTCGCAGCTTAAGATCCCAGGAGGTGAAGCTCTAGAAGACCCACAGTCTCGAAGGAGTCGAGCCCGGAGGATTAGCTAGGATTAGTCTACGATTAGGCCTAGGATAGCCACTAACATACACCCCCATTGTAAAGCGTGTTCCCGATCAATATATAGCAACAGGACGTAGGGTTATTATCCTGAGGGAGGCCCGAACCTGTATAAAAACGGCTGTCCCCTGCTGTCAGATCTCTTGGCGCTTGGCCCTTAGAGGTCCCTACCCCCCAGTAATCATCACTTCACGAGTACCGTAAGATCGCCGGTTCACCGATCGTCGACAGATGGCGCCGACCGTGGGGATCTCTCCGGACCAAGCCGTCGAGGAAAGATCAAAGTCGGTAGGACGCGCAACTAGGCGCGATCAGATCCCAGCGCCGTTTGCACAGCCCTCCCCGGTTTCGACCGAGGAGGAGGTAGCGAGCACGGCAGGAAAACCGGTCGCAATCTCGCCCCGTACTGGGTACTCGGACCAGGGCTTCTACGACAACTTTGGCCCTATGGACCCGTACCCGGTAACGGATCGAGTTGACTTCAGAGAATACGCCCCTGGAGAGGACTCGGATGGCGAAGCGGATCACTTCAGAACCGAGTGCACCAGGGCCTTCAGCGGGAAGTTGGTCTTGAACGACGACTCCCCGGCAGGAACGACCAGCCCCATGGCTGAAATTTCTCCTGCTAATTCTGATCATGAGAACGATCAAGACTTTACCCGCATCATGTCTGATGAGGACAACGCGATGGAATACGAGTACACGTCGTCCAGCCAAGGACCTCGGATGGTACTCGCGATCAACGACGGTCGAGAAGACCCCGAAGATCAGGATCTGCCCGGGGGCTCACAGCCGCGCAATGCGCTGGCTGCCTCCCACGTGGACGGAGGCTTGCCCGCCGCCGGGGAGAGAACTCCTCGTCGGAGCGGAGACCCGCCTGCCATGAGGGAAAGATCCCCCCGGGAACGAGGGAGTACGTGTCCCGAACTGCTCGAAGACTTGCGGAAGTGCGCAATCTACTGTCACAGCCTCCCGTAGCAGATTTATCAACACCCGCGGGTGAGCAGTGGCTGCGACGGCTGGGGGGCTGACCTCCAGGAGGCTCAGAACCAGGCCGAGTCTTCTCGAGCCCGATCGGTGGCCCGTAGCTCTACTCGGGTGGATACCCCTCCTCCGTTGGAAGAACGGGATCAGGAGGGACGACACCCCAGGAAACCGGTCTCCTCAGGAGGAGCAGCCGGTGGACCTCCGAGAACAGCTCGAGCGGCGCCGCCGCCAAAGGCGCCAGCAGGAGCAGCAACCTTCTCGGAAAGACCACGTGCACAACGCCAATGCTCGGGGCCGGTCCTCGACCCCGAATAGCGGCAAGAACGTGCCTTATCAGGGATCCTTTAGCGGATGTCAGGCGCTATCCCAGGAACTCCGGCAGGTACGCTGGCCTTCTCGTTTCAAGCCCGGCTCGCTTGAGTCATATGACGGAACCACGAATCCCGTGGAATTCCTCCAGATCTACACCACCGCGATTGAGGCGGCCGGCGGCGACGAGAAGGTAATGGCCAACTACCTCCCTACCGCTCTCCCTACCGCTCTCAGAGGAGCCGCTAGAACGTGGTTGACGAATCTCGGAATGATTCGTTCCTGGGGACAGCTATGCGACATGCTACTCGGAAAATTCCAGGGTACCTTCCCAAGGCCTGGTCGGGTCGACGATCTATTCCTCGTCGTCCAACGACCAGATGAGACATTCCGTGAGTTCACGAAGAGGTTTAGTGCTGTCCGCAACACTATACCCGAGATAACGGACTCGAATGTTATCCGCGCCTTCACTCGGGTCAGTTGAAACGAGATTTGCACGGCGACTATATCGGAATCGATAGCGGCCGCAAAGAAAAAGGAAGAAAAAAAGAGAGAAAAGGGAAGGAAGGAGGGGAGGGGGGGGGGAAAAAAGGGGAGAGAAGAAGAAGAGGGGGGGGAGAGAAAAAAAGAGAGAAAGAAAAGGGAGAGGAGAAGGGGAAAGGGGGGAAGGGAAGAAGAACAAGAGGGGAAAAGGGGGAAAGAGAAAAAAAAAAAAAAGAGGGGGGGGGAGAAGGAGAAAGGAAGAAGGAAAGAGGAAACGAAAAAAAAAGGAGAAAAAGAAAGAAAGACAAGAAGAAAGGGGGGGGGGGAGAGGAAAGGAAAAGGAGGAAAGGAAAAACCGGAATGAAAAAGAGAAAGGAGGGGAAAGGGGAAAGGGAGGGAAAAAAGGAAAGAAAGGGGGAAAGAAGAGGAGGGGGAAAGGAGGGGGGGGGAAAAAAAAGGGGGAGAGGAAAGGGAGGGAAAAGAGAGGGGAAAGGAAAAAGAGAAGGAAGGGGGAGAAGAGGGAGATAGATGGAGGAAAAGAAATAAAGGAAGGGAGGAAAAAAAGAATGAAGGAAGGGGAAAGAGGGAGGAAAGCAAAGAAAGAAGGTGAAGGAAAGCTTTGACAAAATGGATAAGGAAAAGAGATAGGAAAATCGATAGGCGAATTCCCACTCAAAAAACTACCCGTTTAACCTTCAGGTCACCGGAGATTTCCGAACAGATGAAAATCATGTTCGATGTAGTCGATTTCGAGACAGCCTACAATGCTATCCTGGGACGGCCTACCCTGGCCAAGTTCATGGCAGCTACGCACTACGCCTACCAGTGCATAAAGATGCCAGGCCCAAAGGGTGTCCTCACGATAAGGAGCTCCCCCAGAGAAGCACTCCTCTGCGACAAGCGCAGCCTCGACCTCGCAGAACAGCACCTACCCTCTACCCAGGACGCCAACGTCGAGGCTCCCGCCTCCACGTCATCAAGACCGCTTCCACGGCTACGAGCAACGACTCCGGAAAGTAACCCCTCCAAGCTGGAGAGAAAGCTCCACGACTAAGTCAGAGTTGGGAAAAAAATAGGGCCTTCCCCGGACAGGACAACGGTTCCTCAGGAGAAGCCGCCCGATCCAGGTCGCTCGTATTAGTGGTAAAAAGGTCGCGTCCGTTAGAAAGTCCAATGCAACCGCCTCCGGTAAGATCGTACAACTATCACCTCCTCATCGGTAGATCCCGAAGTTGCACCAGCTCCAGCCTTAAAGGTCGTCAAGCTACGAACAAGTCGACGATAAGACGCTCCGGGCGCCGCCGCCCAGCACGCGCACTCAACAAAGTTCGGTCAGCGGGTCACGACAAGAGGACAAGAGTCTCTGGGGCAACCGACGACAAGCTAGATGAGGAGGGGACGGCCTAGTTCTTTTTTAAGTTTTCTCTCGTAGAGTTATTTTTTTTTACAGTAACCTGTAGAAGACACAGTTTTCCTTAAAATAATACAAAGTTATTAGTTCATTTCTTCCCATTATCGATTCAGACTGCCTATCCGAGAGATCTCTCGAACAGTCAGTCGGGGGCTGGATAAGAATACGGTAAAGTCGAGATACGAGTACGAGCACCGATTTCTTCAACCTGCGCAAAGGAGAAAGGGTCCTGCGCTGCAACTGCCAGGGACGCAAGGAAAACCCCTTAACGCGTTTGCAGGTGACAGGGGAGCCACTGAGCCCCCCACCTGACCAAACCTAAGGCCTGGTCGACTAAGCTCCCCAGTTTCGTAGCAATGTCCCCTGATCCCGAGTAAAGGAAGGGAAGGAAGTGCGAGTACGACCAGATCAACGGAACCTGTGCGCTTACCCACGTCTCCAACCACTCAGAGCGGAAGATACCTCGGGTAGAGTGAAACCTTGTCGATCGAGCAAGCATAGGATTTACTAGCCAAACAACCGGAGTCTCCCTTCAACTAAGGAAAACGGAGGTGCTGCCATGGCCACGACAAGCTGTACGAAAAGACCCCTTATCGCGTTTACTGATGACGAGGAGCCACGGAGCCCTCCATCCGACTAAACCTAAGGACCGGTCAATCGCAGCAAGAAACGACCTGCGGCACTATTCGTACACCCACACCGAAGGGAGGCAAAGGATATTGGTTCCGACTAAAGCCTACGCTTGCATCCAACAAAGTTTCACATGAGCAGATTAGACAAGGTTTTTGAAAAAGACAAAAACACACAAGTTATCGCACAGTTACTAACCACTGTATTTGCATAAGTATTTTCTATTACAGACCTACTTCGAGCCAGGTGCCTGGACTCGATCACCAAAGGCGTCTGCCGCCCCTTGCACGGCCAAGACAAGGCTTTCCTCCTCCTCCTCCGGCAAGTCAGCAGCAAGCGCCTCCAGCGACAAGTCCGGGTGCTCGCGCTTCAGAAGGGCCAAGGCGTCGCGAACCCCCTGCTGAAGCTCACTCTCGAGAAGCTTATCGATAGTAGGCTTCAGCTAGGAGACAGACGCCGTCAGCTCGGCCAGGCGGTTGGCCGAGGAAGAACTCGGGGCGACGGCGACACCTACTTCACCCAACGCCTTCTCGAGCGTGCCCAAGACCCGCTCGAGGTCTTCCTCCAGCTTCCCCGCGTAGGACCGGCTCCGCTGCAGGGAAGGCACGACGTCGAAAAGGCGTGCGTTCGCGGACGAGAGATCGGCCTCGACCGCCGCACGCTTCTTCTCGGAGTCGTCGAGACTTTTTTGCAACGCCTCCTTCTCCGCCGCCCGCTGCTTCTCGGAGTCCTCGAGGCGTTTTTGCAGCGTCTCGCTCTCCGCCCGCCATCTCTCGGACTCATCAACGCGCTTCTTCAGCTCTTCGCGTGCTGAGTCCAGTTCTTCTTGGGCTTTCTCGAGCGGAACGATCTAGGAGATAGCGAGCTGGAGAAAAGAACAGGTCAGTACAAGCCAAGTAAAGTTACCTTATCGCTAATTTCCCTTATGTTACCTGCAGCAAGGAGGAGGGGCGAAGACTTTCCGGTGCCGAAGGACCCGAAGGCGCGACCTGCTCGACAAGGGGCAACTCCGACTCCGGCGCCGGGGGCTCCGACTCCTCGGTAGGGGCCGGCGGCAACTTCGGCGCAGGAGCCTGCGGCAAATCCGGTGCAGGAGCCTGTGGCGAGTCCGGCACAGAGGCCGGTGCCGATTTTGGCGCCGGGGGCTGCTGTTTGGTGGCCGCAGTAGTCGGAGTCTTGGCGGAGCGGATCGACACCCTAGTCGCCAAAAGCAACCAAGTCAAGTCTTCAACACAACGAAGTTAAAAAAAAAGACGGCAAAAGAAAACTCACTTCGGGCGCTTCCCCACGGGAGGAGTTGTTCTTGCCAAGGCACTCGAGTCCCGCTTGCCGGAGGTTAGCGGCGCTTTTCCCCTGTCGGCCACGGTCTTCTCCTCGAGAATGGTCGGGGGAGGGGGAGTTGGCTCCTTAGGGAGAGGGTCGCTCGCTCCGGGCTATCCGACAGCATCCATCCTTATGTTTGTCATTCGGAAAAAATTTAGAAACAGGGTAGTCGGGCGAGAGTTCAAACCTGCGGTTGAGGGTCCTGGGCAGGGGAACTGGTCGAGAAGGCTTCCGTCCCCTCCTCGGCCGCAGAAGGGCCTTCCTCCCTTGTCTCCAAGGGCGGCGGGGCCGTGTCGTACATCTCGACTTCATCGTCCTCGACAGGGGCGCCAGCTCGTTCGGCCTCCGAGTCGGGGCCCCCGCGGCCTAGTCGCTGCGGAAAAAAGAAGCCCGAAGGTCTTCTGTAAGGCTACTCGGATAAACCCAAGCCAGACAACGATGAACACCTTACCGAGAGAACTTCTTGTCGACTGTCTGGGCTCTGCTGCAGAAGAGGCAGGGGCACATCTGTACGCCCACCTTGGGGGGATTGTTCGAATAGGTAGTTCAACCTATTCTGAAGCTCCTCCGGGGACAACTCTGCTCGGCCCGACAAGAGAGAAGTGTGTAAGAAGTATTGGCGATTAAATCGGCACGGAGGTAGTCGTGATAACTTACCCGTGTCGAAGTCCCTTGTCTGTTCTTGACCCTCCGGGACCTCCCAGGCTCCCTTGACTCTCGACGAAAGTGGGCTTAACCGGCGTCGAAGGAAATCCTCCGCGACGTCCCACGCCGACAAGCCTTTGGCGACGAGGTTGGCGATGTCTTGGACGAGCACCTTGAGCTGCTTGGTCTCCTTCGGGGCCTCCCCCCAGTTCTTGTTCGAGATAGGGGCGAGCCCGCGGTAGGATAGCCCCGAGTTCGCTGGGGGATGGCAGTAGAACCACCGATTGTGCCAGCCCGACCAGGATGACTTCCAGGAGGAAGCAATGTAAGCATTCTTCCTCCCTTCTCGAAGTCGGAATCCTGCGCCGCCGACGACTCCTGCGCCGCTGCCCTTCATCCGGCGGAGGTTGTAGAAGTACCTCCAGAGCTCCAGGCTCGGCCGAATGCCGAGGTAGGCCTCGTACAGGTGCGCGAAGACCGCCAGCATTAGGACCGAATTCGAGTTGAGGTGGATCAACTCGATCTCGTAGAACTGGAGCGCAAGGAGGAAGAAGGACGAAGGCGGGAATTGGAATCCGCACCTAAAGAAGTCCACGAAAATGACGACCCAATCCGTGTCAGGAGTGGGGACCGTCTCCTTCGTGGCCTCCCGGTAAGGCACAAAAACCTCCGGGAGTATCACCTCCTCCGCCGCCAACTTCTCCAAAGCGGAGGAGTCCATCACGGAGACCTCGAATGGAGGAATGGCGACGGCTACATCCTCCGAGGCTTTCCCCGACTCCTTGGTGCGATCGGGAGAACTCTTCACGATCTTCTTCTTGCCCATCTTCGTCATTCGACCACGAGAAGATGGAGGCGAAGATTTGGGCAGGGGCGCGAGGAAGAAGATGAAGGGAGCAAGAAGGCTAGGAGGCAGGGAAGCAATGTGGGCAAAACCCCAATTCTTGGACTCCTAAAGATTTGAACGATCGCCGGGCGCGGTTCACGACACGATCAGTTCCATCGCATTTAATGCGGACAATTGCTTTTTTCGCGTACAGAGCACGTCGCGGGAAAAAGAGGGTCTGACAACCCATGACCCAAGAGATGGGCCAGAGAGAGAAGATTCTTCATCACCACGCGAATTTTCCGCCACGATGATTCCGTTTCCTAGAAATAAGCCAGGCGGACGCGTGTCCTTGATTGACGGATCAGATCGAACCAGAAAAGCATTCTGGATTTTTTTCCAAGGAATTATTCCGATAAGGTTCTTGCGACTACTCGGTAGAGATTGAGTCTATTCGGAGGAGTCATCGACAAGGACTACTCGGGTCGCCTACTCGGGATTATTCCCCGACAAGGGCAGATTTCCAACAAAACCATCTTGACCTCACTTCGCGTACTGATGGGGGGCTTGATGATGAGTAGTACGGTATCCCGTGTATTCGTGGTATCCGTATGCAGTTCCCCGAGACTTTAGGAAGGTACCACGTATCTAATAAGGATCCTCGGATGATAAGGTAACCCCTCTAAGGAAGGAGGACTCCCCTTAAACTAGGAAAGTCAATCCCGATGTTTAAGGAAGCCAGAGTCCTACTCGGGCGTAAGTCCACGTCCGGTACGACCCTGGGTACCCCCTATATAAGGATCAGCAAACCCCATAGGGGAGGACAGAGCGAAATAGATCCGGCAGATTCAACTAGTCGTAGCTTAAGATCCCATGAGGTGAAGCTCTAGAAGACCCGCAGTCTCGAAGGAGTCGAGCCCGGAGGATTAGCTAGGATTAGTCTACGATTAGGCCTAGGATAGCCACTAACATACACCCCCATTGTAAAGCGTGTTCCCGATCAATATATAGCAACAGGACGTAGGGTTATTATCCTGAGGGAGGCCCGAACCTGTATAAAAACGGTTGTCCCCTGCTGTCAGATCTCTTGGCGCTTGGCCCCTAGAGGTCCCTACCCCCCAGTAATCATCACTTCACGAGTACCGTAAGATCGCCGGTTCACCGATCGTCAACAGCATGTTTCGGTAGATGTTCATTTACTTGATGCTATCTGACCTGATCTACTAATCGGATATGCATCGGCATGGCATAGATTGATGGCCATTGCTAACTTACCACGGATGGTTTCATTGTTGTATTCATAGGTTATTTCAACTAATAGTTTTAGACACTGCAGTTAAATCAATTGATGAACTTCTATGAATGGGTATCTTATACATGACGACCCAACTTTCTTGCTTTCTACAAATTAGCAATTGCTTCTCTGTGTCAAAATATGATATTTGCGTTTGAATTGAAATCACAGATAGATAAGGCTGTGCAAACATGTAATGGAAAGGAATGGAAATAAGATATGCATATCTGAAAGGCGAAAATGAATTTGTCAGAATGTATAATTCAAGCACACTTGGCTGACTTTAGTATTATAGGTGTGATAGCAACTAAATTGACCATGCATGTAATTAGTCTATCGCTCAACCAGCAAGGATTTGAGGATTTAAAATTTCTTTTAACTCGTAATCAGAATATCATACTTACTTTCAGCTCCATGAAATGGTACACACATGTTTTTACATGCTTGGTCAAAAGTTATGACGGCCCCAGACTGTTAGGATTTGTGCGTAACCTTGTGTTCTCGATTGGTGCATGTCAGTTTGGCATTTTGATTTACCGTCATGGGAGCTATGTTCATAAATACAACATTGTACTGTAAAAATGACATACACATGAAGGTGCTTTTATGGGAAGTGTTGCACCTACTTACATACATGTTGTTCAAGTTGTTCAACTGTGTTTTGACATTAAGAATTTTCTTTCGATGCCTATTTCTGTCATGAAGTGTTGTAGTTTGAGTTTGATCCATGATGGTTTCAACATTTCTTGTATACATATAACTTGTCGGTGCTCCATCTAGTGTCATGGTACACCAGAAACAGTCAAACAAGAAGTATGGTTAGTAAATCAGCTTATTCTCAAACATTTCAAGCACATAGTTGTATCTTTCTTAAACTCATGATGACTACCAGATGGATGCGTTGATTATTTTTACCCACCAATTTATTCCTTTTGATGCAAATTACAGAAAATAGCCTGCTTTTCTCATATTTAAATAGGTATGTTATATTCTGTTATGCAATGTCGTATCCTACTGAATTGGGGGAAAAGGTAACCACACACGATCCTGGCTATTTTGCCGAATATTGGGGCAACTAATGTGGTTGCAGTCCTAACTCGCCTAGGTTACCAACTTTTTCATCATGCCCTGGTTCGGGATTGGCCAAAAAAAAATTTCAGGATTTTGTAGGGCATGAGCCAACATGCCCAAATTCCTAGTTACTCAATCATGCGAATGTAATTGCAAATCAACCTCCTATCAAAATAGAGATTACCCTCTATCTTTAGTTTTCAGATTTGTCTTGCTTCCTTCAAATAGAGATTATATCCCTTGGTGATAAGATTTTTTGCTTTCAGTTTAGATTCCAATTGTTAGGGCCTGTCTATATAATGGCGCTAGGCATATGAGATCAATGAAACAGAACATTCCCCAACTCCTCTCTCTCTCTCTCTCTCTCTCTCTCTCTCTATAGGCGCCCTACCCCCACAGCATCGAGGTGTGGAGGTCCTGAACCTTGCCTCCTGTTGATCACAACTACGACCTACGATCCAATCCACAAGCCCTAGTTCCCGAGGTCCGTGACAGGTACTTTGTTCTATAGGGAAAATCAAAGGGGATTGAATATACTAAATAGCTGTAGACCTATTAATGTGGGCCTTTTTAGTGTTTTACCAAAGCAGTAACATTCATGTTAAATTGTCTTCCAGTGGCATTCTCACTATAGAACAATTTTGCAGTGACATTTTACTAAATTTCCATGTTTGTTCTCTTATTTGGAAGGAACCTATTAATGTGGTCCTTTTTATTGTTCTACCAAACCAGTAACATTCATGTTAAATTATCTTCCAGTGGCATTCTCACTATAGAACAATTTTGCAGTGACATTTTACTAAATTTCCATGTTTGTTCTCTTATTTGGAAGGGACCTATTAATGTGGTCCTTTTTAGTGTTTTACCAAACCAGTAACATTCATGTTAAATTTGTCTTCCAATGGCATTCTCACTATGGAACAATGTTGCAGTGACATTTTACTAAATTTCCATGTTTTGTTCTCTTATTTGGAAGGAAACCAACTTTGATTATTTTCAAACATCACATGCAGGATGCTTCTCTATTGTTGACTGGTCCTACCCGTGCTGTTGTAATTGTTGAGCCTGTTCACTTCGAGGTTGAACTAGGGCACAACACTGTCTCAAGATAAACTCTTAAGCCTTCTGCTCATTGAGGACACGTACATTCCTCCTGGTGCTAGTTGCCATGGAGTTTACTGCCACATATTCTCTTCCAAGCTAAGCACAGTGGAGGTGACGGTTGGCCATCTTGAACGAAGAGTGGAGGCTACTATCGCAGTCCAAGTCGTCGAGGGATCCTGGCCAACTCAGTGTCACGGGCGATTTGTTGCACATATCGCTAGTCTCATTGATCTGGACATGGTGCTACTTGATTCTCAGGATGGAACGGTGCCTATTAGTGATGGCGCAATTCAGCTTTCACGACGTGTTGTTTCTGTGGAAGTTGATGGAGAGCTGCCGCTTTTGGTGTATGCGTGGCAAGGTGATGTTGTTGCCTCGATTAACATTCACACCATTAAGGGCAGGTAGAAGCAAGGGTATGTGGGATGTTGGGTTCTGTAAGATGGAAGTTACTGTTGCTTGGTCGCGTCCTGTGCGCTGGTGAAATGCAAGGAAATCAGTCTAGCAAGTGTGGTTCGGTCTTCTTGGCAATGTTTCTTGTTATCTATTTTGTGTTAGTGCAACCTTAAAGAGTTTAAGGTGTAGTCTTGCTATGATTTAATGGAAAACTTATCTGAAAGAGAACAGCCTATTTGAAAAGCAAGAATTAATAGGAATTTTTGCAGGAAACAGTATAAACTTACTGTGAACTGTCGTTCCATCTCCTGCATGATAAAGGTTTAAATATTGACAAATTGTTTCCTGTTGGCTGATTTGCGTGCGTGTGACATGTTGCACTCGTAATTTTGGATGCTCTATCTCCTAATGAATACATCGAGCATAACTATTTCCTAATGACATTTCTTAAAACTAGGCTGCGCGTTTATCGGAGTAATAGAAAAAAACTTTGTACAAGGTATGAATTTTTTTGTACATTATGGACAGGCGCATGCAAATCAAGGCCATATTCTCCATTTGTACTACTAAATCAAGGCCAGAGTCAAATTCCCCATTCGTACTATTTGTTCCAGAAAGAAGTTATGCTACGCTATATTCTTAAGTCTTAGCCTTCAGTATCATCACGTGAGCTCCTACCAGCATGTATCATCACATGAGGTACAACTACCAGTATAGTACGAGTATACAAGTATTAAGTAGTGGTATTGTCTCTTCCGGGTCTCACACAGGGACGGGCATGGGACTGGTCATCTCAGATCGAGGTAGGGACATGGGAACTGGTCAGGCCGGCAGCGCTAATCGATGGATATGGATCATGGCTGGTCAGGGAAGTAGTTCGCATCGAAGAGCAGCAGCATGAGGTCACCTCCGGGTGCACCCACAGCGTCACTGAAGCATGTCACTCCGAGCCCTGCCACTGTGTCGTCGACCTGTGGCTCCTCCTGGCCATCTTGTAGCATCCGCCAACAATCGAGCGCATACTCGGACAGGTGCTTCCAATTATGGATCCGCGTCGGCGTCCCACATCCGCGTCGTCAGAACTGTGGTGATCCCTTGGTCGATGTTGATGGAGACTAGCCTCCAGATGGACCTGTACCTGGAGGCCTCAGAGAAGATCAGGGTAGATGCATGTAACATCCTACGCTCCATGGCGCCATACATCAGCTGGTTGAAGTTGATGAGACCATTGTAGATGTCCAGAAATGTAAAACGGCCTACGGTCGTATTCTCGCTGCAGCACACAAATGACAAACACAAATTAGAGCATTCCTGTCTTACATTGCAAAAATTCCGAAAAGAAATCCCCACGGAAAAGAAATCCCCACGTATACATGTAGGAATACTATGCGCACTCACAAATTTTCGTGCAAATACATGCATTTTTATGTGTTGTGCCAAAAGGGAAAATGATGCTCGAATAGTCTGTTAGCTTACCATGATTCAACCGTCATCCTTGTGTGGCTACCCATTAGCCGAAGTCGCGTTGGATTGAAGTTCGCTGGCACTGCCTGATCGAAGAATTGATACCAGGTGCCTTGCCCATTTCTGAATGCGATCAGATATTCGTCCGTGTCGCGGAACAGCAGCCACAGCTCTTGCTCGTTCCCGGGGATGCGAAGTCGGACGATGTGATATGAAAGGGTAGCCGGCATGGTTGCCACCCCTCGGATGACCCTGGGAGACAGACGCATCTTGCGGCGATCTCAAGCGAGCACCAGGCGCCGGGTGAGGTGGGCTCCGGAAAGGGCGGCAATGCGGCAGCGGTGGCTTGGTTGCTTCGGGTTGGGTGAGGCGGCGCTCGGGTTGAGGAGCAGCAGAGGTGGCGAGCGGGGTATAGGGGAGGGGCTTGACCGGGGAAGGGATAAGGAGCTGGTGGCTCGGGAAGAGCTGCGCGCGTGCCACGGCAGCAGCAGGACGTGGCAGGGGCGGTCGGGAGATGGGGATGAACCGGCGGCGGGGTTGCTTAGAAAAGAAGAAAGAAGAAAGGAAGCGGGCCAGGCCGGGGAAGAGAAGGGAGAGGAAAATGGGCCGGGACAGGCCCATTCCGGAGGGGGTTAGAAATAGGGTTTTTAGGGTTTTTCTTTTTAAATTTTCTTTTTTGTTTTCTATTTTGCTCTTTATTTTTGTTTGCTTTTCAATTTATTCTTTTCCTTTCAAAATCATTCAATTAGACTACTGAAAATAATTCACATAGATTTGGTTCAAAGTTAGTTTGGATTGAAATTTTGAAGTTCACCTTAATCCTTCATTTGAAATTTGGAAGTTTGCCGAGTATTTAAAAAAATTTAAAAACTTACTCAATTTTAGGGTTGGATGAGAGGAAGAACAAGTTGGACGGAAGGTGAAATGGGTTATTATTGATCGATGGGGTAGTCATTTTACTTGCTCGCAACTAGTAGTGTCAGGAGAAGTCTCCGAGTAAGGACCGTGTGCGAGCTGAAGCATGCAGCAGGGGTTGCCGTGATTCTTACACTTGTTAGCTCTTCTCTTGTTTGTTTACATGAGGGGAGGAGTGGCACCCCTATTTATAGGATTACATCATCATTGGATTTATGTCATGTGGCACAATCCAAGTCCTACAACACGACTCTAGAAAACTCCATACAAATATCTTATCTCTAGGGTTTTCTATAATATTATTCCAGTACTAGATATTTACTTACCTCGTAACTATTTTAGATACTACACTTAAAATATTTTGCTCTAGAAGTTCTCCTCTAAAATATCACCTAGATGCTTACCCTTAATTTATTTTAGGGTCTTCTCAAATATCTTTATCATTCCAAAGTTTTATAGAGTATTCTCAAGTATGTATTGCACATTATCAACAAGAATGATGAATAGTGTAAAACATGTAAAACTTTATGAAAGCTCATAGAATAAATCTTCACTTTAGATCCGGGGTAACAAAAGTTTTCTGCTCGCATGGGAGATAATTTCAGTGGCACAACAGTATACTTGGTGCAAGCTCACAACATTTTACATTAGTAGAGAAGCAACAACACTAAAGTTTCAAATCTAATTTCTCAGTGTATGTTGCCAAATAACTCAACTGAGAACGGATAACACTTTTATCAATGAAAGGAGTTGCCAATTTAAGCATATAACAACATTCTTGTTTGTACAGATAAAATTCAAAGTAGAGTTAATTGCACTGGCAGTCCTTAAACTTGGGTGACGGGTGCAAGTTAGTACAATTTTTTTTAAACGCTCGATCGGGTCCTTAAACTTGTTCTGCGGGTGCAAATACGGTCCAAATTAGCCCACGTCAGCGTATTTTGCCACCGTGGCGTGCTGATCTGCATAAAAAATTTTTAAAACATAGCCTCGCTCACGGAGGCCCACCCAGCAGCCACTAACTAAGCAAAATTAGCTCTAAACTAATTCTACATCACACGGACCCACATGGCGGCGGCTCACACCGGCGATGTCGACGCCGGCGACCACAAAACGTGGCGGCGAGGCTCGAAAACGCGCTACAGGCAATGGTCTGGGCTGCGGTTACGCGCTCTGGGAAACTAGGAGCAAGGTGGTGGTCTTGGGGTCCATCTAGCCTAAATCCCACCGTCTTCTCGCAGAATCCCCAACCCCTCGCCATGGCCGCCGCAATCCACCGCGCCGCCCACCCGCTTCGCTCCCTCGCCCTCTCCTCCGCCAGGTCCCCGCTCCCTCCTCCACCTCCTCTCCCATGGCCGCGCTCTGTCGTCGTCACCCGCGTCCTACGCCTACCACCCTTCCGTCGCCGCTGTCCCCAACCACGCCCACCAGTCCCAGCAGCAATGGGCGCCCCCATGCCACCCTCTCCCCGGACCCCCTCCTCACTGGTCCCCGCAGGTACATCCACCTCCGCCGTCGAGGAACAACTACCAGCAGCAGCAGGGGCCTCCACCGCCGCACCACAGCTATGGCCCACCTCCTCCGACTCCGCCCCCGCAGCAGCAGGCACCGCCGCCGCAGCAGCAACAGCCTGTGGCGGGACCGGCGGAGCTGATCGGGCTGTGCCGGGAGGGGCGTGTGAAGGAGGCTGTGGAGCTGCTCGCCAAGGGGGCGCGCGCTGACCCGCCGGCCTTCTATGAGCGGTTGCGCGAGTACTGGAGGTGGTTGCGCGAGACATCGATGAAGGACAGCGACGTCGACGACGCGAGGTCGCCGGACAGGTCGTTGCTGGCGAGCTCGAGCCGCTGCCCGCCTTCTTGTGCCACGCCGCCTCCCGCGAGACCGCCTTGAGCGCCATGGCGGCCCTGGCTTCGTGTCCTTCGGCCTCCCCGGGCACGAGGCGCCGCGACCGAGCACGGACACGGCCCTGAGGTCAGCCAGGCTCAGCTGCCGCGGCTCCGGCGGCGAGGGCGCCGCGGCCGTCATGGCGGCGAGGCGAGGAAGCGACCGACACCGACCAACCGCGCGGGGCACGGCAGCGGGATTGGGCGGTGGCGGAGTGAGGGGGGACGAGACGAGTGGGGTTGGTGCCCCTGCACGCGCGAGGGGGAGCGTGGGGTGCGGTGGGGGAGGACTAGCTGCGGTGGAGATCTCCTCTCCTCTCCATTCTCCCAACCACACAGAGAGCTCTTCGCCATGGGCCATGCGCGCGCGCCCCCGTCAACGGCACGGACGCAACCAAGTACACGAAGCCCTCCGTCGTCTTGAGCGGCAGCGTCACGGTGAACAGGAACATGACGAAGAAGAAGAGCTGTTCACCATCTTGCAGCTCAGCGGAGGCGGATTTGGGGGCTACGGCCCTCTTTTTGATTTTTTTTTCATTTTGTTTTGTGAGTAAAGTGCCGAGGACCAAAACGATGAAGAAGAGAAGAATAGAAGGACGTATTTGTAAAATTTATCCAGATCAGCACGCCACGGTGGCAAAATACGCTGATGTGGGCTAATTTGGACCGTATTTGCACCCGCAAAATAAGTTTAAGGACCCGATCGAGCGTTTTTGAGAAAATTGTACTAACTTGCACCCGCCACCCAAGTTTAAGGACTGCCAGTGCAATTAACTCATTCAAAGTAACTACAAACATGCACTTGGTTGACTACATTGGGATCCTAGTCAAAACTTTTGACTACATTGGGACCCAAATACTTTTGTTAATCATTGGTTTGAGAAACCGGTCACATAAACCCAGCCAATAAAACTGCTCATCCAATAGAACTGCTCAGTTAAACACGTCCAACACAATTTGTACACTAACTGGACAACCAAATTATACTCGCAATCTTTGTAATCATGGAAATAACAATTCCATTGCGAGAAAAAACTAGAATCCGCTCAATGAACCCATTTGATGCCATTTCAACACGAACCTGCAGAGAGCCAATCACAAACTCACAACCTAATCGACTAACGCTCACGTGAACCATCTCATGCCCTTTCTACATGAACTCGAGAAGCGATCACAAACTCAGAACCTAATTTGCTCGATCAAATTAATCAATCTAACGCAATTTCTACACGAACCGGAGAGAAGCAATCACAAACTCGCAGCAACCTTTGTATAAACAGGAGCCATCATGAGAAAAAATTAAGAAGTTTATCAGATCAACTTCCCCAATACAACCTCTACACGAATCGAAGAAGCAACCACACGACTAACAAACTTGGGAAGCAGCAAATCAACACGCCGAAATTAAGCTACTAGGTCGTCCCATTCCATCTCCACACAAAGGACAAGTAAAACCAGAAATAGTACTTCTCCGCATAATAAGCTAGCGAGAGATGCAACAACCTACTTGCATTGCTACCGGAGGAGCCAGCAGTGGAGGGAGAGCTTGATTCATGGCGCCCGGTGCCCGGGCGATCGAGTTGGATGAGAGAAAGAACAAGTTAGATGGAAGGTGAAATTGGTTATTATTGATCCATGGGTAGTCATTTTACTTGCTCGCAACCGGTAGTGTCAGGAGAAGTCTCCGAGTAAGGACCGTGTGCGAGCTGAAGCATGCAGCAGGGGTTGCCGCGATTGAGAAACGACAAAAACTGAAATGGTACGTACATCGTACAAGAACGTACCTACCGGGCGTAGCCAGCAGCACACTCGACGGTAGGCTACTCACGTATGGACCCGTCACCGGCCACATATGAAGCTGCACACGACTGAAATATTGACGATGATATGCGCTATGGAGACGTAATCATCAATCTGTCAAGGTCATGATTTTATTTGTTCCGTTAGAATTGACAATTCTTTTACTCTTATTCCTTGACAAATGCCTGTGATTCCTTTCGGGAGGACTATGTACAGTAATACAAGCACATGAACATCATTTCAAGGACATGCATGCATGACATTTAGTTCCGATGCTTTTATTTTTCTGTTCCTACAGCAAACCACATCATCGATGAATAATCAGTTACAAGGGAGATTATGTTGCGTGCCACTCATAACTACTACGGTAGAAGTACAATCACAAATTACAACTTAAAAAAAGTACCGCCGACCACTACTAATACATACAATTTACCGCAACCGTATACCGGCTTCCGAATTAGATGAAAATTGCATCTTGCATTTTCACACAGGTCAAAGGCGCACTAATAATCTTTACGTTTTCGTAGACCGAACACGTACCTCGTCGTATCAAAACCTACTACTAGCTCCGGTACATTCGCTCCATCAGGCAAAGAAACCCAACACCCCAGGAGCCAGAGGCAGCAAGCGCGGAGCAGCGTCAGCCCGTGCGATCTGGACAGGGAGTTCGCCGCCCAGATCGCCCAGCTTCTCGCTACCCCGCCTCTCCAATCCGCAGAAGCGCTTCTCCTCCCCCTTCATTCTCCCTCTTCTTGGTCTAGTGAGTCTGGCTGCGTTGCTTGAGAATTCGTTAATTTTACTAAGTTGCGTTACGCAGTTGGTGGAAGGATTTGCGTTAGGATTTTTGATGGTACAAATGTCAGAAATTTCGCTAAGATGAACTGATATTATGATAGGAGGGAGCACTATTTGGGTGGTAATATATGTGGTTTGGTTTTAGTCAATCCTACTGAGAAATACGGGTCTTTCATTTTCCGTCGCCATGGAAGGACTTTTAGGCGTGTGAGATGAGAGAGGCAGCTCCCTGCTACCATTCGAAGACAGATTCTTTTCAAGGGAACATCCGTAGAAAGATGAGAGAGGCGAATTCTGTGATTCTTTATTAGTTTGCTGCATTAACCCTGTGATTTAAGTATTTTCTTCTCCAACGGTACAATAAGATCCAATGTGTTTGTTTTTAGCATTCCAGTAGTTAGCGTGTGTAACAAATTCAGTCCAGTTAAGATTATGACGGATCACGGAACCAATTTTTGCGCTCCTTGCCGTGTTGCAGTTAAGATTATAAGCTGCTTTGTAGTTGATGCCCATAAAGTTGGAGGAGTAAATTTTATGCTAAGCTTTTATGTGTGAGCTCTTTTCTTTTTTGCTCTGCCCTTGTCATTTAGATGAAATATCGCTGATGATTTGTGGCTCACATTTGACAACACAACTATGCTACCTTTGTTTTCAGGAATACTATGATGAACTCATACGGTCTAAGAAACATGATGGTATGAGAGTTAACTACAACAGTGAGCATGGGAAAGGTACTGCTAGTGGATAAATACTTGTCTTATGTGCCAGCTATCCTGCAAACATGAGATGCTTTTATAGAATTCGGCATGAGTTAAAAGCCAAGCCATTTGAACCAACTGTTTCTTGCAGGTGTTTGTGCAAACAAGGACTTTGCTGAAGGGGACCTTATTCTAAAGGATCAGACATTGGTTGGTGCTCAGCATAGTCTCAACAAGGTGCGCCTGCTATTAAAATTGATCCATTGTACATTATTTTTTCCCGTTTTTGTACGAACTATTCCTCTTGGAGTGCTGTATCCATTTTATTTGTTCTGTTGCAGATTGACTGCGCTGTGTGTAGTTATTGCTTCCGCTTCATTGGTTCTATAGAGTTCCAGATTGGACATAGATTATATTTGCAACGCATTGGTTCAAGCATTGGCTGCACTAATGAGAGGCACAGTCATGGAAGTGATGTGGGATCGAGCACTGGTTCTTCTTGTGCAACAAAGGGAAATAGTAATACTTTGCTACAAGAGGTCGTAGAATTACTTGTAACTGGTGATCTGTCACTGCCTTTCTCAGATCAATTTGCTTTACCAGAAATTGTTGATTGTCAGGGATGTGAGGAAGAACGCTACTGCAGGTTTGAGTTGCTAATAATTTCACAATTCACCTCTTCTTTTGACTTCATAGTCAGTGATGGTTGGAACATTTAGTGAGGCGTAAATCTTTTGAGTATGAAATGTTTGATATCCATTTTTCATCATAAGTTATAGTGGTCGATCATGTTAAACTTCGAACTAATTGCCTCATCAAACACTTGGATCTATATAACATATAACTTATTTGTATTGTTCACTGGGTAACATGTACTCTTGAGAAAACATTAACTTGTGAATTTCTGTGTAGCCAATCATGTGCAGATTCTGATTGGGAATCCTACCATACTTGCCCTGTGCTGGATCCAAGACTGAACCATCCCGGAGATCTGCTCTTCACAAATTTGTAGAGCATGCTAATGGTAAGCTAGCAGTACACCTTGATACATCTGTATCATCATAGTGATATGTTCATTCATTACATATATGCCCATTGATGATGGTTGTGATTGAGATTGTCAACCTGTTATATACCCGCTCTTTGTTTTCAGGAACCAATGATATTTTCTTGGTTGCTGCAAAGGTATGTAATAGAAATATATTTAATATGTTTAGTATACTATAGTAAGCACCAAAACGTCATGTATAAATGTTCATTTTAGTTTCTCATTTCTAATATACTTCTCCTAGTGCTATTTTTGTTAAGAGTGTGGGTTCGCTACCCCCCGTGGGCATTGAAGCCCCCTCCATCCACCGTTAGTTTGTGCTTTGAGATTCGCATATTTTATGTCTCTGCACTATGCAACATTGTGCTCACTGTAATGAATCAATTCATATTCAGCGTGTGCTAATCCATTTCTATGCATGCTAAGCATTGAAAAATAAATTAACAATTAAGTGATAGTCGATTACATACCACATTGACCATGTTCTAGACATGGTGACACTGTAGAATTGGATTTATTAAGGTGTGAAATGAGGTTCTGGTACAATGAAGATGATGAACATATGTTATCTCAAAGCACAAATAGACACTTGCTCTAGGGGTGGTATAGCCCACCAGGGGGAAGGGCATATTTACCTTTCCTTAATATATGGGAGGACTAGGACTTAGCATGCAAAAGCTTTTGGGCATTATATTTGAGTTCTTACATGTGTCACTTATGTCCGTCTGAAAATCTTCAAACTACAATTTGTTACTTACCCATGCACCAGAACAGACTATTGCACAAGACATTGAATAGCTATAACAAGACTACTAAATAGAGCAAACAAAAGAATAGATGCAATTCACTTATGGCTACTAACTGCAATGCATCTAAGGTTTCCTCATTCTCATGCATGAACTCAATACTTCTTTATATGCCAGGCTATCACTTTCACCATGCTGAGGTACAAGAAACTCAAAAGGCAGCATGCATTTCAAAACAAACTAGATGGGCCAAACTTTTCTTTGCTTATGGAAGCCTGGAAACCATTTTCCATGGGCTTCAAAAAGAGGTAAAGACATGCACTTATATGTAACAATTCCTCCTCCGATGATCGGTAGTTCTTGGTATGGCACTAATCAGCTGCGTTATTTAATTGTGAAACTGGTCTTAAGCATGACTTTTAAGGTTCTTTTAGCAAGTGTGTTAACGACAATTCAATGGTAGTAAATTAATTTCTTTTGTTCTCCATTTTATAACAATCAATAGATACCTGTGGCATGGATGCATCTTTTCTTCTTCCTAGTTTTGGGTCACACTGGAAGATATTTTTTTGAACTTTGCATGGCTTTTACTTGTCTTTACTACTGAATCAATGTTGCTTAAAAAATCCACCCCAATTTGTGAAAAATATCTCACGATTGCAGATGGTGGGATTGTGTTGCTTTGCCTGAGGATGTTGATTCCTCCAATGAAAATTCATTTAGGCAGGAAATAAGGGATCTAGCATTTACGGTAATTATGTCAGCAGATCTTTCACTTGAGAAACTACCGGTTCATATTCTATTTATGGTATTGTGCTCTGGACCGATTTGATGGAGCTCTTCACTAACACAACACTTAAAAATATAATTATGGCATCCAACAAATGGACATCTTTTAATTGAAAGATACCCTGTTTTACTCTCTACATCTAGCTCAGTCACTGATGGGCTGATCATGTCTTCTGTATTTTGCAGTCAGTGCAGCTTCTCAAGGATGCGATCTTCGATGCTGAGTGTGCACCATGTATCCTTTCTACCAGTTCAGGACTTGTTTCATATCTGTAAGTAGCTCTTGTTCTCACTCAAGTTTCCTTAACATGGTCTAGTGTTTTCTCTTGAGGCGTATGGCCATATAATTGGCATGTTTGAGCTGAACAATCTGTAAGTAAACCTATTTTTTCCTATTTCATTTTGGTCAATGTACATATGTCATTGTTTTCTTTCTGCCTTCTACAATGGAAACAAATGTCAGTGTTGCATTTGACTTGAATAGTCTCTCAACATACTTCACCTTTTTCATTCCAGTGGTTTGATTGTTGCATCGCCAGTTGAAGACTATTTCATACATATTGATGATATTCCAGATCATGAGAAGGTTTGTTTGATGGTTCGCATAATTTCTTTCTTGTAAGATTTTTACTCTGGAACGTACATAGTAGCTCTCTTACTCTGAAATGCAATGCGCCCCAGGAGGAAGCTGAGAAGGTGACAAGGCCGTTTCTAGATGCTTTAGGTGATGACTATTCAGTTCCTTGGGAGGGTATGGGCAACTTCTTCCTCTTAAGTTACTCCTCCAGAGTACTGTTTCTAATCTCCCAACACTACAAAATTTATCTCCAAATTTATTTCCTTGTGAAATTTCCATTGGCAGGGACGGCATTCTTTCCTCTGCAAAGCTGTATGAACCATTCATGTTGTCCAAATGCTAAGGCATTTAAAAGAGATCAGGTAATGTATTTTTCTTCCAGCTGATTGGTCCATTTTCCTACCAAATTGCCAGCCAGCAATGCAGATAAGAGCTGTTTAACTACTGCTGCAGGATAATGACGGTCATGCGGTGATAATTGCTCTGGAACCTATCAGCAAGGACGATGAGGTACTTTGTTTGAAACCCTATGTCAAAAATCATCAATCTTGTGCAACAAACACAAAAACTCTGACCAAATTATTTTGCTGCCTACTAACGTTGTAGATTACGATCTCCTACATTGATGAAGATCTTCCATACGAGGAGCGGCAAGCGCAGCTTGCAGATTATGGATTCACATGCACGTGCTCGAAGTGCCAAGAAGAAAAGCCCAAGTGAACGACGTAGACAATTTGGACTTGCTTGAATTTTGCTCGTTATCTGAGTGCATCTTGCTTGTAAGTCCATTCCACTGGTGATTTCGTCAACTTCAAAATGTTAGGATAGGATATGCAGAAACATTGAGATGAAGATATTTGGATCGGAGTGGATGCTGGATTTTGCTCTGTCCATGTTCATGTAACGTTACCGAAACGCCAGTGTCTTGCTTGTGGTTCATGCCACTGGCGATTTTGATAACTTCAAAAATGTTTGGACAGGATACGCAGAAAGATTGTGATGAAGATATATGGAATTTGCGTTGTTTATGCTGACATGGTACAGAAATGCCAGTGCAATTTTTTACATAATATTACTTCTGTTTTTTGTTTCTTTTTGAGCTGCATACCGCAGTTAACAAAGCTCTAATCGGGGAATAGTACCTTGGTATTAATGGTGAAAATAATAACAGGTTAACTGTAAGTGTTTGGTCATACATGGACACCGGTTGATATATGAAATATGCTACAGGTGCTATTTCTTTCCATAGCTTATGGGGCATTGCAGAACAAAGTTTAGTGCATGCCACAGACTTTTACACGTAATACCAGGAAAGTGAATTACATCATTCAAGTTAAAAATGAACAATGATGTTCTTCTCAGTTCTCACTATGCCACGGCTTGCTGGAGTTTGACCTGCAGATATACAGATCCAATAGATTAGGCTGTTTCAGCTAGAATCATAAGCATATATTTTCAGTCGTATCTTCCAGTTGTTTGGAACATATAGATGTTTTACATTAAGTTAGATAATGAATAAAATAATGACATATGGGGCATCTAATAGTCCCATCAGAAACACGCCAGTACACATATAGATTTTTCCTGCTCTACCTCGTTGTATCATCTCTGATCAAGGCCTCCAAAGAACTGTTCCAAGCTTGAAGAACTGAAAACATTGGGTGCTACTCTTTCCGTTTGTTGTGGTGAAATGTGTAGTTGATATTTGATAAACCTCTGCAAGAGAAAAAAATTGCAAGTCAAACCCTTTTATAGAAAATGGCAATACTATATTGTTGCAACTGTGACTTACAGATAATTGGTGGACAATTTCAGGACTTGAGTCAATGTGCCAATCAGGTTCCAGTTGGCGAACAAAAGAGGTACGGCCATTTTCTGTACTACAGAAGAGAACCTATAGATTTCAAGAAAAAGTTACATTGCTAATATCTAATGGTTATATGCAATACAAAACAACAATAAATCAGTTTTATGTCCACGTGGTCTCATCCTGAAGCTTACCTTGTCTTTTATCAAGCCACCACTAGTAAAAAGCCCAGCTTCACTCAGGGCAGACAACACCTTTTCCTGCATCATCATTTAAGTGCACTGAGGACAAGTTATAATGGTCTGCTCCAAAGTCTAAACTAGGTACTTTATAGCCTTTATTTGTAATAATGCAAACTCCAAAACACAGAAATCCAAATAGCCGACCCGGTATTTGTTTATTCAAATGCAGCCATTATGAAAAGAAAACTGGCTATTGTTTATTCAGTAATGTATCATGATGGAATTATACTTACCCCACTTTCATCATCAAGAATGCGCTCCATCAGATAGACGTCACAGAATTTCGCAATTTCCAGAAGAACCTCCAAGACAGAAGATCTCACTGTGACATAATTCTGCAGAAAGACATAAATTCATGAGGCTATTAGTTAATGAAATCAAGACAAAATTTGCAGCAGCATTTCTGCCCACCTGGAGCTCCTCTGGAGTGGTTTCCTCCAAAATCACACCAAGTAACCGGCAGGTAACCTAAAGTAGTTTTATTCCCACATTAGTGAAAGTATGCATTGGTCAAACAAAACTCTGGAAATTCTATGACAAAAGGGTAAGAGCAGTAGTTTGCATAGTACCCTTCGTCCTTCGCACAGCTTATGCCTGACAAGCTGCTCAAGAGTCAGCTGGAGAAGAAATGAGCAACTATCAATCCAAGGGTTCTAAAAACATATACATCATTTTGGCACAAAGAAAGCAACCAATACATTAACTGGCTGGAAAAGCTGGTTGATTGCTTCCTGTGCTCTCGAATCTGCCGATGAGCAAGCATCTGTTGAGGCCAAAGCACCTGGTCGTGATCTACTGCTAGTGTTGCTAGATGATGGAGCAACCCGTCTGCGTGGCCTCCGAGGTTGCTCTTGAGGAGCTCTCAACAGTTTCCAGGCAAACAGAAGTGTGATCGCAATTGCAGCAAGTGTGGTAAGTGAGCGAAGTTTCTAAAGCAGGAAAAGAAGTACTTCAATAATTCTTGTAACAAGAATTCAAAGTAACATATCATAAACATGGGAAGAAATATACTTCCTGTTCGAGAACCCACAAAAATGGCTACATCTTTTTGTAACCAAGTAACAAATACATGAACAACAATCAGTTAATCACCCACCCTGCCACCCACACTTCAGATAAGTTAGATTACAAATGACATCAAGCAACCTGTCAGAATGCTTACATTTTTCAGTGCAAGCTATGTGATTGTCTCCTTCGCTTTCTATGCTGCTATAACACATGATAATGTTGCACTACACTGCTGTTGATTGAACCAACCATGTGAGGTACGTGCAATGCTTGCACCAAGAACTTCTTTTGTGGAATCGTACCAATGTTCAAATAGTTGTAGACAAAGCCTTCCAAGAGTTCGCATCTTCCTCACTAACCAACAATCTATATAGCAACTGATTTCTTCAGCGATATCTACTAACCTAAGGGACACATCAAGATCACAGGGACCACAGCAATACCCTAACCTTTCGCCAAATCTGGCCACATTACCCAAAAAAGGGAGTGATATTTTGCAGTAAACAGCGAATACCTGCAAATCCTCACCTATATGTTCACCTCATACAGGTTCGAAGCTTGCGCGACAGCTAAGAATGAATTATCAAATCGATGCTTCGGAATATACGCAGCAACAACTACAGAACAGTACAACAACCAACCTAAACAAAGTAAAATCCTAGCCTTTCCTCAAACAAGGTGCTACCTTTACACCCGGACCACAAAAAGAAAAAGTTCCCCAGCGATGAGGTACCAACAGATCAATACAGCACCATTCACGGGACTAAGACCACAGATCCGAGCGGGAACCTGGCGATCGAGGTCGAAGGGGAGGCGATCAGAGTAGCGGGCCAGGGCGTCCACGAGGCGCCGCACCAGATTGGCCAGCTCATCGTCCTTCCCGCCCCCTGCCCTGATCCCGGGCCCCGCCGCCGCCGGGGACGAAGCCGACGCCATCGCTCGCTGACGAGACGAGGAGGGAGACGGCGGCAGGAACCCTAGGACGGTGCTCGCGGCGGCGAGGGGAGGGCGAAAGTGTAATTTGGGGTGTTGCGCGAGGGGGCGGGATGTGAGATGTCGGAGGAGGAAGAAGAGAGAGGGAAGTGGCTGCTTCGCGTTGTTTTTTGCTCAGGACGTAGGTAGGAGGCGCTCGTTTTGCAATTCAAGGCGTCAAAGTGCGATTATTTTGATACAAGTCCCTGGCTCTGGTCCTATTTTGTTATTTTTGTTTCACAGTGGCTAATATGTTGCTTGTTTGGGGAAAAAAAGCAAATCTAGCCCCCCGCCGAGTGGCAATGGCGGATCTAGCCCCCAGCGGGGGGCAAATTCATTTTTGTCACCGCGATGCGCTGGGCACGCGACACGTGTCAATCAATTTCGCGGATCGGGCCGAGCCGAAATCGCATCCTCAGCCCGCGACGGCCTGATTGCAGCCTCCCAGCCCGCGAGGCTGGCTAACGCCACCCACCGTGGCGTGTGACTGGGTGAGCTAACGCCACGGCCAATGGCGTTCGGCCCCCGGTCCACGATCCGTCATTCGCGCTGACCTCGCTGACGTGGCGAAGCACCAAACGCCACGGTGACTGTCGTTTGCCCGGTTTGCCAAACGCCACGGTGACTGGCGTTTGCCCGGTTCGCCGAACGCCAGGCAAACCGGGCAAATGCCAGTCACCGTGGCGTTTGGCAACCGCGCAAACGTCAGTCTCCGTGGCGTTTGGCAAACCGGGCAAACGCCAGTCACCATGGCATTCGGTACTTTGCCGCGGATGGGGGCCACGGCCCACTCTATCGCGGGTTGGGAGGCTGCAAACAGGCTGTCACGGGCTAAGGGCGTGATTTCGGCCCATCGCGGGTCCGATCCGCGAAATTGACACATGTCGCGTGCCCAGCGCATCGTGGTGACAAAAATGAATTTGCCTCCCGCCAGGGGCTAGATCCGCCATTGCCACTCGGCGGGGGGCTACATTTGCCCTTTTTCCCTTGTTTGGTAAATCTGCTTTTCGGGTTTCTCGCCATAATTTGTCAGGGTACAGGCACATGTTGTCCTCGGTTTTGTTACTGTCTTTTTTTATGAGCGCTGGTCTACTTGAAAAATGGTACGGCTATTTTTGCACGGATGTAACTACGGAGTACTACTCAAACAATGATCCCATCAAATGGTACTTTGTACTACTCCTCTAATTTGATGAGTTCTTTGAAATTTTTCTGTTCAAAATTCGAGGTGAGAAATATAGAAATTTCATGGCTCAGCAATAATAATAAGTCCAGCATACATCATTGAATCTTAATAGTCCGGTGAGCTTCCCTAAGTTTAGATTTTTTTTATTGAGATCGGCAATGTGTATGATGTGGAAGAACATCTCGATTTCAGATATGGTTTACATCACTATAAAAATACGATGGTAGCTACCAATAATGGTTCTCGACAAGGAGATAGGGGTTGCTAGGGAGAAGGGTTACAGGGTCATACCATCATAGAGGCACCATCATCGTCATAGGTAACTCACCTTTCGTGGCAGTAATGTGATGGGCTGCCGACACCAGCACTAAGGGCAGCATAAGTTTGCAGGATTAAGGATTGGCGGAGAAGGAGAAAATGATAAAACAAAGTATGTACAGAGTTAGGTTCCAGGAATATATATTGTATACATAACAATACCATCCACAACCATTGGATCAACAAAGTCGTCTTAATAAAATGAGGAAAACTTGAACTGCATGTACTGCTTCGGGTAATTACCTGTTGTTGGGGACATATATATAATACGATCTCATGTAATAATAATTACGATCTATTATATTATTAAAATGATAAAAAGAATCATCGCGTTCTTCCACGTAGACTGAAATATCTCTACCATTGATCTTGATATGAAATATCTCTACCATTGATCTTGATATGGGTCCAGATTATAACGGTATAGATGAATTAGATCAGCTATAGAAATTCATTGATAACTCTTATTAGGTGGATAAATAGTGCAACTCTACTAGAAGAATCTATAGTGGATACGACTCATATTAGATGGATAAGAATACAACTATATTTCTCTAATTAAATTTTAAAATTATATTTAAATAAAAAATCATAGAAGTACAACTCTTATTAGGTGGATAAACAATACAACTATATTTTCTTTATTAAATTCTGAAATTAATTTTGAATGAAGATTAGCAGTTGGATGCATATATTCGGTGGATAAAGAATACAACTTTATTTTTCTAAATAGCTGAATTTTGAAATTAATATTTATTTTCTAAATAGCTGAATTTTGAAATTAATTGTAGTGAAAATTAGCGGTTGGATTTATATATGGAACTCAACCTTAAACTAAAATGTGGAAACAATGTTAAAATAAAATTACTATTTGATTTTCATTCAATTAATATACATCGATGATCACGTTGCTGTTGGGCCATGAGGTGAGCCATGACACGATGACAATATAGCAAGAAATCATGTTTTAAATGAGGTTTTCTGAACAAACTGATGATGATGATGGTGAGATGTAGCAAAGTGAGGCTAGCCTAGCTGTGATACGACTTTTTGAGAGGTATAATGGTTTGATCAGGAGGCAATAAAATATACCACTAGGGTTTAGGTTCTCATAAAGGAGCTTAGTAGCATGCATGGTCACCTAGATCACTCTAATGCACATAGGTCCAAGAGTAAAAGCTGAGCATATTGCTTGGTGCCACATGATGTGAGGTTTTGTCGCCAGTGGGCTTGAGGATGACAAAGATGTTGTTGCCAATTGCGAGATGGGCGAATGATTGAGATAATTAGAGTGAGAAAAGCATGTTCGTAAGCATCTAAAGACATAATATTGCACTAATTGAATAATAGAACTATAATACGGCCAATGACGGAACAGGTGGAGAAAGATAACACATTGTTTAGTAAGAAAATCTATGATATTACATGGCAAACCATGAACCTAGCTCAATTAAATTAAGTAAGATTCACTACTTTAAACATGAACTAAGGCTAACAATGTAATATATTTAATGAAAATTTTTCTACCGAAGTCCAATCATGTTTATTCGCGATGTAATTTGGCTACGATTTTTTAAATTTTTTAAAGATTGAATAACAGGTAGTGGCAGAAGACAAATAACATGTAGAAATAATAATAACAACAAATATGAAATCTAAAAAGGATGAAAGACAGACATAATTTATTTTTATGAGGCCAAATTGTAACATTATAGATTAGTAGTAAATATCATAACAATCTCTTGCATACGTGAGAAATAAATTTACCCGTATAAATTGTGCGAGCCAATCTGCTAGTTGATTTTAATGACATTGGCCTTTTGCATAAACCAACTCATGTCTCATGGTAAAGCTTATCTGGAACGCATGATTTTACAGAATTATACGGAAAAGAAACACTATTTCAGCATGATTCCAAAAAATGAGCCTAAGAAGGGTTGTAGGCAACATCGAGATTAGACTCACATGAACATGCATTCGCCACATCGACTTCTTGTTGGTGCGCCTTCGATCTCTGCATTTACTTTCCAAGATTCGAGTAGAGAAACTCCTGTCTCTCGTAGCATCCAAGCATGCGTCTGCCTTTGACCAGTGCAGGCTGCACCACTTTTCTGCAGAGTTTGGCACCACAAGATTCAACCAACTTACCTAATCCATCCTCCTCTTCCATTGCAATGCATGTTATTGATTCGTGACGTCATGTTACCCAATCAGCTAGTAATCCAACACACTTGTGTGCACGCATGGTGAAAATTCGCACATAAAACATGGCTTGATTTAACCAGCCTCGACTTTTGTTCTAGAATTTACATCCTTGATGCACTCCATCTATACACATCGAATTGGACACACACACAGAGTTAACTTGCACATCGATCGTTTGCAGTCTAGGATGAGTAGTACCGTGACATCGACGAGGAATGCCGCCGCACGCCGCCGTTCGCCGTCCCCTGCAGGCTCCTCCAGTCGTGCACGGCGCCGTTCGCCGGCAGCCTCCGGTCATCGTCCGCCGAGCAATCCGACAACGCCGTTTTCCCCTTGGCGGCCGTGCCGTCCCTCTGCGTCTCCTCCAGGTGCGCGCGGTACAGCTCGTACATGCGGCGGCTGACCATGACCTCGAAGTCCAGCACAGCGAGGAGCTCCAGCTCCAGCTTGTTCATCTCCGCGTTGCTCACGCCGCCGACGCGCGCGAAGAAGGCGTTATTGTGGTGGCTGCGATCGTACCAAAATATATTCAAGAGAGAGTTCAGTTTATTTCACCATGGAATCATGACATCTGGCAAATGGAAAGTAAAAATCACTAAACGAATGTAAATGACCCGTCCATTCATCCTGCTTAAGAATTGAGTAGCAGCCAAATTTTTAGATCATTAAATTAAGATCTTATGTTCTAGATCTCCCTCCTCTTCTTTATGTATTTTCATCACCTAGCTTCCTTCTCTTCTGTCCCGCCGCCGCCGCACTTCTCTTCTTCCCCAACACTAACATACAGTAAATTTTGATACCGTCTAATTGACATCAACTGTTTTATAACTAGATAGCAACCAAATTTTTAGAACATTAGAACAAGATCCAATAGTCTAGATCCCACTCCCCTTCTCTATCTATTTCCATTACCTATCTTCATTCTCTTCTTCCCCAACTGCTGCCGCACTTCTCTTCTTCCTCAACACTAAAGCTGCCACCGCACTTCTCTTCTTCACCAACTGCCGCTGCACTTCTCTTCTTCCCCAACACTAAAGCTACCGCCACACTTATCTTCTTACCTGATTCCGGCGCCACCGCTGCCGGATCAAATCATCTCTCTAAACCCATGACTCCAATAAAACCTCTCACCTTAACCCCTAAGCCTAACCCTAAGCCTAATCCCTAATCCTCTCCTCGTCTCTGTGTCTTTGCCAGTTCCGGCTCGTCACCGCCGGACACGAAGAAGATAGGAGAGTAGGAGAAAAAGATAATTTGGTAAGAAAATTTTAAGTGTTCTAAATTGAAAAGCATTAATCTAACTGTCAACACATCCGGGAGTTTACGTTTTGACAACACGCATGGTGCAAATACGGATCATGAAGCGGTAGTACCTACCAGTCGTTGTCAGAGTGCGTGGTACGACAACTAACATATTTGATATAACAAGGATTAACTGAGCACAAATGAAAAATAGTGCACGCCTTCCCTTTCTTCCTCGGAAAGTACCATTGCCATACGAATAGTACTATTTTCCATTTCTATTTCTCGGTTGATTAATTGTCGTCATGTTTTTTGAAGCTAACTGTGGTCATGCATGGTTGGTCTCACTCTGCCCTTCAATCGCGACATTATCTTAGTAGCTAATGTGCAGTATGAGCAACTAATGGTGGTTATGCTTTGGCAGTACTTCCTACAAATGGTGTATAAATCTTTGTATTTGCTGTAATATTTTGCTTCGTATAGCATAGAAGTGAAACAAAATTTCCTATGAAGTTTCTTTTACTAATGGAGGTGTCCAAGATGCTTACAAGTCGTCAAGAAACTTAGAGGCGACGAGGATGCAAGCCAGAAGCAGCCTGTGCACGTTCCTGGACGCGACGGCGGCGGCCGGCCGCCGGTGCGCCGCCCTGTCCACGTACGCGTATGCCACCACGTAGCACTCGGGCTCCAGCCCCGCGTACCGGTGAACGCGCTCAAGGTACTGTGCCACGCCGATGCGCGGGGCCCCCGCGCCCCCCACCTCGAACGCCGCCATCCCCCCACCCCCTCCGCTTCCACCGCCCTCCGCGGCCAGCAGCAGCCCGTCGTTCCGCGCCACGAGCCGCTGCACGGCGCGCGCCACCATGGCAAGCTCTCGCGGCGGCGGCGACGGCGGGGAGAGAAGCTCCCCCGTGGCGGTGGCGGTGGCGGCGGTGGCGTCCATGTCGACGTCGACCGTGCGCAGGCCGTCGTCGTTCTGCCTCGGAACTCGTGTGGCGCGCGCTGCGGCGGCACGCAGTGAATGCGCCTTTCGCTCGGTGTTTTGCTTGGCGGTGGTTTAGCCGCGGCAGTGGACGGCCGAGATGCGGCGCGGGTGGGGCCGTGGCCGTCGGATGCGGAGAGCTTCGACTGGTGGAGCTTTCTCTAGCAGGGATGGATAGGGTCGCGGATTCTTTCCCGTTTCGATTCGGACAGAAGAAAATGTCTGCTGCTGCTCCTTCCTACTTCCTAATTAGGCATGTCTTACAAGCTTTCGCAATTTCTTTCCTTGCAAGGGTTGAGTTTAGGCTTGTACGTGCACGGCCCAGCCAACTCGGAGTACCTCACTGTTTGGGCTTCCGTTATTGGGTGTGTTCAGCACCTGAATCTATTATCATGGCCAATTGGTGTGTTAGGGTCTAAGATTCGATATGTCATTTTCCATTTGTTTCATCTTTCTTTCTTTCTTCCATCCTTTCTTATTATCTCTTCTCAATAATTTACTCCATGAAGAGCATTGGTGTAGAATCAAAGTTGCCGTGACCAAGAGGGGAGAGAGAGGCAACCGAGAACGCTCGACGGTTCCGTTTCTTCCGCCGGCGAGTCTGTCGGTTCCCCTCACCTCCGACCACCGCTCCGGCGTCGGGAGGCGGGGCAAACCTGGGTTCACCATTTCGGGTGTGTAGATAGGTCTAGTTTGTCTAAGCTGTGTCTCGGCATCCGCTGTTCCGATGGCCATGGCGATGACGATGACGACGTCCGTCCCGGTGGCATCCCCTCCGGTGGCGATTTGGTGCAAGTGAGGTTTGGGGCCCTCAGATTTCATGTGGAGGTTTCGGAGTTTTGGCATCTTGCTTCGGGATGTTGCGACCTTTGGTCGGTCGACGAGGCGTCGGTGGATCTGGGATCTGCTCTGTTCGGGGTAGGCCCCCGTCCAATGTACCTTCAACGGGATCTTCATCCCGCCTCTACTAGCGGCGGGCCTCCATTGCAGCGTTCAAAGCCCTTTGTGGCGATGGCTTTTGCAGTCCTACGTGTAGTAGCCTTGCTGCTATCTGTCCTCTACAACATCCTCAGAAACAGCGAGGAAAGGCTCCGACGAGCAGCAACCAGAGCAACGAAGAAGATGACTCCTCTGGGTTCCGTCGTTTTTCTTAATCTTTTTTGCAGCGGTGTTTCTTAGTTTCACCTTTGTACTGGGTTGTTTTCCTTAATATTGAACAGTTTAAAATGCCTTTGGGCGTTTGTTCTAAAAATAAAATAAAATCTATTGACTCCAACTCCAAGGGCTAGGATATCAATCCTTCCTTCCATACATTATCATCATACTCAAAGATGATACCAAGATCATCAATTTGTGCATGTCCAGGCCCCCAAAAGTCCATTATTTCTATTCACCAAATAATGGATCTAGCAGTGCACTGTTGGTCTTTTTCAGTGAACAGTTGTTCAGCAAACTCTCTCGTCATCGATCCGGACTACACATACAAAAACTCACATGTCGGTCGCCAAAAAAAGAAAAGGAAAACTCCACATGTCGGGCTGTTTCCTCATGGCCTGCTTTATAGCTAAAAGTGAAGAGAATTTCGCATCCTTTATTATCACCAACATGTGTGCACATGGAACGGGAGCCAGGCACCGAGCGTGTCAACTTGGCATGCCATGCATGTCTCTTTATGTGTGAGTGACTCCATCGAAAAGATCAAAGATTCAAAGTAGATCGGCAACTGCACATCGCCTCGCCCTGGCCCGGCGCCGGAGGTTTCCGAGTTGAGTTCTCACCTCTGGCTTTCAGTGCAGGACCTGAACATCGTCTGAATTCTGAAAACCACCAGACAAAAGCTTCAGTCTGAAGTAAGCCTGCCGTTTTCTCTTTCCCTTTGATGATTGCAACCGAACAGCGGGGATGATTCCTGGCCCAATTTCAGAGGCACCAGACGCCGCAGAACTGTTTAGTGTTTAATCATCTTTTCGGACCTAAACGACTGAAATGACATGACATACATCATGCACATTTCTGAACCAGTGGCATGAGCATGTACGGAGCAGTAGATAAGTAAGTCACAGACTCACAATTATCTTAACATTCTTATGGAATGGCATAGTTCCTGCATCATGTTTAGCTCGAGCTCCAATGCAGAGAATCAGTTGTCAATTTCTGATCTGCAATTCCTCCCTTACAATGGCATCAACCCAAACGCCTAGCACCAACCACCTGGTCATTAATCGTCCTTGCAGAGTCATGTGTACAAAGCGCCAAAGTGGCGACACGTAGGGACACACAAGCAGAGATCTCTCGCTCGCACGCTACCTTGCTTAGCATAGGCTAATAATCATTGCGATTCTCTCCAGTTTATGCTCTGCTTGAAGAGTTAGGTGTTGAGTGGGAATAAACTTTGGTAGCACAAAACCTTCCTATGCCTGACGTGCTACAGATCTTGGTCCCAGCCACCACCCTCCATCCAAGAACCGGTTCGCACTAGGAACAAAACTCCAGATCTATCGACCTGTTCGCGCTGCAGTGGCAGTGATCCATGTGAAGTGATTAACCCTTTAACCCTCGCACAGTAAATCTAATGATCACTTGATTACTCCTCTTTTTGTCCGTGACGATCGGTCGTCGAGAAGGAGACGCGATTTGTCGTTGCGGATTCCGATGCGAGTAGCTGCTTTACCACGGGATGAAGCTTCGTCCGGAGCCAGTGATTGGGCAGTGCGGCAGAGTCTAATCTCTCTTCCTGTAATTGCTTCGGAATTACCTTGCTTCTGCATGATGGTTTCAGTAATTTTCTTTTTTATGTCTTGGAGTGTAGCAGTAACATGGTTAGCTGATCGCTTTTCTGGGACAGCGGCGAGTTTGTTGTCGGAATTAATAGTGTGTATCATGCGAAGTGTGACGTGATGGGAAAAAGGACATAGGTACAACCATGGAACAGTTATTAGAACATGAAAGTAAGGTGTCTCTGTCGGTTTGGTCTACTGTTCTCACATTACAGCGTGAGAAAGTAGAACTGATTAAGTAGGGAAAAACAAAAGCCAATTTATCAGTGTGTCCACCAGCCATCTTTAAACACGCTCCAGATTCAAGTTTCATTAACAGTGCATTCAACACTGCTGTACTTAATTGTTTACTCTCTTAAAGAATGAAGACACATACTCTGACCTATACGCCCTAAACTAAGTTACCAATAGAAACATAAGCATTGATCCCAAAAAGATGAACAAACGTACAATACCATTGTACTCCAGTACCAACCTTAACCAGTACCCAAGGAAACAATCATCAACAATGAAATGTGCCAAACTGTCAATGACACACTTGCACAAAAAGCAAGAAAGAAAAAGAATGGAAAAAGAGAAGCCTCAGAACAATGCAGTGTTCTAGTGGCAAACTTACACAAAAGAAGAAAAAATAATCAAAAGCTTAAACCAAAAGGAAGTCTCAGTCTCAGACCTAAAAGGGCCCACCACTTCTTTTCACCTCCTCCATCTCGCCGGAATCTCACCTCCGATCCGGCGGCACGCCGCCACCGCCACCGACACCCGCGAGCCGCTCCTGCCACCCGCGCGGCCCTAGAAGCTCTCCGGGAACGTTCTAGAAGGGCGGGGATCGATGGAGTCTATCATAGCGCGGGCGCTGGAGTACACGCTCAAGTACTGGCTCAAGTCCTTCTCCCGCGACCAGTTCAAGCTCAACGGCCGCACCGCCCAGCTCTCCAATCTCGGTGGGATCCCTAGAACCTTCTCGCGGGTACCAATTTGATGTGGGGGTTTTGTCGTCCCGGTGCTAATTTTTTTTTATTGGTTTGGGTGTGATTTGGGGAGCGCAGATATCAATGGCGACGCGTTGCACGCCAGCCTAGGGCTGCCTCCGGCGCTCATCGTCGACACCGCGCGGGTCGGGAAGCTCCAGATCACGGTAATGGCGCCACGTGTGGCTCGTAGCTTGTGTGTGTTTCGGTGCGCGTTCTCTTTACCCTCGAGGGCTTAACTCTCAAGAAGCGCATTGTGGTAAATTGTTGTTTATATTGCTGCCAAGTTGCTAAATTTAGACGTAGTTAGGGTGAATTTTGTGTCGGTAGTAGAAGCTGCCAATTGGACTGTCATTGTTCTAAATTCTAGTTACGGGATTAGAAATTTAGGCTGGATTGAAGCTGCCAATTGGACTGTCATTGTTCTAAATTCTAGTTACAGGATTGGAAATTTAGGCTGGATTTTTAGAGGTATGATGAACTGATGATTACGAAGTAATACTTTGCACTCAGCTTGGCATTAGCATGAAAAATATTTGGCCTGTTGTCATAATTGTCTAACTTGTTGAAGGTGGGCTTGGTATTCTTGGTTTCTCTGGATGTTGCAAATTTTGATCAGGTGGTCATCTCGGGTAGATTTGTACACTTATTTTCACATCGTAGCAAAGCCTGTGATCTGTAGTTAACATCACACCCATAGTTTAGGCAGTTCTGTATGGCCATTGGCTGCGTACTTTTCATTTTTGACAATTTGATTCTTTTGTTTATCACTACAGCTGCCATCAGTCTCAAATGTGCAAGTGGAGCCAATTGTGGTGAACATTGATAAGCTTGATCTCGTGCTTGTAGAGAAGGACGATTCTGAAAATCTTTCCAGCCCTACCAGGTTTTTATTCTTCTGGGTTGTCATTTTGTACCATTATGTGACCATTCAGTACTTGATGTTCTTTTGTCAATTTTTGTTCTTTAGCAATTTGTCAACACCATCATCAGCTAAAAGCACCGGATACGGATATGCTGATAAGGTTGGTTTCTTTGCACTTGCTGAAGTACATACACATTCGAAACGTTTATGCTGTAAGACCATAGGCCACCTGGCGCTGCTTTGATTAAAATGTTTATGCTGTAAAATCATCAATGATGACACTTCTGCTCCTCAAATATTGGAAATGCCCTTTCAAGTATCATAATAGCTAAATTCAATCTTTCAAGATCTGATCTTTCCTGTGTGCTCATGTCTGCGCCATTTGTTTTAGCAATGGTAATTTTGATAATAATAATTTTCCCTTGTACAACTAGTTCCTTATTATGGATCATAGGTCAATTTATTGAAGCAAGGTATCCTTGCAAGATCTGAAATACAAATGGGTTTAATATGCTATACTGGGCTTAGATTGCAGATGGAATGACTGTACAAGTAGGTATTGTGAACCTACTATTGGAAACACATGGAGGTGCTCGCCGCCAAGGAGGTGCAACATGGTATATTTCCCTTTTTCTTTTGAGTGACTATGGGACTTTTCTGATGACTTATTTGCATAATCAATTTTTTATTTTTCTTAACATTTGTTCAGCAAGTACAATTGGATGCATTGTTAACGCCTGCAGACAGGGATTTTAATTTCTTCTTTCTTTTCAGGTCGCCTCCACTAGCAGCTATCACATTTCGTGATCTCATACTGTACACAACAAATGAAAAATGGCAGGTATTCTTGCTAACTTAAAGTTACACTTGAATTTGTTAAATAGATTTTTTTGGGTATCTGATTGAAATAGCTTTTATATAGGTTGTAAATTTGAAAGAAGCAAGGGATTTCTCCAACAACAAAGGATTCATTTATGTTTTCAAGGTTTGATACTCCTATTTTCTTCCAGAAGATTAATTTCTGCTTATGCTGTTATCTAATGTACTGGAACATAATGAAGTAAGACTTACTAAACTCAAATGATTTCTGATCTCCTATATTGTTTCTTTAAATTCGCAGAAACTGGAATGGCAGTCACTGTCAATTGACCTGTTACCTCATCCTGACATGTTCACTGATGCACGATTTAGCTCTTCAAGCAGTCAAGATAACAAGCGAGATGATGATGGTGCAAAGCGAATGTTCTTTGGCGGTGAAAGGTTTTTGGAAGGAATATCAGGGGAAGCTAACGTGAGTGCTTTGAGTTCTAGAATATGTTTCGTGGATTTTGATAATTTCTTAGTTGATGTTGAGCTTCCGTTTGTCTCGCTTCCTGGCTTATGCTTTGCTTGAGCATCAGATCACTCTTCAAAGAACAGAACAAAACAATCCACTTGGTCTTGAGGTTCAACTGCATATTACTGAAGCTATCTGTCCTGCATTAAGTGAACCTGGTAAGTGCTTATTGACCATAAAGCTTAAGCTTTTCATTCTTCCTGTTTGTAGCATTCAAAATTGAAACACATTTTGATCAGGTTTACGGGCTTTTCTTCGATTCATGACTGGGGTATCTGCGTGCTTAAATAGAGGAGATTTAGATCCAAAATCTCAACAGGTTTGATTTTCTCGTGTATTTTTATCATTGCATTTAATGTAGTAGGTATATTGGACATGTGGATATTCTTTGCATTCATATCCTTTTCTTTCTCTTATTTTGGCCAGCATGCAGAAGCAGCAGGATCTTCCTTGGTATCCATTATTGTAGATCACATATTCCTCTGTATTAAAGATGCTGGTAAGGACTAGCACCAAAGAACTTTGAAAATGCTACTTTTAGTCATCTATTTATTGACTTGTTCATTTGTGTCAACAGAGTTTCAGCTTGAACTTTTAATGCAATCATTGTTCTTCTCACGGGTAAATTTTTTACTTGTCAATCCATTGGGTACTGTACCTTTTACTGATTACATAATTGTTATGTGCATATAGCATTAGGCAATATCCAAATAAAGATAGAATATTATTTGAATAGGAAAGAGAGTTATTTAAATGAGAAACATATACGATTAGAGTTAGAGATCGGATTTACTTAGAAGTCAAGTAAGTCCTCCTATATAAGGGGCACCGTGTGTATCAATTATCAATCAATCAATGACAAGTTAATCAATCTATTATCTCTCTCGTTCATCCTCCCTAACCTAAGTTCTACTCTCCAATCCCCTACTGCGTGCCATCTGGCCACCTTCATGGCGGTAGTTACCTAGGTTCTTCCAATTGATTTAGACTTCCTTATAGGAGAATTTTATTGTATCCTAGTGACATGATGACAACTGTCTTTTTCATTATTTTTAAAGGCTAGCGTTTCAGACGGGGAGAGTTCAAATAACTTGTCTTGCATAAATGTTGGTGGGCTATTTCTGAGGTAAGATATGTATCTTTTTTGTAGAGACTACATGAGCCATGAAGTTTACTTGCTCTCTAAGCTAGACACGAATCCAGTATAATTATGATTAATGCACTGCTTAGGTTAATTTGGTGGATTCGATGCCTAATAGAGGATACTTATGAAAGTTTCCTTGTGACTAAATTAATATGTGGACTTTTGATATAACAGTAATAGAGATTTTATTTGAGCTAGGGAAATAATTCTCACCTTTGCTGGGCCTCATGTACGAATATATTATTTCTACAGGGACACCTTTTCTCATCCTCCATGCACATTGATACAACCCTCTATGCAAGCTGTTGTACAAGAACCCCTGCCTGTGCCTGACTTTGGTGAATACTTGATTATGCCTTCGCTTTTATGACTAATCCTTGTATCAAATTAATGGTCCAAGAATATGTCTGAGTCTAATCTCTTATGTTGCTTTTATCAGGTGAAAATTTTTGTCCTCCGATTTATCCATTTGGCAATCCATTCTTGGAATTCACGGCTGGAGTTCCTTTGTTTTCCCTTTATTGTCTTCAGATCACTCCTTCTCCATCTCCTCCAAAGTTTGCTTCGAAAACTGTCATCACATGCCAGCCTCTTATGGTGTGTCTTCTTAACATTAACAGTGAAATGTAATGTTTACTTTTTTCTGCTCAATTTAATATTGCCCATAATTCTGCATTTTAGGTAACCCTTCAGGAGCAGTCCTGCTTAAGAATTGCCTCATTCTTAGCTGATGGAGTTGTGCCCAATCGCAATGCCATATTTCCTGATTCCTCAATCAACAGCCTGACGTTTTCTCTTAAAGAGTTTGATCTCTCTGTTCCGTTAGATGCTGAAGAAATCGCAAAGTGCAGTGGAACTAAGACCGCTTGCCCCCAATCATCATTTTCAGGAGCAAGACTTCATGTAGAGGACCTACACCTCTGCCAGTCACCATCAGTAAAGTGTCCACTTCTAAACCTTGACAGAGATCCAGCTTGCTTCCTTCTCTGGGAATATCAACCTGTTGATGCGAGTCAGAGGAAGTGGGTTAATTGGGCTTCTCATCTAAGCGTCTCGCTTGAAACCTCTAACACTTCAAATGGACAGAGAGCAGTTAGGGACTCCTCAGCAAATTTGTGGAAATGTATTGAACTAAATGACATTAGATTTGAGGCAGCTATGGTTACTGCAGATGGCAGCCCTCTGTTGGATGTGCCACCCCCAGAGGGTGTTGTGAGAATCGGTGTTGCTTTCCAACAGTTTACGTCCAATACTTCAGTTGAGCAGTTGTTTTTTGTCTTAGGCCTCTATACTTACTTTGGACAGGTAGGAGAACGAATTTCAAAGGTTAACAAAGGTAACAGGTCTGGGAAAAATAGCGAGCCTTCCGCTGACAACCTTGAGAAAAAACTGCCCAGTGATACAGCAGTGAGCTTAACTATGAATAGTCTCCAGCTCAATTTCTTGGAATGTTTGTCAGCCGGAGACCTACATATGCCCTTGGTTCAGTTTGGTGGAGAGGATCTGTACCTGAAAGTATCCCATCGCACTCTAGGTGGTGCCTTTGCAGTCACAACTAACTTGATGTGGAGAACAGTCTCAGTGAATTGTTTGGAAGGAGAAAGTGCTACAATCCATGAGAATGGCACTGCAGTGACGGGTGAACATAACATTGGGGTGCGTGAAAATGGGCAGCCCACAATGAGAGCAGTGTTTTGGGTTGATCATCGGAGCAAACACCAGGCTAAAGACGCTCAATTTATTGACATAAACATCACTCATGTAATGCCTTATGACATGCGGGATATGGAGTGCCATAGCTTGATTGTATCAGCTAAGGTATCTGGTGTCCGTCTCGGAGGTGGACTGAGTTATACTGAGTCTTTACTGCACCGATTTGGTATTCTAGGGCCTGATGGTGGTCCAGGGGAAGGTCTCTTGAGAGGACTTAAGGATTTGTCTTCTGGTCCACTTGGGAAACTGTTCAGGTCATCCCACGTCACTGACAAGGAAGGTACACATTTGCAACTTTCTGAACTGTAACAAACTCTAGTTCAGTTACTGTTACTATTGAAATAATGCAAGGAGAAATGTTCCTGTCCTTATTTCAGATGATGGACCAAGTTCTATGTTTTTGTTTTGTTGCTTTTCTCTTGCATTGTTCGGAAAGTGTTATTCTGAAAATTTCTCCCTTGTATCCCATGATATTACAGAAGGAAGATCTGAAGACGATGACAGTAATTCAAAGTTCGATCTAGGGGTGCCAGATGATCTTGACGTGTCAATTGAATTAAGAAACTGGTTGTTCGCACTTGAAGGGACAGAAGAAGTAGGAGATTGGTCTTCCCCTCGTGGTGGTGATCATATTAGTAGGGAAGAGAAATGTTGGCATACAACCTTCAGGAATCTGCATGTGTCAGGCAAAAGTAGTGACCGGCCTAAACTGGGAGGTGCAGAGAAGGTGTTGGACAAAAGGGCATTTCCGGTGGAGCGTTTTACGGTACACTATTCATGACTGCCATACTTTTGTATTTCAATTTGGCACTCTCTTCTCCTGTAGTTCAATTGCCAGACATTTGGTGGTACCTGCAGGCTGGAATTGAAGGTGTAGAGGCAATAAAACCTCGCCTGAGAAATCAACTCATTGGAAAAGGAAAATCAAATAATAATCAATCATGCATTGGATTTAATGATACAAGTGCTAGTGGTGACCAAGGTGTTGATGTTGAAGCTACGATGGTCATTGGTGAAGACGAGATTGAGGGTACCAAGTGGATAATGGATAACGTCAAGTTTTCTGTTAAAGAACCGGTAGGAGCACTTTTTCAATATTTGTCCAAACCTGTTGGGAATTTACAACTGTTCCCTCAACAATTTCTATCCATTTGAATGTGCAGATTGAGGCAGTTGCAACAAAGGAAGAGCTAGAGCACCTTGCCATGCTTTGCAGATCTGAAGCTGATGCAATGGGGAGGATCACTGCTGGAATTCTCCGTCTCCTTAAGCTCGATAAGTCTCTTGGCCAGGGAACTATAGAACAGCTCAGCAACCTAGGTATGACGTGAAATACTCTCTTGTACATGCCCTGTGTTTGGATTTTTTTGCTTTTGCACCTTTTGGCTTGTTGTGTTCCTGGCAGAATGGGAAGCTGTACGCAGTTGCAGTTCTCTCAGACAGTTATTTTCTTAATCTCGTTCCTCTGTAGGGTCGTTACATGCTGTAAAAGAAGATAATAGTTATAATGGTGCTTAATGCAGTTTTGCAAGCGTGTCAAAACTTGGGTGATTAGAACATCTAGGACATGGTTTTCCCATGCTGAAAACCACAATCCAGAGATCGCAAAGGTGTCTCTAAAGTTGCATTGCAGGTTGTTAGTGTACAGTGCAGTGGACACAGCCTGATGACTAAGCAGCATTTTCTGATATCTTGGTTGTCAATATCGTATCTCTCTGCTTTTGCTTTTCCATAATGTTTCTGGTCTCTCTTTCACTTCCCCCCTTTTCTTTTGCACATTCTTTTACTTTTTTATATTCCTTTTTATGCCTTGTGCTTCTAAACTAGTTTTACCACAGGAATCTTCCATAGAGTTATTTCTCATATATATTAAAAAGAGGTTTGAAGTGTCTTAGTTGTGCCGTTGCAGGAAGTGGAGGCATGGATAATATTTTCTCACCTAGTAGGCTCAGCAGGCAGAACAGTTTTGGCAGCATAGGCACTCCTAGGACTCCAATCTTTCACGCGAACGCTGATGCGGGGTCGAAAGATGCACTGGAAGCAACAGTTGCTTCACTACAAAGCGAAATTTCAGAATCCAAGGCCAGATGCGCAGCCCTCGTTTCCCACTCAAGCAGCACGGAAGATCAGAATGGTGCCGAGGACATCAGGCAGCTGAATGACAAGCTCGAGAGCATGCAATCCTTAGTGACAAGAATGAGAACTTTGATCTGAGTTGTACATGGGTTTTTCTTTGTGTACAGGTTGAGCAGTCCAAAACTGGGAAGTAGCTAATGCTGTACTTCCTCGTGGATTATTCTTTTGTGTACATCTATACGTACCTTGGGTTATAAAGGTGGGGGCTGGAATAACGAGTGGATACGCAGCAACAGAAAATTTTGTAGCTGGAAGGATGCAATGTAGCATTGTGATCAAAGTAGTCATTAGGAAGAGTGGAACTGTTATTTGTATGTTTGATATGCACGCAATTTTGGCACATCAAATCTTTTTCAACTCCTACTGGAGGCCTGGACTATGTTTTGCAATATGAATAGTCAAAGTTTCTAATGTTATTCCTCGCAAAAAGAATTACGAGAACAAATTTGATGCAAGCATTCCATTTTCATTTCTTTTCACTCCAATCTCTGTGATTGTAAGCTCTATGTTTAATCAGAAACCGCATCGGTAAATAATCCAAAGGAGAACAAATTAATTATCTGGGTTTTTTTAATTTACTAATCAAAACGAGGCGTTCAAAGAAATCATTTTTCAAGAAAAAAGAAACAACAAAAGAAATCAGTTTAATAATATGGAGTAGTGATGCAAAAGGACCGGCCCAGTGGAAGCCCGAAATGAGGATTGAAGTAATTTCTGGCCCTAGCTCTCCGGCAGAAAATATATACTTTATTGAGGTATTAGAAAGCGAGGACAGTTTTGCAACAGGAAGCATCAAATGAGCAGGGAGAAATTGCTACATTGGTTATGGAGATGCAGGAAGCGTTCGATGAGTATTGGCAAAACTCATACTCGTGGTTGTCAATACGTGTTGTTTTAGATCCTAGATTCAAGATCTGCTTCATTGAGTTTCGTCTAAAACGAGCTTTTGGCACAGATTCAGCGAGCTAATCATCTGAAATACGTGATACAGTCCAGGAACCTTCAATGAATACTACGACCCTATGAATCAGCCGAGTGGTGGTGTTTCAAACAGTGCAGCTTTGGATGCAGATGATAATGTGGTGAAGTGCACGAGGTTTTCTTATTGCCAGAATCTTGTTGGGAAGTTTCCCTATGTGAACCATGCATGGTTGCTCTTCATATGATGGCATTTCGTACTTGAGATGGATTTCCTTGGTTCTGAAACTAAGAGTGCTATGTGCTATGATGATGTCACTGAAGCCTGAAGGTGTATGTTTTGTTTAGAATTATGCATGTTCATGTGGAGCTAGTAGCTTCCACAGTTAGGCTGTTTTCATGTTTGCTCTAGATCTTACCTTTCAATTTATCAATGCCATCGACAAGACTGAATATATTGTGTCACAAACTCACAATGCCATGCAATTCGTCTCTATCCATATTACGCTTCGTGTTTTGCTACTTTTCATCAGGAACGTTGTCACATCTTTACAATATCATGCAAAGTTCAGTCTATTGAAATATCACCTAGTAAATCACTGACTGCTCTTGTGCTAACTCATACGAGTTGATGATGACTTGGAAAATCCTCATCACGTTATACCGTGGTACGTGCCATTTGCTGCGATGAAGGATGAAGATGGGTGGTTGGAGCTTTCGTCCGTGGAGGATATCTCAACCGGTGCAGGAACGTATTCTCTGGCGCTCTTGACAAAGTCGAATTCTGAATTTCTGATGCACGGTGATGGGTGAGGCAGCTCTAAGGCCGAGCGGGTTGCGGTGCGTCGGGTGGAATCAGGCTGATGCGGCTGGTTTCTAGCCTTTCTGTGCGTGGTTCGAGAGGAGGTGGAATCACGGGAAATTCCTGGGCGGCCGGGGATGTGTCTGCCGTCCGGCGTCCGCGCGGGGTGGAACGTGCCGAGGCCCGAGGGATCTCGCGCGTCTAGTCCCACAGGTCATACTTCCTCTGACAACAACCGGCATCTCTATATGTCGACACCTCGTGACTACATTCACTCCAAGAACCGACGTCTTCCCCAAGAGGTGCGATTGCCACGCCTTCAAAAACCTATATGAGGCGCAAGATGGCGGCAAGAACACAAGCAATCCATTTGCTCACTCTCATTCTTTCCCTCTCTTCACTTTGATCAGAAGTAGGATTATTATCCGAGGCATGACATGTATACATTCCCTGTTGCCCAATCGTGCCCCCCTCTCGTAAGAATCGGTTGTAAAACACCAGCACACGTTTTTGGCACATCCAAAATTTCTCACGTCCTATTGGAGAATTGCATATGTTATCCAATATAAATTATCAAAGATTCTGTTTTATTAATCGGAAAAAAGATTTATGAGGAAAAAAGTGATGCAAATATTCTATTTTCGTTTATTTTTCAGTGTATGCTCTATGTCTAATCAGAATCCGGCACGTTTTTTCCATTTTGCAGGACCAAATGATAACAAATGAACTAGATGAGATAATAAAGTAAAATGCCCTAAAAAATAATATTAAATTAATAAAAAAAATAAACTAAATAAAAACGAGGTGTCCAAAGAAATCTAAAAAAACCTTGGAAGAAAAAAAAATCACCAAATGGAAAGAAGGAAAGAGAAAAACAAAAGGAGATTGATGCAAGATGCCCGGGGCCAGTTCAAGCCCATAAGCCTAGAAGCCTCAACGAGGCCAGCCCACTTTAGCCCATCTAGATCAAAGCAGCCCTTTACCCAGCCCAAATCGACGAACTGGGTTTACCCACCCGCCACCCGCCCGCCCGCCCGCTGATCCAACTCGATGCCCTAATCCTGCCAGGAATTTCCCATACCGCAAGGCTCCTGGATTTCCATCTCAGGTTTCCTCCGCCTCGATCTCTCCCGGATTTCCTCCGGAAATTTCTTGATCTGGGCACGCCTATGTGTGTATATTGACGATATGGGCTCCCGGGAAGCTGCAATTGATGCGATCCATTAGTAATTCCCCATCTCAATTGTATGGGATTTAGGGGAAATTTTTGCCGATTTCAGAATCTTGAGTGCTATGTGCATGCAGATCTTGTGCTTCCGTAGCTGTTCAGTTTGTTTTCTTCGATGTGTATGCTCTATCCATGCTTAATTTAGTCGTATGCTAGTTGTAAAATCAAAACCCTTTTTTTTTCTTCATATTTACTGTCCAGGTATGGAGCGTGCTATGATCCAGCAAGTTGTGGAGCATCCTGATGAGCATGAGGAGGATAGCAGCATGAAGGTGGAGGTAGCATTTGATGGCGTTCATAGCCCGTTCAGATACAAGCACAAGAAGCGGTCCAAGGTCTGGGAGGAGTACAAGCCGATCTTTCTGAACGGGAAGGTGCAGCTTGCGGAGTGCCTGTATTGCCACAATCGCCTCAGCTGCAAAGACTCCAATGGAACGAGCCATCTGTGGCGGCACCAGAAAATCTGCCCCGGCAAAGCGGAAGTGGCTGAGAGGCGGCAGAAGGATTCCTATTTCCCATATGGTATGTTTCATTTTTGCTTATCCAGGGTCCATGCATTACCTTCTAGCTGGGTGACGGTGTTCGGTTGAGTTTAGTTAGTTGTAGTGCTCTGTTAATTAGCGTGGACATGGTGTAGTTTAGGATCTACATACATCGATATTCCATTGTTAAGACAAATTACCTCCGGCATATAAGTAACGATTCATGTTTTATGCACAGTTTTAGTGAATGAAAATAATCCAGCTTCACCAAATGATCCGGTCAATGAGATTATATCAGTGACGCTTGACGACATAGGCTCAGTAATTCCCAGCAGATTCAAGTCGAAGGTGTGGAAGGAGTTTACACCAATCTATGTTGAAGGGAAACTCCAGGCTGCGGATTGCATTCATTGCCACAAGCGCCTCAGTGCAAATAAGTTTGGAGGTAGAAGCCATCTGAGTCGACATCTTCTAACCTGTCCAGGACGATGTGGAAGTGGCCACAATAATCAGAAGGGTTTGTTTTACCCTTCGAGTGTACCTAATTTGAAGTCCAGGGTGCATGATGAGCTCTCGCCTGCCTTGACAAATGGGAAGGTTCAGATCGCAGAATACTCTAGCAAGCTCCTCAGGACTAGTAGCTCTGGTGACACCACCCCTACAATACGTCCCATTCAAGTGGTGCCAGCACATCAATCCCTGCCAACATCAGATGGTACAAGCCTGAAGAAACAGAGGACCTCATTTATGACAACTGACATAAGCCCCAGGAAGTTTGGTCAAGAAACATCATATCAAGAGCTAGCCAGAATGATAATTTTGCATAGTTATCCTTTGTCAATTGTGGAGCATGAAGAAATGAGAAGAGTTATAAAGAATCTCAACCCTATGGTTGACGCAGTCTCTCATAATGATATGGAACAACATTGCTCTGCTCTATTTCAGAAGGAAAAGGTAAACCTTAAGGATAAAATTGCAGTTGCCTCCCGGCGCGTCTCTCTGTCAGCAAGCATCTGGACACCTGATGGACCCGAGCCAACGGTAAATTACCTCTGTTTGACAGCACATTTTATTGGTGAAGACTGGAAAGTTCACAGAAAAATTATCAAATTTGGTATGTTTTGGTCCTCACCTACTAATTTGGAAAGGATAATACACTGTAAGGAGGCTTGTGTTCCAGAGTCTGAAAGTGGATCATACAATGTCATTATGGATGCAATTAGAGATTGGAATCTAGATCAGAAGATTTTGAGCTTGACTTCTGTTGGTGAAGTTCGGAATGATGCAAATACCGTGAAGCTGAAGGAAATGCTCATAGAGAAGAAGTGCCTTCCCATCAGAGGCAAGTTATACAACATTGCTTGTGTGGACGATGTCTTAAATACTGTTGTTTCCAAAGGGCAAGCAGATATACTTCGCCTTGTTGGTGACACAGTAATGGATTTTTTTGTGGCACATGCATCGTCACCATTGGCCAAACAGCAGCTTCTGGAAGTCATTTCACAGATGAGTTTGAAGTGTCCACAAGAAGATGCTAAGTGGTGGCACAAATTTTATTTTAGGCTTGAAGTTCTTTTGCATTTCAAGAAATCATTCCCTTCTGAAGTGGTGTTCCCAGAAGATATGAAAGTTGCTGAGTCTGTTTGTAAGATTTTGAGGACGTTTTATCGTGTCGTTGAAGTAATTTCTGGCCCTACCTCTGTGACAGCAAATATATACTTTAATGAGGTTTGGAAAGCGAGGACAGTTTTGCAAGAAGAAGCATCTAGTGATCATGGAGAAATCGCTACGCTGGCTATGGAGATGCAGGAAGCATTCAATGAGTATTGGCAAAACTCATACTTGTGGTTGTCAATACCTGTTGTTTTAGACCCTAGATTCAAAATCAGCTTCATTGAGTTTCGTCTGAAACGAGCTTTTGGCACGAATTCAATGAGCTACTTATCTGAAATACGTGAAACAGTCCGGGAACTCTTCAACGAATACTGCAACCCTATGGATCGGCCGAATGGTGGTGTTTCAAATAGTACAGCTTTGGATGCAGATGATAATGATTCATTAGAAGATTGGGATCAGCATCTTAATGAACAAGCAAGTTGTCAGATATCTACAGAACTTGATGACTACCTTGAAGATGGTCTAGTTCCAAGAAAGGATGATTTTGACATCTTGAACTGGTGGATGAACCATACCACAAAGTACCCGACACTAGCAGCTATTGCACAGGACATCTTAGCTATGCCAGCATCTGCTGTTCAATCTGAAGCAGCATTCAGTAGCAGTGGACCAGTAATTCCAAAGCACCACAGCACATTGAGCATCAGGACAATTGAGGCACTTGTTTGTACTCGAGATTGGATGAGATAAAATGGTAAGATTTTGTACATCGCTCCATTCTACTATGATAGATGTATCTTAGTATTCTAGTACCGTGATGCTGTGTTAAGTGCATGAGGTTTTCTTATCGCTAGAATCTTGTCTTTATTTCGGTAACATGTTCATGTGGAGTTAGTAGCTAACATAAAGGCTGTTTTATTTTTGCTTTAGATCTTAGCTTGTAATTTAAACCAAACCTTACAATTCCGTTGCCAAGGCTGAATATATTGTGTCACGACGTCATTATGTTATGCACTCGGTTTCTTTATGCATTCACACTTCATGTTTTGTTGCCTATACCAAACATGTGCTTTCTCATTAGTGCTTTATTCGCATCTTTTATTGCTACTGTAATTGTATGACATCCAAAGTTCAGTTTGTTGAAATATCACCTATCAATGCTCTTGTACTAAGTCATAAGAGTTGATGACGTGATGATGACTTGAAATTTTTTCCACCCCAGGATACATGCCATGCTGCAGTGAACGATGAAGACGCAGTGGAAGATCTCAACCATTGTAGGAATGTATATCTGTGATCTATCTACGAGGCTTTTGACCAAGGATGGCCTGCCCTGCCGATGATGATCAGTTTCCCACCTCGGGTGGTGTGTCAGGGAACATTTGGCGCTTCGCGGTTATTGTTGATATGCCTGGAACATTGCCATTTTCCGATTCTGTGTATATATCAACCCCCATGCCATCTGCTTGTTGTGGCTCCTGGTGTCGTGTAAAGTCGAATTCTACAATTCTGATGCGCTGGGACTGGTGAAGGCTAGGCTAAGCAGGAAGTGCGTGCTGGAAATGTCGCACGCAAACACACCTTGGAATGGACACCATCTCTCATGTAAGATGTATCTTTCTATCTAATCGAGAAATAAAATCGGAGCTAACCGGGCGGGAGAAGCCGCGTGCGGCCCGGGGATCACATGAGATCCAGCGTGCCCACCCATGAGATCGCGTGCCTGGTCGAGTGCGAGCCTTGAGTGGGATGCGGGGCTGCCGCCTGGGCGGGCGAGAATGCGGCATGGGCTCCCGCGCGGGGGGCTGCGGCACGGGTGGGTGGAATCGAGTGTTGCAGTTCCGACCCGGTGGTGGTGGGGTCGCGGTGGGATGGTGGCCGTGCGGGGCGAGGGCGAGGGCGAGCGGAACTGTGGCGCGGAGGAGGTTGTCGTTGCAGCGTGGAGAACTGGCGGCTGGCTGGTGGCCGGGTGGCCGCGGACGCGCGGTCGAGACGAGCGGTTTCGGGGCGGTGGACGGAATCACGGAGAGACAAGTAGGTGCTTGTGTGAGGTTCTATCGCCCCGTTCGCGTAGTTTTTGTAGTTCCCCAAATCACTCACGCCCCGCCATGATGGCGCTCGGAGATGACACGAGCACTTTAGCAGCAGTACGAAGTACAAACTCTACAACAGGAGGACGGCGACTATGACCCAGTTCTTTTTAACTTCTCGGGCGGCTTCTCCCAGAAGCTGCCCTCTCCTAGTTTCTCCTAGAAGTCGTCCCCTTAAATTCATCGGGGCTTCTAAGCTAGTCAGGGTGGAGGCAGTTTCTAGAAGAAACCCCTAGAGAAGCTGAAAAGAACGCAGCCTATACATCGTAAAGCTGCTCGTCAGTCATCACGCGGGCGATGCCTTCCATTTACAGACCATAGTCCGTTAATTCTTAGGATATACTACGACGAGTACATATTTACATCTACAAGAAGTCTATGCTACACCTCTTCTGCCGGGGCTCCGGCAGCAGCTGCCCGTCGGGCCCCACGGCCACGTCGCACGCCACGTGGAGCGGGTGCCAGTGGGACCCCCAGAGCGCCAGCTTCGCCCGTATCCTCGACCGGACCTTCACCGTCAGCGCGACCGCGCCGCCGCCCTCCGCCGCATCCCGTGCCATGTCCGCCGTGGCAGGGCCCGCCGGCACGGCCACGCCCTCGAACGAGACCGGAGCCGTGGTCTTGGGTGGCTGGTACAGGGGCCCCCCCGTCAGGTCCCGGTCCTTCACGACCTCGCCGTCGCGGTAGCGCACGGACATGTAGAGCCGGTCGTAGAAGAAGGCGATGTCCTGGTTCGGGTTGCGGATGGAGAGCTGCCCGGAGAGCACCACGGGGCCGCCGGCCTGGATGCCGGCGGCGGAGAAGACCGTCACGTGGAACCGCGGCCTGTGCGGGCGCACGGCGAGGTAGGCGACGAAGAGGAGCACGCCGGCGAGGAGGAGCACGGAGAGGAACGCCGAGCACAGCAGCTTGGTGCAGCGGGTCAGGTGCGGCCGCTCCGCCGGAAGCGGCCGGAGGCGACCGGGCGCCATGACGAAGCCCGTGGCGGTCGGCGGCATGGTGGTACGCGTGTACTACGGCGGCGTGGTGTACGTACTGTACCTGCTTGGTTTGTGTGCGTCCGCATGCATTGGCGTGCATGATTCTTTACAAGTTTACGTTCCGTTTGGTTGGCTTGCACATTGCAGTGGTTTTGGTCTAGTTTCTTGGAGCGCGTGTACGTGATGATTCTTTGAAGAAAGATGAAGGAACAAAAGGCGAGATGCTAAGCTAGCTCTGCTAGCCTAGTTTTCTTCGAGTTTGGTGTAGGGTATATTCCTCTTTCTTCTTCTTTCGGTCGGGATTCATTGGAGCAAAGAAAGCTTAGGAAGGTGGTGGTGCAAGAAAAAGGCTAAATTAAACTAAAACTTAAACTACTATAAATTGATTTACTGGATATGACAAAAGACTGGAAAGAAAATGTACAAGGAGTGCGAGGTAAGCTTGAAGAGTTGACGAGTTGATGTGGTCCATGTGGAGCTAGCTTAATGAATTGTTATGCTTCATCCGTTTGCTAGCGTCACTTCATGAATATCCAATGCACAAAGTAACTCTAGCCAAGTGGCCAGGTAGCAAATTTCAGCCTCAAGTTTCCTGCGTATGCAGCCGATATGAGCGCTTTGTAACGATAGAGAAGCAGAGAACAACCAGACATGCAAGTCCAGTTTCTGTCTGTTGCATATTTGTTGACAAATTGAGGCAAATGCCATTACTTCATTGAATCAAGCAAACCGTTTATTTGAAGATATCATAATAACAATACGAATGAAGACATGATGCACACAAATGTACTTAATACAACATCGTAATTCTGCACATCAAGAAATTGACCACTAACACTTCTTAACTACGAGTCATAATCGCACAAATGGAACTAAGTATGCATCTAATTCACATAGGCGCAGTGCCTCCTGATCTCCCCCTGCGCGCCGGTGAGCACCTGCACGTTCCCCATCTTCACCATGGACGCCGCGAAGTCCGCGAAGAACTCCGCGGGGTAGCCGGCGACTGTCGCTTGCCGCAGGACGTAGTCCATGGTGAAGGGGTCGAGCAGGAGCGTCTCGTCGGAGGTGAAGAGCGCCCTCCCCTTGGCGATGTGCCGGTAGTAGCTCGTGTCGAACGTCCTGAAGCTCCCCGGGTCCATCTCCATTAGCGCTGTCGTGTCGTCGGGCTTGCACTTGTTCTTCAGGCGCGGGGCGTAGTGCTTGTCCAGCGCCGGGTCGGCCATGAGCGTGCCGCTGAAGTTGTACAGCCGGTCGGAGAACGACGAGCAGTGGGAGGTGCCAAGGGTGTGCCCCCCTCTTATGCATGAACAGGATATAGTATGTCAGATTCCACGATTTCCACGGTTAATAGGTTTGAATTGCAAATTCGCAACATAAGAAATTTTGGTCCTATAGGTGAGAGTATCAGAAATAAGGTTGCACAGGTATTCTTAGTGTGCTGTGAACTACGGAGGTTTTCTTCTCCCTTTGTTCTACGTGTGTAAATGAGTAGTATAATGACCAGCAAAGAATGTACTAATTTTCGAATAAAGAGTTATGCTTTGTTTTTTTTAACAAAGAATTCCTTGATTTTGAATCATGCCATACAACTAGGACCAAAAACCACATAGCTTGCTTGGTACGTGCACCTTGCTTGATTTACAATGATCACCTTTATTGGAGAATGCTACAACAGTTGGGATCAGCAAAGTTTAAATAAACTAATATAAAAAGGAGCATAGGCTACAAAAACCAACAGAGATGCAGTAGTTTATTAGATAAGGCATTGAATTTAGTTCGTGAAGAATAGTACTCCCTCCGTCCCAAAATATAAGGCATCTTTGTTTTGTTCTAAGTCAATGTGTTTTAAGTTTGACTAAGTTTATATTAAAAAATATCAACATCCACAACACTAAATTAGTGTCATTATATTTATCATAAAATATGTTTTCATAGTGTATTTACTTGATAGTGTAGATGTTGATATTTACTTGATAGTGTAGATGTTGATATTTTTTAATATAAACTTGGTCAAACTTAAAACACATTGACTTAGGACAAAACAAAGAGGCCTTATATTTTGGGACGGAGAGAGTATATACCTAGCAGAACCACCTGATCCTTTGCATCAAGGCCCTTCGGGATGAAGAACTGATACAGGTTACGAGTCGCGTCAAAAAAGGGTGGAGGCAGATTATTCAAAGCATCTTCCTTCAACGATCTCATCCCATCTCTCCGCCCAGTCAGAACATCCCAATAAGGACCTTTGGTCTGTTGCATAACGAAAATATGAAGTTGGCTTAAGTAAGTTAAACTCTAGTTATTGCCAGCAAGAGAGCAGCTACTGTCCAGTAATTACATAAAAGATGGTCAAACTCAGTGAAGACAGTCAAAACTGCGTGGTTTTATCAATGTTGTCAGGCTGAACCAGCCTATTTCCGCCATTTTCCCAAACTATGTCAACTTCTCTTACTTGAATGAACCAAGATGAATGAACAGGACTGATAGTTCTTACCAGTAGTACAGCATCCCTTGCTACAAGAGCTAGGATATCAGCACAGGAGACCACTCCAGGGCAGGCTTGCTCCAGCTTAGCCTTGACACGGTCAACTGTGCCGAAGCCTCGCAGGCTCAGGTTCGGTACCGATTCCTTTTCAGATGGTGATCCTGGTGTGCTATTCAGCAGAATAGAACCATCGCAACCCTGCAGAGCACAAACAGATCAGTAAAATCTCCTCTGAACTCAACTGAAATAGTTCAGAACAGACTGAGATGTGCACAGACATTCACAAAGCAGTCGTGGAAGTGCATGCGAAGCAGAGGGCCGGCGAGGCTTGGCACATGGGAGATGATCTTGGTCATCTCACCACGAACAATGACCTCTGCATTCGGACATGTGTATTGGTAAAAGCCAACCTTCACCCCTGGTGGATCGCACAAGACTAAGGAGGATTGCAGGACAAGAGGAAGTACAAATCCGAAGAGGAGTCTGTAAAACTTGTTGTGCATGACCAATGTAAAACCCTAGCTACGAAGGAAGTATTGCTTACTCGATGATTTTACAGGTGAAGTAGAACTTGAAGCCTGATTTATAGTTCAGTTGCTTAGGTTGCACATAAGTTACAGTAAGCCAGCCATTTTCCTCGATATTAGTATAGTGGCTCTAGATGCCTAGATGCCCTTATAGCTGCACTATTTTCTTATATAATGCAGCTAGCAGATGGCCTAGGACTCGTCATGTGCTTGAAGATCAGTATTTCAGGAGCCATGTGGCTTGTGTGCATGTACAAGAATCGAAGAACACATGCAAGTCTTGGATCAGGCATCTAAGGAGCACATTATTATTGATAAGCAAGTACAAGAATCTAAGAAATTAAGGACCTTTACTCTACCAGTTACAAACTAAGATAGCCGCAGGCATTAATCGGGTGACATGGCCATCCGTCGTGGCCCGTGCACTTGCATAATCAACACTCCTAAGATGATTCAGAGACTACGGCATGTTGCTAAGAAGTGCCACGGCAAAAAATTGAACTGTACGTTGCTAGCTGTTAACATTTCCAATTTTAATATAATTTTGGGACCGACTGATTCTGGTGACAATATTCTCAGACGCCATATGAGAACAAATAGTGTGAAAAAAGAATAACTGTATTCTAATGTTCAAAGATAAGCAATGACTCATCAAATGCATGCAACGAAAAAAAAGAAAAAAGTAACTAGCATAAGATGAGTGCTAATTTATTATTAATCTTGTGAGCTGTCCAACTGGTGCAGCACTAACTTTAGCAATAGAGAAATACTACTTTGTTTGGAAGCAAAATTAAGGCTTCATCAACTCGATAAATACGCATGTAAGAGGTGGCTAGGTGCATCCTCTTGATGCAAAGGCCGGGAGATCAATGATGTCTTTCTTTTCAGGAAAAAAAATCTCATGAAAGATGAGAAAAATGGTGTGTAAGACTTTCAGTCATGCAGATTCTCAAGCCTGAAACAAAAAAGAGCATAGAGATTTGTGCAAACAAACCACAAGTTCAGTTCTATATCGAGCAAACTAGGTATATTAGTCATTATTATACTACTACCAGACACCGATAAAATTGTATTCTCAACAAATGTAGGCAAACTTTAACAACACCTTTTACAACCTTTGGTGCCACTTTGTATGGTCAGATCACATCATCACAACTAATGATTTATCAACATATTCTACAAGTTAAACCAACTAACAAAGCAAACAGCTATTCGCTCACTAGCACATGGATTGGACTGTATTCAATTATTAATTTAGTAACTGTAACGTGGTAGCTTTAAGTTGTTTAAGACTTAAAGTTTAAGCCATGCACATATTGTACAACATTTTTTCAGTTGACCAATTTAGCTTGCAATGCCTGCTTCACTCAACACCAACAAAGGGTATATGGTATAGTGTCGGCCCTGCTATCAACACTGATAGCTTCATTCATATCAAGAGAGGAACACACTAGTCATAAGCCTGTATTCACCTCTTCAACAAAATACCCAACGTCCGTACCCATATCATAACAGATACAGTTTAAAAGAAGGGGTATCGTCCTACACCCATGTACTGCAGGGAATAACAGTCTCGTTTATCCACTGCATGTTTCTTACAATATTCTTCTAGGTATGAAAATAGATGCAAACAACTTAAAGTAAACTGTAAATAGAAGGATCAAGACCCTGTAAATCTGTCCAATAAATATTATGGACAGAATTGAGAATACTGGCTAAGCTTTCTGAATCAAACAGGCATCGCATACCCAAACATTTTACTGTTGTCAAAAGTTGCAACATATGCATCAGGGAATGCAACCCAACAGATATAATCAAAATTAGCAAACTATACAACAGTTTTACTATTACGCACAAGATGACTTACCCTGAACAAACATGACAACTGCTGATAAGTCATTAGATGCTTGCTGTTTAATTGAAAGGGCAAAAATTCAGAAGGCGGTTAGAGTTTACGAATTTGTGGAGGTTCTACATGTTGGACCAGTCAAGTTTACTGCAGACCAAAAGGTTGAAGGTAATCCAGATTCATCTGGTGCATCTACCAGTGACAAATGACCATTATCTGAATTTCTTGAAGAGGTAACCTTATCTCTATAAATAATCTTCAGATGACACTGCAACCAGCTTCCTTTCCACCAGATGTCTCAGCCATCAATTTTCTTGTCCTTTGAGCATGCTCCCATAAACTAGATTCTGCATACAAGTTTGCAAGCACAGCATAGTGTACAGAACTCTGAGGAGCTATACTGAAAAGATTCTTGGCTGCAGTTTCTCCGAGAGGCATGTTTCCATGCGTTTTACAAGCTCCAAGCATTGCGCCGAACATTGACGAGTTGGGTTCAATATCCATCTTCTGAACAAGCTTCCATGCATCTTCTAACTGACCTCCACGACCAAGAAGGTCGATAGCAGAACAGTAATGCTTAGCTCTTGGATCAATACCATACTTGCTCATCATGGAAATGAAATACTCCATCCCTTTGCCCGTCAGGCCAGAATGACCACATGCAGACAGAAGAGAAAGGAATGTCACATCGTTTGGCTTCACACCATCCTCCACCATCCTATCAAAAAGGCTCACAGCGTCTCCTCCAAAACCATTTTTCCCACAGGCTGTAATGAGTGAAGTCCATGAAACCACATTTCGGTAGGGCATTTCATCAAAAGCACGCCTGGCATCTGAAAATTCTCCTGCCTTTGCATACATGTCAACTAGAGCATTGTCCAATGCCACGTCACCCATAGGCTGCTTCTTGCACATATAAGAATGAATTTGTGTCCCAAATCTGAGAGATGCCACATTGGCACAAAGGCCAAGCAAGGAGCTTAATAGAACACCATCAATCTTTAAACCCTTACAATGGATCTTACAAAAGAGCTTCATTGCATCTTCAGTGTGATCTCTATCCCTGGAGTACCCACTGATCAGCGCAGTAGATGACACAAGGTCTGGTTCGCATATGGAGTCATATATCACTCTTGCGCTTCTCATACACCAACATTTTGCATATGCATCGATAAGTGATCCAATAACAACCTTTTCGCCCCAGTAGCCCAACTTGATTATGCAAGCGTGAATTAGCTCCACGTTAGCAAGCACACTGACTGCTCCACAGGCTTTTAGAGCACTTCCAAATGTGAAATGGTCAGGCAGCATTGCTGTCAAGTTTTTTTATGTGAATGATTGACAACAAAACAAAAAAATGCGTTTTCAATGAGAATACACAAAAAACAGCATGCCAGAAATTTAAACAGATAAATCTAAAAAAAAATAAAAATTAAACAGTGGCAAATAGTTATCTAGAGTTCTGATTCTACGCCAACATTGCCACAGAGATGAGTAGCAATTTCGGTGAGGAAAATTTATATGCTCAGATAGTTGTTAGTCTAGTATCATATTGTCTTCTTTTAAACTCAAATTAGATATAGCATGAAGTAGCATGATACGCTAAGATTACAATAAAGTGTGTAGATTTCAGTTGTTCATAGCAGTATATAAGCCAAGGGACTCCGCATTTCATGGCAGTACATAGCGACATGAAACAGACTGTAGCAGATTTCGGTGCCGGCACATACCTTCTGTCAGCATTGAAGATAACAATCCAAGCGCGTCACTGTAATGCCCACGCTCCACAAAACCCCTGACCAAGGCATTCCAAGACACCACATCCTTCCTCTCCAACGCCGCGAACAGCTGCCTCGCGTCCGCCACCGACCCGCACCTCAGGTGCATGTCCATGAGGGCGCTCTGCACGAACATGTCCCCCGCGAACCTCCCCTTCGTCACGCACGCGTGCACCTGCTCCCCGCTCCTCGCGCACCGAGCCCCCGCGCACGCACTGGCTACGCTCCCGTACGTGAACTGGTTCGGCCTGACGCCGGACGCGCGCATGAGGGCAAACAGCTCCAGCGCCTCCCGCGGGTGGCCGTTCCTGCAGTACCCGGAGACCATGGCCGTCCAAGACACAACGCTCCGACGCGGCATTCCGTCGAACATCTTGCGGGCCGCGGCGACGTCGCCGTGTTTGGCGTAGAATATTACGAGCTTGGTGCTCAGGTGCAGGTCCGCGGGGGAGGTGGACGCGATGATCTTCTGGTGGATGGACTTGCCTTGCCGGAAGGAGCTCATGCAGCTCTGAAGGAGAGAGTAGTAGAAGGCGTCGGCGGCGACGGCAGGTGTCGCGGCTGCCATGACAAGGGTCATTGGCGGGCGCTCACGACTCTTCGCCTCCGAAGACTGAAGAGATAAGTTTACGTGGGCACGTATATTCCCTTATGGCACCGGAGCGCGGAACTGCCTGCTCGTGAACTCCGTTGCCGAGGCGACGCCATGATATTGGGGACGCCTTGCCCATGCCACGATGGGCATTGAGGAGACGGCGATTCTGGGGTTAGGGGAGGAGGTGGCGGCGTCGGTCGCCAGAACCGGGAGGGGAGGAGGAGGCGGCGGCACTGAAATTGCAAGACCAATGCCCCGTCGTGACGAGAGAGGCGACGCATCCAAAATTCGAAATGCGCCTACAGGCTGGGCCGGGAATAGTTCCACCTCCGGGAATTTTTTTTGAGATGAGCCCAAGGCTCCCTATTACAAACGGCAAAATTCGGGCAAGAGCACATGAGAAACAAAGTTACTTAAGATGTTCCATTGGATTGAACCTCTTCGGTATAAGGGTGAGCAATAACCAGATTAGAACAATGCGACAACATCTCGAATCGCATTCAGACAACTCAGAGCATGCACAAAACAGTAAGGATGATAACTTAGCGTTATAGCATTGGATAAAATTATCCAGAACACAGGGTGATCACATACTGCAAACCTAGACACAACTAAAAGGACTCGACAGCGTTCCAACCAGAACTCGACTCGAACTTATGGCACGACATCAGGACAGGAGACGCAGAGATGCCTCAGAGCAAGCTCACAGGCCACCACGGAGGCGGAGGACAAGGTGCAGGGTGGATTCCTTCTGTATGTTATAATCTGCAAGAGTGCGACCATCCTCAAGCTGCTTGCCGGCGAAGATGAGGCGCTGCTGGTCCGGCGGGATGCCCTCCTTATCCTGGATCTTGGCCTTTACATTGTCAATCGTGTCCGATGACTCGACCTCCAAGGTGATCGTCTTGCCAGTCAGGGTCTTCACGAAGATCTGCATGCCACCACGAAGGCGGAGGACAAGGTGCAGGGTTGACTCCTCCTGGATGTTGTAATCCGCAAGAGTGCAGCCGTCCTCAAGTTGCTTGCCAGCAAAAATGAGGCGCTGCTGGTCCGGTGGAATGCCTTCCTTATCCTGGATCTTCGCCTTCACGTTGTCGATCGTGTCCGAGGACTCAACCTCCAGCGTGATAGTCTTGCCGGTGAGGGTCTTCACGAAGATCTGCATCTGGAAGAGGAAACAAAAGGTTCAGGATCAACATCGAGTACAGGTCATATAATTAGGGTACAATTTAGGTAGCATATCATAAAAAGAATCAGTATGAAAAGACTATTAGACAGTAACATATCTGATCATGTTTTATGGTACCCCATAAAATTGATCACTCAGGAAGCATCTCATCGATAAGCAAGTAGTCCATCTAAAGGCATGAAAGGCATACAACTAACCACTCATGAAGCATCTCATCGATAAGCAAATAGTCCATCTAAAGGACAAAATTACCAAACAATACGTAAACAACAATTCTTCACATCAGCGACTATATAATGAAATACAACAACAAAACATCCAGTTCTCTGTTTTTGAGTCGTGATTTATTAATTCCCTGGAACAAATTCACCAGGCAGACGCACACTGTAAACCACTTCCGACTTAATCAAGTCTAGCTAAAATTCTCCAATACAACATATAGTGCAATCATTTCTCCCCTGCTACAGTTCAGAGCGGCGGAGAAAAGGGCACCCCCAAATCTCTCTCGGTTCCTCCGGCGAGGCCGTGCTCTCTTCCCGATTCGGGTCGCCCCCGGGCACCGCGATGACGGGAGAAGCACGGCCTCGGTCCGGCCTGTAGATAGGGCCTGGTTTGGCCCCTGTTTTGGTCTCCATCCCGACGTCGGTTCGCCGTGTTCTCCGGCGCCGGTTGGAGTTTTGGTTGCCCGGCTCCAACGTCGGCTCACCGCGGCCTTCGCCGGCGACGGTGAGGAGCCAGTGGCTTTCCCGGTTTCTTTGCTTTGCTTGTTTCTGTTCTGTAGGTTGATGGAGGGGTGCTTCACGGGGTGGAGTTTGGTGCTCGTCTTCCTCGCGGATCAGGCGATGCCATCTTCGGCCTTGAGGTTTCCTCCAACGGCTGTTTCCCGTGGTTTCTTGCCGAGCTGCCTCTTCGGATTCGGCTGGCGGCAAGGATGCGGCGGATCGACCGAGCTCCAGGACCAGCTTAAGACTGGGGTGATACCCCCGCCGCTGTTCCTTCACCGACACATCAGAACGGCCTCTCGCGGCGTTCTTCCTCTGCGGCTTCTGGACCGAGCCTTCGTGCTACGGTGGTCGATGCGGGTTTCCAGGAAGCTAGTCGATCTTCGTCTCCCTCCGACCCGGTCGTTCGTCGCGGCGGAAGCAAGATCCAGTGCTGAAGCTCCAGGGACTGATTTGCTATGTTTCTTTTCGTTAGGGGCTTCTCTGCATTTTCCTTGGGACAGCTATGCATCTCCAGATGTTTCTTCTGTTTACGTGTGCGATCGTGTTTGTAAGTTTAGGGGCTTATGTCCCCGTACAGTGGCTTAATGCTAGTTGATGTTATCTCAAAAAAAAATTCTCCAATACAGCGAACTTCTTACAAGGATAAGCATCACCGGATTAGATCAACCTAAAATGGGAAAAACCCTAACGCAATTAACGCAACAGCTCGTCAGTCGTCATCAGATGGAAAACGAAAGGGCCACGTCCGTGAGAAGCCCAAAAATTCTTGGGCTCCAGCCCGCTTCGCCCCTCTTATATAGGAGTTTGATAGGCCCACGTTGAGGCCCGTTTGTCACTGGGCTGAGCCCAACTTATCTCTTCTACCGTTCCCTAATTGGCCGAGCCCAAGTCGGGCACAGTTCGGGCACCACCGATCGGACTCGGCTTCGCCGCCCTCCTTCCCCGCCCGGCCGCCGGCTGCAACCCGCCCATCTCCTCCGTGCGGCCTAGCTTCCCCGCTCACGGCGCACCGCGCCGACTCCCACTGCTCAACGCCGGCACTGACGCCTCCTCCGCAGCTTGCCGGCGCCCGGCGCTTCCTCGGCCTCGGCCTCCGGTCGGGGCCGCCGGCGGCTGATCAGATCGACTACCTTAGTCAAGTGAGTGTCCCCATCCCAAATCCCAGCAGAGCTTTGTTCTAATCGCTGGTGGATGCTAAAGGACGGGTATTTTAAGGAAAAAGGTTGGATTTTGCTCCCATGATTTACTTGTGTCCGTTGTTCGTTGCATCACCTGGCAATACCATGGATGGATGTTTGGTTCTTGTGCTTACGAGAAATGCTAACTTTATGTAGGCGCTGCCGTGTGCGCTGCAATGGCGTTTATGTGGCGCAGAGCCGGCGGCTACATTTGCTCGGAGCTGTGTGGCTCGGTTGTAAATCTGAGGATGTACTCTTCGAGGGTGGACTGGAAGGAGCTGCGGCCAATGATCCTCAAGAGGATTAAGAACCGGGCGAAGGATTATCCAATCAAGCGAATGATCCCGGTAGCGGAGGAGGTGGTCAGGGCCAGAGAGATTGTCACTGAGGGCGTCTCGACGCTGCTCAAAGTTGTTCCTATACATTCATGCAAGTAAGGGCAAGAAATATATGGACTTACTAACGTTTAATTTTAGGGAGGATGCAGTAAACGTAGCCTTGTTTTTTTTGCTGAAAGATGCTTTGTTTCTAGTAGACCATCTACAATTTAGGTATGCACCGAAAAGGCTGAAGAAATGGCCAAACAAACATAAGTAGAAGATTGGTGGTCATAGATTAGTGTTGCTATCGTGCACCTAATGCCGTAGCCATGTTTGCATTTTAGTCTCAGTTATACAAACAGTTCTCATCGATGTGCATGTTGATCTCATTTTTTTATTTGTGGTGTGAACATTTCTGCATTATTCAATTGCTTTCTGTGTTGTCGTTGTTTATGAATCTGTTTAACGCTCTATGTGTTCGTTTGTGCTGAAGGTTTTGTCCTGAAATTCATATTGGAGCAGTGGGGCACCAGATGAAAACATGCCACGGTTTCAAGCGTATGATCAAGGACCAACCTCATAAATGGGGTCCAGGCTGCTTGAAGGACATCCTTGTCCCTGTTGAGTCCTTCCACCTGGAAAACATGTTTCAGGATGAGATAAAGCATGACCAGAGGTTTGACTTCACTCGTGTTCCAGCTGTACTCGAGCTCTGTCATCAGGCAGGTGCAGAGATACCTGATGGAGTTCTGTACAGATGTGATGAGCTATCTACAACAGTTAAAGCTAACAACCACAATCCTACTCCTTTGTTACCGGATGAACTTAGATTGATAGGCCAGAGAACACTGGAAGCGTGGGAAAGGCTCAGATTGGGTGTGACAAAACTCCTATTGGTCTACCCATCCAAAGTGTGCGAGCATTGCTCTGAAGTGCATGTCGGGCTATCAGGGCATAAGGCCCGAATGTGTGGAGTATTTAAGTTTGAGGGCTGGCGCGGAAAACACAAGTGGAAGAAGGCCGGAGTGGATGACCTAGTTCCTCAAAATGTTGTGTGGCATCAGCGGCCTCATGACCCACCAATTCTGGTGAATAGTGGGAGGGATTATTATGGCCATGCGCCTGCTGTTGTTGAGCTTTGTGTGCAAGTGGGGGCAAGAGCGCCACGAGAATACCGTTGCATGATGAAGGAACATGGCTTAGCACCACCTGTTCAACGAGATCAGGCTATGTAAGAGGTTGATTGCTTAGTTAGATCTACACGTGACGACGATGTTATACAGGAACTGTACAGATCAGACAACAGGAGACCCTTTTGGATGTGGAGCGATTTTAAGGTGGCAAAGATTGTATTTTAGCAGAAGTCATGTTGCTAATAATAGTGACCAACGAGGCAGATAATACTTCATTTTAAAGATTATTTGTGTTATCAGAATACAGAAGGTGAACAAAACATGATTCCTTTGTACCATTATTCTGAATTCCTCAGATAATATCAGGCAATTTGTTTAGTGCACGACTATCTGCATTGTAAATTATCCAGAACAGATTATTTTGAGGTATTTTTCCACCTCATCCGTTGAAAACGGAGGGATGGAGCTTTAGGCTCTGCTCTTGGCTCTCCACGACTCTGCTGCTACTGTAACATCAAGTGTTGTCATTGTTTTGTGGAATCTTCCTTTTCCCAAGGGGATTACTGGATAGTTGTTCACATTACCAAGATGTTATACCTGAACTATTATTACTTTCACTTGTTTCCTTTTTCCTGATGCCCTTATGGGCAATTTTGTTATAAGCAAGTTATGTAGAGGCCCCTTGTGGCTGTGTGCATTGTTATGCAGAGGCCGGAAGTAATATAATTTTTTTCTTTATCTAAAAAATGTAGAGGCCCCTTGTTGCAAGTTGCTACCCATGTATGGACATTACAAAGGAATTTCATACTATGACACTCCTGTATTTCATCTCCTGCTGCTTCTGTGGTTTGTTGAGGAAACACATCTGCTGCTGTCACAGCCACTCTTTTTTTAAGCTGTAATCTGTATACACAGTTTATCTTGGCTTCCGTTTGGTGTACTGATGATTCCAGCCACATTGGCTTATAGCTGGGTATGAATGAATTCCATGTATGTACATTAAAGTTCAGTATGCATACTTCCCGCATGTGTTTTCGTTGTTGTAATGTTTCGATGCATTGATAAACTCTGTACTGAATGCACTCTGCTAAGGATCTAGAGTGTTAGGGGCATGTGTTTTCGATTGTTGTAATGTCTGGATCCATTGATAAACTCCGTACTGAGTGCACTCTGTTGATGATCTAGAGGGGCTTAGGGCTGGGGTCAACGAACCTCGACGGTGACTTTTCGTAGCGACCCCAATAACCCATCAAATCACTCCCTTTGTTTTCTCTTAACTTTCTAATAAAATCTGGGAAAATTTGCAGAGGTATACCAGATTACAATTTACTTAGTACACACAGCCCAGGGTTAGCTTCCTTGCCTTCCGACATTTCCTCTGCATCTATTCTCGCTTGATTTATATTTTTTGTGTTTTGTTTCTCAATGTATAGATCCAAAATTTGATTTGAAGTATTTCGGTATAATAAATATATGTAATAGATACATGTGTGTCTGTGTCGACAATTTATTTGAAAATGTTCACAACTTTTAAGAGGGTTCCCAGCCTCGGTGCACCGCGTGCACCATACATCCTCTAGTACAGACAACTCAGGGTTAGCTTCCTTGCCTTTCAATGTTTCCTCTGCTGTTCACGCTTCCTTCCAAGCAGAAACGGACTTGGCATTGGCAGGACAGAAAATGGTGAGCACCAAGTTTTGTTTCACCGGCGCGATCCGGAACCGTAGACGTACCACTGGACGGCCGAGATCGATCGCGAAGTCGTCCCCCGACGCGTACGTACACGGCACACGGGGAGGGGGTACGCGGGCTCCCCTCCCCACCTCTGTAATAGAGAGTTTTTTTAGGGTTTTGACCACTTCGGTTCAGATTAGAAGAATGTCAAAAGATACAAGTTATGTTCCCGTCATATTATGTTGGAGACATACATCACTTTAAAAGTTGATATGTGATGCCCTTTGTAATAGCTTTTAATTTTAGTACAATCTCTTCTTATAAATATTATTTTGGATTTTGTAAGGAGTGGCATCTCAAATATCTCAATGAGCATGTTTGGGTACACATGTTGCTAAAAAATGATCATCTATATATAGACAAGATGCTGGAATTTTTGGGTAAATTTTTTGATAATAATTATATATGCTTGCATACACAATCCGTGTTGATTTATTTTTTTGGCACAATCCGAAAAATGGGAATGCATAAATATACAAATTGCTGATATTTTTCTCAAAAATAATCTGACTCAAGGTGGTAAAAAAACTGATCAGTGCATGGGTTCCACTACAGCTACAGCCGCGCAAAGCAAAATAAATGTAATCCTAATACATCTCGAAGATCAGTTTCATTGATAAGAAGACACCACAAAAGTCTCAATGTGGGACATTTATTCATCCATACTGACATGGAAGGTGAAAAATCTTGCGTGCAAGTGAACAAAGAAACATCAGACAACGTATAGGAGGCAAGACAGCAACCTTTCAGCTCTTGTACTCCATCATCTGGAGGATTAGTAATAACAGATTATTATCACATAACATATCAACTACAACATTGTATTATCATTACATCTGAATAAACCAAGCTTAATTTGTAGCATGTACGCAAGGGTCGATTGATGCTAAAGTTGCATCGCACGCACGCGAGAGCCAAGCAGACGGCGTTCATCCTGTACATCACGGGCGGTGACCCAACCTGCAGGCGACAACGGTGGAGGCACTGAGGCTCTTTCGTATCTGCGGCACCGACATCATCGAGCCCGCCGCGCCGTTCTGGGATCGTATTCTTGGTTTTTAAGTGAATCAACTAAATACCAGCATCCTCGCATACCTGCATGACGAACTAGAATTTGCCAAGCGTCATAGGCAGAGAAGGGCTTGGGCGATGTACCGCGTGCGACAGAGTAGTTGTGCGTTGGCGAGCGGCCGAATATAGCCCGTAAAGGGCGAAGGACGTGACGGGCAGGACGGCGCCGGAAGAACAGCCGTCCGGTGGGCAGTGGCGGCGCGTCGTTGTAGTCTATACAAAAGGAGACTTTGGGGGAGGTTACCATGAATCAGGGAAGAAAGTCAAATTACCATGAATCCGGGTTGACGTTGACAAAACTAGCCCTGTAAGAATTAACTTGTGATAAATAAGGGTTCACCCGTACAACAGTTACTTATCTTTTTAAAATCACATTCGATTGGGACCATGAATCTTAATCCAACAATCAGCTCTAGTACACCTTTCTTCTTCCTCTCGATGCCCACCCTTCTTCTTCCTCCCGCCACTGCTACAGCCTCCAATCCAATCGCCTCTGGCTCGTCATATCCGACGGCCACTGCCACCGGATCAAGCCTTCCTCTAACCCTCTTCCCGGCTCCGGTGAACCTCTCCTCCCTCACCCTAATCATCCCTAACTTCGGCGAGGTCTCCTCTCTTAGCTCCACCGTTGTTACCATCCCGCATTGCTAGCGGCTCTGCCTTGTGATCCTAACCACTTCAACGAGCTGGCAAAGTTGAACAAGGCGATGGAGGAGCAAATCACGTCGCAGATCTCATGATGAGCAAATCGATTGAGATCTCGTGAATTCTTGGGTGATTGTGAAAGAGCAAGAGTGATAAAAAAAGTCAATAATACCAAGGTAAATTGATGATCGGTTTTGTTTTATACTATTCAGCTCACACTATTAGTAAAAGTTATTGTAAAATTCCACGTGCGCTGCCAAGAGAAGCAGGCCGCATAGAAACATGTATTGTCAGGTAATCATGACAGGCTGATATCAACCGCATATCAGCCAACTATCAGTCTTCGGAAAGTTGGAATGTGCTGCGTGTCGAAAGATATTTTCGGTATCGATGTCTCTAAATTAAGATGGACAGTTTGTACATGTCGCCGTGCTTTTGCATTTTAACAAATGATTTGTTCACAAATTCTGCCATTATGCTACATGCATGATATTATCTTTCTTTAGCAGTACTAAACCTTGTTTTGTTGACCTGTAGCTGTTTCAGTCCAAATTAATTAACCTGCATATATAGTTGTGCACCAAAATGTCAAATTCTTCGTTCAATGCCATGCTTGGTACAATTGCTGTGTTTGCTCCAAAATTTAAAGAGAGCAGTTTCTAAACATGTGATCAACTAAATTATGTTATCTTAATAACTAATGGAGAAAAATATTGACAGAATCTCAATATAGTATCACTATTGTTTAGATTTTCTGGCAATCACTCCTTGATCACTCTTGACTTGTGCTTTAAGAATATCATTGTTTTTTTAGATAAAAAATATCATTGTTTTGTTAATGCCATGCACTGTCGCACTGCTGCAATATTCACAAGTCCTACCAAAATGCAGCCTTCTGAATGGCTCTAAGGCAAAACACCAAAGAAAAGGACTGGTGTTGATAGATTTGCAGGTTACTCCAAATCTTTCAGTAGGAACTACTGCTAAGGAGCAGCATCCACATCGACAACCACCCTCTGAGGTATGCACATCAACCCTTCAGACACATATCACCAATCCGTCATTACACGACTGATGATATTTCATTCTGCACGAGATCACAGTATCCGGTTGGTACATCTCTGTCAACGATGAAAACGCCTTTGAAACTGCCTTTCTTCTTTGCTTATTTGCTTGCTTTCATGTGTTCTTGTTCTCGGAAGGGCGTGCACGACTTCCTGGACAACAACAGCTCCGGGTTTCCATGGCGTACAAGATGAAAGGGATCTTCAAGGGCCTCAAGGTCATCTCCCAGATCTTCGGTAAGTAGATAAAACCCTCGTTTGTGAGTATCTGAATATGATCATGCTGAACAAGGACAGGCAGTAGTACACTACCTTTCTTCCTTATTCCTCTCTTGTTTGCGTGATTCTTACAGTGGTGAAGGAGCATGAGATGGAGATGGAGATCGGTTGTCCGACAGACGTGAAGCACGTCGCGCACATCGGTTGGAATAGCTCCATGACGACGGGGAATGCTTCTCCAAGCTGGGTAAATACACCCTGAATTTAGTGCAACAGTGCATGCAAAATCTGGTTTCATCTGCTGATCACCTCTGATACTCAAAAAATTTGTTGGCTGGAAACATATATTACGGATCATAATGAACCGGAATTATGTGTTATCTCGCATTTCTTCATAGATGAATGGCATCAGGGGATCATCAGATTTTTCGTCATTGGGCAACTTTGCACCGTCCACAAGGACCTCCTGGGCTTCCCAAGGTACGGTCAAACTCAAACCTAGAACACTTCTTTATTTGGTGTGATGCTTCATATGATTGTGCCTTGTTTAGGAAAGATTCTTTATTTTTTATTTTGCGAGGATTGTTTAGGAAAGATTCGATTTGTCTTGTGAGTGGCATGTGGATGGGCAGGCAAACTTGGCAGCTTGCTCTATTTTTGTCCTAGCACGATGCCATGTTTGGCAATTTCTGTTGGCTATTGATGATAAACAATTTCGTACTTCTGAGTTCTCAACCTCCAGCAGCATGTTTTGTTGTTGATAGGGCAATATGAATTGATAAACTGTACCAATATTTTGTCCGATAAAACAAATTAAGAGGCAAGATTTTAAGGCACTGGTAATTATCAGGAACAGGAAAAGTAGAACCATCATCCACTTTTGCTAAGTAAAAGGTTAGTACAAGGAATGAAGCAGCCTGTATCATTCATATTTCATAGTTTATTTCCTCAAAACAAAATCATAGTTTAAAACTGCGAAGAGGACGGGCTCAAGCCTCAAAGTGTGCTCTGGCTAGTATACTCGCAAAAGTTTTGGTTAAACTCTGACGACAGGTCAGGAATTTGACAAGACAAGAGCATACCGTCCACACATGTACAAAACTACAAATGCCTGCTTAATGCAGAAAAGCTGTAGAAATTTCAATGTGGCAACCAACCGATCTGAGATACAACAACGAACAAGTGGGGTTAGTGGCTTCGTTATGGCACAAAGTTTCTCGTATTTTACTTGGTTTTTTGGAATCTTAGGGCCTTTTTGTTTCATGATGGCTATGTAGATCTTCCAAAGCTGCAGACTGGTCCATGTAGAGCTCCTTCAACAGTCAGCCATGTGAATTCCATGTTGTGGTGTTTGTCACTGACGAGCATACACAAGAGCGGATCTATATGTAAAAGACAGGGTTAAGCGACACCGACGGCCTGTAGTTATCCGAGGCAATATCTTGAGTATTTAGTTGATGACTATATTGAACCTTTATGTTTTACCTTCGTAACTTAGCAAACTTCTTTGTTTGCACATTGACCCGAAACGACATTTTTTTCTGGATCCGTCCGTGAGCATACATACAATGGTCATTCTTTCTTTCACAGATTTCGATCAGTCTCGGGACATATCGCCTTTCGGCCTAGTTGCAGAGATCACAGGGCCAGACGCGGCGGCGGCAGCTCCGTGCCGGGACGTGCCACGGCCGCCGAGGAAGACGAGGCGGAGGAAGAAACCGGCTGCCGGATCTCCGGTGTCTTCGTCGAGGTCAAATGACTCGTCAGCACCAGCTTCAGCAGCAGCTGTTCCTGACGCCACTAGTGCCAATGGCATGCAGTGACCCGAACTGCCAAACAAGGGAGATTGAACACGATGCAACGCTTCAGATGCTCGTGTGATCGTGTCTACTCGATTTGCATCAAATGTAAATGTACTGATTGGGAGTGCTGGTGAAAACGGATGCGAATAGAGGAGAGTGCAAGAATCTACTCCAAAATCGTTTTTGTTCTGTTTTGATGGATTCGTTCATTATCGCTTGTTTTCATGTTCGGTTTGTGCAACGTGGATAGTTTCCTTTCTAAGAGCAAATTGCGCTTTGCACCAAGTAGATCATTACTTGTGTCACTTTGTACTAGATATTGTAAAAGTTTTTATTTTACATCAGGTCCGGTATAATGATATTGCACTTTGCACTGGGTCTCAAGAAATACGCATACAAAAGTTTGAATTTTTTTGAAAAAAATTACATAATATATACCTATAGATTTTGGTTAAAAAATATGACCATCTGTGACCGATGAAAAAAAAATATGTGCTACGTTTTTAGATAGATATGAATTCTTTTAACTAAAATGTTATTTTTCTCAACTAAAATTTATACTTGGCCTGTCCTGGACCGACGTGACTAAAAATCTCAACAGCATTTAAACTCGTCTCGGCCGAACGCCCCGAACCGGCCCGGCTCAGCTTCAGTCTGTCTCGCTCTTGAGCAAACCGCGGAAGGTCGCGGAGCGGAGAACACACAACCGCACGGCGCCGCCAACGCCAACCAACGGCGGCCTGCCACCGGCCGCCGGCGCTCACTCGCATCGGAGCGGTTTCTCTCCCCGATATCGGTCGTGTAAGTGGATTCCGCTCGTAGCGCTCCTTTCTCTTCCCCCAAACACACGACGAACTTAGTGTCTCCTTTCCCTAGCAACTTGTAAAATCAGCGACCAACTTGCCAAATTGAATGTAAAATCGCAACGGAGGGAGTAAAAAAATTGCCGCGGGGCCAAGACAATCGGAAAGATAATACCTGTTGCGTTTTGGATAATCCGAAACCCTCCGCGAATGCTGCGGCAGTAGGACACGTACTCGTGTGCCAGTGTGGCGTGTGTTGAGCACCGGCTCCGGCCTCCTGCAATGCGCATCCCCCCTGGTAAAGGACAATCTGGGCAAGTGGCATAATTTTTAGATTCTTTCATACGAAGTAGAAGATTCCATCTAGTGGTGGACTGTATTTTGTTTTTGAAAATTTGTGGTGGTTCGTTTTATAATATGGTTGATCTGCAGTTCCAACCTATTGTAAGTTCCTTGTCTCTTTCGGATCCGGTGATGCCGTTGCCGATGCTGATGCTTTGGTTGGCTACGTTGATGATGCCACCACGGCATTCGCTGAATCTGCCTCGTTTATGGTTTGTCCTCTGGTGTATGATATGTTCCTCTGGAATATCATCTGAGCCTCTTGCTGATTTAACTAACGACAAAAGGATTTAGGTGCACATTTCACCGTGATGGATGATCATGAGTAGGGAATTTTACATTGACATTTCAGTTCAGCATTGTCACTGGGTCTTCTTTTTATACTCTTACTACTTCAGTATCTCCCAGTGTCAAATTACCATAAATGGTTCTCGTTTGTTGCTGGCAAGGATTACTTCAGAAGTTGATATTCCGTACTGCTTCCCGACCAACCTTGACTGATGATAATAATGTGGCGCCGAATTGTTAAATGTTCTTAGCTAGATAATACTCCTGTGCCAAATGTTTTCAACCATGAAATACATTCTGAATGACATCTCGAGTTTAAGGAAAGATTTCCTTCCGAGTCTTGCCCATTGTGTTCATTCATTTTTACCTTCAACGTCTCCAATTCAGTCTGTTGCACTTTCAGTCCAGTTCCTAAGCAGTCCTTTTCATGGATGTCATAAAAGTGACCCAGTATCCTATGAACTTTCCAACAAGTTCTTATCTTACAATTTACAACATTCATCTTGTCATCGAAAAGTTCAGCATATTAAAGGATAACAGTCAGACCTGCCAAGTGGGCTTGTTTAAGGCTTATCCACTGTATTCTATGGAAAGAGACCCTCCTTGCAGCGCTAGATATGTATCATGGAACAGAAAAAATAAATGTCACAAATTGCTAAATAACATAAATGTGACTATGTCCAGCCGAAATTAGATGAATGAGTATCACATACCTAAGACACTCATGTCCTTTAAAACGCTAATGTTCTGTACTATTTAGGAGGAACCCATGGAATGTGCTTAGAATTGTCTAATATTGAAGGTCCACTGGATGCTAACTGCCACCTTGTGATGGCACATGGGAATTGCTTATTTTGTTAGAGAAATATGTTGCTAGTTGCAACCTCCGTAAGACCGTAACATGTATATATACTACTGAACTGAACTTATTCCAAGCAGACTAAAAACTGGTTTGGTTTAGTAAGTTTTTTATATTTTTGGAGGGTCAGACATACCACTTCTGCTTGTTCTGACTGATTAAGCAGGCCACTGGTACTTTCTAGTGATTAAAGAAAGATTAGCTTCTTTTATCCTAAGAGTATTACAGCTTGCTTGTACAGTTCTACCTAGTGATTACACCACTGACGTGTGCACAGGCTTAAGGGAATCTTTTAACCATGTGATGTGATTGACAAACTCAGATTGCAAACTGACTGAGCCAGCTGATTCATGATTATATGATGAAATCTTGAGAATTACATTGTCCATATTTCACTTCAGACTACTACTAAGCTGATATTTAAAACTAGGTTAAAAAGATGCTGATATCTTCTACTAGTTTCTAAGTAAATGCCTGTATTTCTGCAGAATGTTCACAGCATAAAAGTTTAACAAAGCTTTCTGCTGAGGTAAGCTATACATACATTCACGGTTTCAACTTGCATATCACCGATGAATTGCACCGAAAGTTTACCACAACTTGAACTTTAACATGTTTTGGCACACATACAAAGTACTGAAGCTATATACAAAGTTTTCTTCACTGGCATGCACTTGAATATCTTTTGCTGCTTGTTTATTGTTTTCCAATAGTCGAATACTTGTTTTTAAAGCGAACGGTATGATTGGACAGCTCAACGGCATGATGGAGGTAGCGTTCTCAGCTGACACAGTCACACAAGAGAGTGATGTACGAACTATCATTATATATAATTAAACTGAGTTCTGCCAGTACAGAACAGCAATCATCCGAGGTAATTTATCAACATGGAGAGAGGGACCAAGCAAAGCCCTTTGTTCCTCAGATCATTACACTCATACAGTTGCTTCACGTTGTTATTTTCCTCACTGATCACTTCTTGAGCCACACCGGTCACCTGCTGCTGCGAACCCACATCGAGAAAATACTTGGTCTGCAATATTTCAAGAACATACTACTGTAAGAAAAACATGGAACACCTGACCATCATCTGAGGAAAGAAATAGATGATAGTGATTGTTTCACGAACATACCAGCTGAGTGTTGTTTATCTCTTTTGCATCCATGGTTACCATTGACTTCATACCCATACCGTTCGTGCTAGTTACCTGTGCAGCAAAAAACATAATGATGTTAGACTTAGAAGAAAGGCTATGTACTGTTGTTCAACCAGTTATGACTAGCTAAAGAAAGTTTCTTTTCCCAACCTTAGGGCCAGCTGCAGAGGAACAAGCAGTGTCCTGTAATGAATCATCTTCATCGTCGCACATCGGCTCCGATGTGATGAAAGAGTCGTCATCACCGAAGGAGGAAGAGAAGCCAGAGGAGAAGCTACTGTCAGAGGCTACACCTCGATGATTCATCTCCTGGTTGCTGTGTGCTGATGATGCCAGGAAGTCTGCGATGTGCATCGCCCAGCTGCTCTCACCAGCTGATATGGATGTGGCTGCTGCTGGGCTGATGCATGAAGAGTGTGATGTATTCTCCATGGTGTATGAGGAACTGTGTGCCTATACGCAGTAGTAGCAGTAGTGTCGAGCCTTTAGGAGTTGTGCTTTGAATGGAATGCTTGATACTGCTCGTGTTCCCCTTATATATAGCTCCAGCTGCAAGGAAAGGAGTGGATATGAATAAAAGTACATGAGTATGAACTGTCTGTCAGATGTGGCGCCCATTTAAAATTGCCTCTGCAGGAATCTTATCGTTGCAACGAAAAATTTATTCTGTAATGATCTCTTAATCGAGAATTATTGTACAGTAGTATACACTACGAATGTTATATATATTCTTTGGTTATTCGGCTGAATCGGTTGGAATGTATACCCAAGGCCAAACCCCGGCTGATCATTGTCGAGAGAGCTACCTTTTTGTTTTGAAACAGATCGAGAGCTACACTTCACCTACTGTAGCTTTTCTTACCAGTCACAGTGTGTTAGCTATCTTGTTATGTTCCTTTATTAACTGCAACTTTCATTAACTAATATATGCTCTAAGATTAGGACCAATAATACAGCAGTAGCACTGAACTACCGATATCATCTCTCCATTTGTATCACGTTTTTCTACGGATGAACGGAACTATTGTACTGAGGTTTTTCTATGAATAACTTTTTGAGCAATAATGGCGAAAAGGTGCACGGAGATTTGTAGACGGCGTGTCAAGGTCGAAGAGAGATACGGTACAGTTCATCGTGATCATGCTGGTAGAAAGTGTGTTAGCTCAGGTCCATTAGCCATCGGGCACGTCATATGGACTAATTAATCCCGATCATGTGGTCATCACGATTACGCAAGGATCGATCTGATCGCCTTGAAGCAAAGCAACCGTGCGTGCGTGCCGCGCGAGCTGTGACCGTATCTCAGGAAACACATAGTTTTATCTTGTCTTGATATCAAGAACCGTAGCTTCTCCATGGCTAGCTATGCATGTGTGTGTATCACAAGTTCAGCTGTAATCTTCACATGCCTATGCCAATATGCAAGTAGATAGGGCGTTTGGGCCCATAAATCAAACCCGAATCGACCACCGGTTTTCGTCGTCCACTTCACGTACAACTCTTCATGGCAAGATTACACTGTAGTGTCATGCCATTGGCCCAACCCTTGTGAGTGATGGATGGGCATGCAAGAGGTCGCGTATCCCTGGCCCCACCTGCCTGTCGGTCAAAGAAAAAAAATACAGGAACCTCCTTGCGAAGACAGCTACTTGCCTACATCATGCTAGTGACAATCATAGTCCGTTAGCTAGTTAGTCGTCATCGAGGGCATACTGTGTGCACTAGTACATTAGATATCTAATTAACATGTTCAATGATCATGAATTTTTTTATAACATCGACCCAACATAAATCCATCTTGCCACAAAATTTTAAATCAAAATTCGATTTGGACATAGAGAAATAAAACAATAAATCCTTTTATGAATAGTACATATTCAGATTATGCTATGAATAGTATGCGAGAGCTACTATTGACCGTAAGATCTGTCTTTTTGTTTCCTTGTTGTGTGAATTAAGTTTGGATTTGAATTTTTGTAGAAAGATAGATGTATGTCTTGAATGTTGTCAATTATTTTGAGATTTTCTTTAACCATTAGAGGTACTAATTGGACCTATAGTACATTGGTACACTCTATACCCTTTAGTGCACACAATATGCCAAAGACTGAAAACGGATCGAATAGTGTCATTCTCATTTTCTCTTCCATATTTTCAAAGCGATACAATACAAATATGAATACGTACCGGATGTTACTCAAATATGATTACAGAGCGGATGTATACTCAATTCGGTCGGATACAAATATTCTACAACTTCCTTGAAAAATATGATCAACTAGAAAATTGAAGGCCACCTGATGTCTGCCTCGTCGAGATAATCAAAATGGATATCTAATTTACCCAAATAGAAAGACATATGTCAAAGTTGCATATTTCAAAAAAATTTCACTTAGAATCCGGATATTATCCGTATTCATATAACGGGCCTGATCCACAGGTCTACGTACGTACTCCTCAGATGACCTGCTTTTTCTCCTCAGCTAGCCCAACCCCACAGCAAGGACGAAAGAAAAGCAAACGGCAAATTTCCCCATCGCGGTCGCACGGCACGACGCCGTGGCGCCACGAGAACACCGGCGCCGCGCACCGCCGCGCTTCCCGCCGCTACGTACGATGGATGCAGCCAGTGGCAGGCCTCAGCGTGCGTGCCGTCGCGGGATTTTCTCGTACCACCGCTGCCACGGACAAACCATGGTACCACCCAAAAGCCAACGCGCGTCCGTGCGCATCCTGCGCAACGACCGACGCGGCCCGCCCTGCCTGCGAGCGCGCGGAACACGCAAGCCGCGCTCCCCACCGGGGCGCTAACGTGAACGTCTCCACGGCGCAAGGACAGGGTAGCTAGCTAGTCACCTCACGCCTAAAAAGGAAAATCACGACAGGCAACGATGGCCAGCCCTGTTATAAAATCGGGTTGCCTGGATCCCGTCCTCCCTTGGTCTGTAGGACTAATTATTAAACTTTAGCCCTCGTAATGGATAGTATATAAATAGGTAGACGTTTTTTATATTATTATATATATATATTATTATGAATTTGTACTTGTGAGAACAGATCTAATAAAGAGAAAGACATAATTATATATCCTTGTGTCTATTTTACTTTCCGTACGTATTTGATCTACTACTTGTTATACGATCGTTGAATCACATCTCGTGATGTTGGTTTTATAATACATTAAAGCACGAGAATCTCTACGATGACCATCAATTATCAGTATATCAAATGTAATGTTCAAATTGCTTTTTGCTTTGCTCTCTCACTTTCTACATTGAATCCTTCTTTGTATTTGCTACATCATGTTCCTAGAGATCAGTCTATTTTGACATAACGGACATGTTTAACTAATGGATTCAAAAGGTAGAGGAGCAGCTCATGAAAAAGAAAAACAAGAATGAATAACTCTACAGACAAACAGAAGAAGCGGTAGCCATCAGAAGCTGACTACATAGCATAGTGTTGTTGTGCCAACATTAATCGTGTCTGTGCCTACCATTACCGTAACATCAAACACGTCTCGTGCGTCTCTATTAGTCACACTACATCATCGAGCAGTACATCTGGCTACTGTGAGAGACTGTAATATAATCTTAGTCTATTTGTATTGTATGATGTCATTTGTACCCTAGGAGTAGCTCTGCATTATGATTTCCGTGTTGTATTTCGTTGTATTTGTTATGTATATCAGGCTTTGGTATATAGCTGTAACTCGTCAATTCATTATTCAATGGTCCCTAGGTGGCCTGTTGTAGCCAACCACGCAGCCCCATAGCTAGTTGCCGGTCAGAGACGTGATAGGTTAGCTGTTGAAAAATTAGGCAATATAATGAAACTAATCCGAAGACTTAACATGACCAGAAACAGCGAATTAAATCTAGATATCGTTAATAGTATAGGAACTACATCACAGTAAATATCTAGATCACAGAATAACACCAGCACAGCAAGCAACATCGTCATCAATTCCATCTACGGAAGCAGAGTATTACCAGAGATATGAAGAAGCGTTGTAGCGAAACTTGCCGTAGCGAAGAGGTCGATGCAGTGCGACTTGCTGCAGGGAGGAAGTCGATGCCGAGAAGAGGTCGACGCAGTGCAGCAGACCCAACAGCAACGAGCAGTCGCGAAGGCGCTTCCCAAAAACCTTATTCGCTCTCTCCCGTACAAGATCTCAAGAGTGGAGGGTTCCGGAGACCTGCTCTCCCGTCCCTCGGTGCACGCCGAGGAACGAGATGGAGAAGACTTCGGGGCGGCACAGTGCGTTTGGAAAAACAGAGAACATATTAATTTTTCCGGTGTGATTTTGTCTGGAAGAAAAAGACTTCTTATAAATGAGAAGCCACGACTTCAGATCCAATTTGGACGCGAGTACTGCTGCACCAGGGCCTATTGGGAAATCCGAATTTGCCAGACCATTCACGCGCATGTCATGTATGCGCGCACTTCGCCACACCACGCCAGGCTCGGCGAGGCGAGCGAGTGCGCGCGCGTGATATTTCTCTTTCTCTCCTCACATTGCTTTGGGGAGGTGTGGAGCACCATTCTTTATAAGTTGGTCTCCCTCCACTTCAACTAGCAATATGGGACTAAAATCACTAGCATTTGCCATGCATGAGTGGACCTTTGGGATTTATCTAGAATTAAATGCAGAACAAGTTTGGGCCTAGCCCATTAATTCTAACATTAGCGTCATGGCTCTAAAACGCAATACGTGTTACATATCATCTCTTTACACTATTATGAGTATAAATTTATCCTTTGTGTTTTAAAAGGGTCAAATTTACCGATACCAGCCGAGAGGGTGCAAAAACAGCCATTTTTCCTTCTATGTGTTGCAGTACTGACCATGCATGCCCGCGACTGCCCAATGGGCACACGCAGGTAACCGAGTGTGCCTGTAGCCCACTTGTCCGCATCACCAGACCCGGCGTAGTCACCCGTGCGTGGCTACCGGCTATATCCAGACCAATGATCCTCGGGTGCATCATGTGCGTAATTCATCTCTGACGAGTGAAGGCAAAAATAGCCAAGCCAACATGCGGACTGACAGAGGTGCAGACCACAGAACGTGTGAGGTGTACCCGATTTCCCTCCAACAACCAATTAACGGGTTTGACAATCTTCCAAGCTGCAAACCATGGATTAGAAAAACCACCACAAGGGCAACGGAGAACGGTAGGGGTTCTGGGAGCGCCTCCGATGCTCCACTATGGTCTATATGGATATATGGATAATCACTAGGAGATGTCACGTCAACACAAAACAGTTGCTCCAAAGATGGGCATGACAATGACAGCTTCAAGCGTTGAACTGGTTAGCGCGCGTGAGAGCTTAATCTAGTTCAGTGCACAATAGTTTTAGGATGGGTTTTAGAACATCCTTTCTCAAATGATGGTTTAGAACGTCTGGCTCGTAGAGATGTTACAATGTCTTTGTCCAATGTACTATCAGCAGGACGCATCTAGAAACTACTATGCATTGATTGGCTTTTCTTTCTTTTCTATCGTCCCTTCTTCTTTTTTTCCTTGCTCTTGTCCTACCATGTACGCCTCTCTCACCCTTTCCTCCATCATCTTTGCCGGCCAGAGTGAGGGGGGGAGAAGGGCTCGTTCTCCCCTCTCTATAAATTACTATAGCATAGCGGCTACCCAAGTGTAGTTTAGCAAGATGCCAAGAAATAATCTGACGACGCTTGGATCCGGTCCCGTTTCCCTTTCTTCTTCTCCTGTTCCTGCCTTGGTTCATGCCAAAGACGAAGGGGGTCAGGTGAAGGAGGTGGTGGATGGAGCCCATGCCAAAACTGCTCTCCTCCCAAGATCTAAAATCGAAGATGGCTACGACTCCAGTGACCAGAGCTGCCTCCACCTCCTTTTCTCTGGATTTGGTGTCCTTTTCTTTCCCTCAAAATCCAATAAACCCCTGCTTACCTTTGTTGTTTTCGTCACCGGAGTTGCGTCCTCCCTTCTCTGTTAACCAGTGGACGAGTTGGAACGCTCCAAAACTGGACTATCAAGATCAGAACATTTGGTGACCGATCAGGCTGGCCTTGGTGCACGGATTCTTCTTCATCTCTTGGCACCGAGGTTGTCCTACAATAGTGATTTTTTTCCTTTTCATCTTCTGCACTATTGTGAGGCCTGCCTCAAGTGGAGCTTATTGTGCTCTGATTAAGGGCCTCTTCAACCTCCATCGGAGGCCCCTTCACGGGTTCTTGGCCCTGGTGGACGAACAGCAAGCTCAGCAGTGATGCTCCGACTTCCTCTCGATGCCCTCTGCCCATTCAAGGGCCTAGTACTTCACAGCCGATGCAAGCTCATCCCCAACAACTCCGGTGCCGAAGCCACCATCAACCTCCTGATCCTCGTTGGGTGGTGACGATGACATGGCACCCGGGTATCGTCAAGGAGGACAAAGCTGGCCATCCGGGTGTAGGGTGGGCCAGGCCGACTACTCGGAGTCCGACTTCTATACGGGGACGCCTCATCAACGTGGAGTACAAGATAAGGATAACTATTAAACTGGCAATCCCGGATTCCGTTGTAACCAACCAGGAAACCAATCTGTAAGCCGACTCGGACTGCTGTAACCCTGTCCCGGCCATCTATATAAGGCCTGGTAGGGGACCTTCGATCGGTAAGTTTTTAGTCATACGCTATCTCCATTGTTTCATAGCGCTAGCAACCTTGAGATCTCTTCTTGAGGGCTTGCCGCACTCGAGATTCAAGTAATACCAGCCACCAAACACAGGACGTAGGACATTACCTCTCCGTGAGGGCCTGAACCTATCTAAATCTTGTCTCCCGTGTGCACTCATCCGGATTTGTTGTGCTCACGCCGCCCCATATTTAGTATTGCCGGAATAATACTCCGACAGGTGGATCAACAGGAGGATCAAATCTTGCAGCTTCGCCTAAATGCTGGTGGTGGCCACGCAGTTTCGCTCACCGGCGATGTCGGTCTTCCTCTTCCCTTTGGTCGGCGAGGGACACTTTTAAGCGACATATGTGCACCTATGCAAAAGACTGGAGGCAGATGTGTAGCACCCCAACGTTGACTGTCCACATGTGTCTCTAGGGGCAAATTTATAATTTTTCAATCGTTTTCTACCCTTTTCTTTGTGCGGTGTAACTGTAATCCAAAGGGTTTCTGCCCCCTTTTCAATATAAGTATAATCGGGATGTCTTTCAAAAAAAGAAAGGAAACTACTGTGTATTGCAGTTAGAGGTTTTGGTAGGACTTCTAGGTGATGTGGCACTCTCGTCTTGGCACACTTGCCTTGAATGGAATCTGCCTTACTAAATCTTTTGAGAGAAAATCTGCCTTACTAATTCGAAAAGCTTGGGAGTGTCTACCTGGATGGAGGGCATGTTCTGCACGGTCAACCAGCGAGCGTGCTCCCTGCACGCCACGCATCACAAGTGGGTTGTGCCCGCGTCTGGTTTTTCACTCGTTTCCTCTTGCACACGACTCAGTTTTTGACTCTCTTTTTTTCGGTTTTCAGTTTTTTCCTTTTTTTTTCTCTTTTTTTTCGCTCTCAAGTTTTACATTTTGTGCTGTTTTTTTTTCAAATACAACATGAGGCAGAGCTGTATCTATCGGCTACGTCGAGTCACGGCACTTTTGGCGCTTTAATGTTTATATAGATAATGAAAGTGAGATATAGGTCGAAGCGTCTATTTGTCAAAGGCGACATTCGCCGTAGCGTCTGCTTCCGGCGGTGCTAAATCACGGTGCCTTCGACGCTTCAATTTTCATATAGATATTAAAAGGGTGGCATAGATCGGATAGTGCGCTCGTCAAAGAAAACATACAACACAGTGTCTGCTACCGGGCTGTGTCGAGTCACAATGCTTTCGGCTTAAATAGTAGATCCACTAAACAATAGTGTTAATTTTTTTCACTAAAATATATTAAAGTGAGATCTCATTTTAAAGATCTCGCCACGAGAAATACAATAGTAAAAACAGATCGTAATTTGTACGTTCGATTAAAAACTATTGTATTTTAAATTTTTATTATTGAAAATACGTATACGTACAGCCAGGCTTTAAAAAAAAGGAAACCAGCGAAGTTGCTCCTATGGCCAACACGTGTCGGCGCAGGGAGAGAAGGAGATGTGACCTTTGCAGAGGGTACCTCTTTCCGGAAATGCTTTTACCGTCTCTAGGCCTGTGGACTAAGGTCCATACCCAAACACCTCGTACTCCCGGCATCGCACCAGATACCGTAAGCCCAGGCCCAATTGCCTCTCACGTTTCCTCCTCAGCTGAACAGCACGGCCCAACCACCGCACCTCCCCCACTTCGGCCTCTCCGCGCGCGGCAGCAGCAATCCCCCCCAAGCTCCCACGCACGGCGCCGCGGCCCGCGCGAATCCCCCGGGCGCCGCCGCGTCGCTCCATCTCGCGTCTCCATTCGCCCACGGCGGAGTCTCATCGAGTCCCGCGGCGCCGGTCCAGATCCGTCGGCGCCTTCCCAAAACCTCCCGACGTTTCTTCCCCCCACCCCGGCGCCGCTCGCGAGTCACCACCAGAAGATATGCGGCCCGTGAGGCCGCCACCGCCGCGCCTCGTGCTCAACAGCGTCTCCTGCATGCGGAACGCGCAGACGGTGCTCCGCGACATCAACGCCAGCGTCCACGACGGCACCGCGCTGGTCCTCACCGGCGCCAACTGCTCCGGCAAGACCACCTTCCTGCGGATGCTCGCCGGCTTCTCGCGCCCCTCGGCCGGGGATATCCTCTGGAACGGCCACGACGTCACCTCCCCGGGCGTGTTCTAGCAGTACAAGCTGCAGCTCAACTGGGTGTCGCTCAGGGACGCCGTCAAGGAGAAGCTCACCGTGCTCGAGAACGTCCAGTGGTTCGAGCTCCTCGAGGGGAAGCACGGCAGGTCGGCCATGAAGGACAAGGCCAGGATGCTCTCCATGGGCCAGAGGAAGAGGCTGCAGCTCGCTAGGCTGCTCGCCATCGATCGCCCGATCTGGCTCTTGGATGAGCCCTCCGTCGCGTTGGATACCGAGGGTTTTAAGCTGCTCTAGTACGTTATAGCGGAGCACCGCAAGAAGGGTGGAATCGTGATTGTCGCGACGCATCTGCCGATTGAGATCGAGGATGCGATGTCGCTTCGTCTTCCGCAGAGGTTCCCTCGGAGGAAAACTTCGGTTGCTCTTGTGCGTTGATGGGAGCTCAGGAATGTACCTGTATCTTTCTAATCATTCTCCAGCCGTGCAAATCTGTTGGAGCCTTCTGATGGTGCAATTTTGTGGCACTTTCTTCTGGAAATAAGAACACATTCGCCATGTCAATATATATGCTGGTGTATTTTTTGCTCACGTAGGGCATTTTGGAGATATATGGTCATGGTTTTGATGCATTCACCCATATATGCCACCTGGTGGTAGAATCTTCTATTCCTTATTCAGTGTCTAGCAGTTTTCAGTCATGAGATTCGTATTGACCTGAAGCCTCAACTGGGCAAAGAGTTGACCAAATTTGGAGAGATCTTTGTACAGAATCAGGTAACTGATTGCTGGTTAGGAGTAATTTCTATGTACACAACCAAACTGCATTGTTCTGGTCCTGAATTTTTTATAGTAATGTTTACCCTGATTGTTTACTATGTTACAACACATCTTTGTCTAGCTATCGTTATTACCATAATAGGTTTGAGTGTCCTATTGTACATTTATAGCATGTGTTATGATTAGGAATCCTCTGCTAGTCTGCTGAACTGAGCAAGTCGGGTTACTTCTCTAGAATTTGGGAACTAGTGGAACTCCAATGTTTTGGTACGGAAATCAAAAGGTCCAATAGGATGAGTTGATTTTTTTTTATCACCAGCAATTTAATTTAAAAATCAACTAGCAAAGTGCAATTAGAACCAAAGCAATGCTAGTTGTACTGAATTTATGTAGATACTTTGAAAACTTGCTGATCAGAAAATGGGAACTACCATGCGTAGGGATTTTTGGTCACTGGAACCATTAGTAAAGTGCTCACTGAAATAGAACTAGAAAGCGTTTCATTATGACCAAAATATTGTCTCCATAGAATTTTAGTCGTCTGAAACTTCCAAATAATGTCTGGTTGGCAATTCGGCATGCATAGCATATATTGCATGCGTGGATGTAGTGATGCCAAAGTAGTGTTGTTTCATTAGTGCAATGTGTACTTGGTTGTTCGATGCTCCCATTTGTTCATGTCTGCAGGAAAGTATTCTCGAAGAAATAGCTTGGTTTGTCGAGTTTATAAATGTACCAATGTACCACAGATTGACATTAAGTTTCTGTGCTCAGTACCATTTTACAAGCTGCTTCAGGTGTCATTCTATTACATGCTGTGTAGAAGATTTCATTCTTTTATGTTATTTCACAAAAGTATCGAAGTGTATTACATTGCAAACACAAAGATAATTTATATTTAGTTGTCTTAAACCCCAGCTGCTGCTCTCACTGATAAGTAAAATGTACTGATTAGCAAAGTATGAGCAAGTACTAATTTGAAAAGCAGAATGGGTTTTTCTTAGTAAGGTGGAATAAAAAATGATTTCGTAAACCAGTGTCAATAGTGGAAAGCAATCCACACTAGAACTCTCATGTATCTATCCACGCAAATTCTAGTCCCTGCTGTGGACCTTAAAGTATTGTTTACCTGCTATCTAATAATTTCTGCAAGTTTGCACCTGTTATCAATTATCATCCATTACTTGTCATTCTGGACAAATTGTCCTTCTGTGATATGTACAAATAGACTTGATCACTGATGCACTATGTTCTATAGGAAAATATGTAAGATTACTGTAATCTCTGCAGGTGATCCCATGCCCCAACTATGCAATTCCCTCTAGATCATGATAAAGGGAAATTTTAAAAAATGGTGATATATCTTGCCGTGATCCATCTTTGTACAGATAAAAAGAAACACAGAAATCAGATGTGCATCTTACGCGGTTGAAAAGAATTACTAAAAAGGCATGTTGGGTCATTATATATTGCTGATATGTTTATATGATTTCCATCTGAAACTCTGTCTTACATGGTTATTGATCTTGACTGACGTCAGCTTGCTGCTAGCAAGTTGAATCATTTGGTGCAGTATGCATTCTGTGTACTAGGCTGACCGGTGTTAACCCTGGTACTACACTGTCGCAGGCTGTAACAAAGGAGCACTAAATGTTGCACTAATTAGCCCCCCAGGGACCATTGGAGGTGCTCTCTGACCCCATTCTGTAAGTAGCTGGCCCACTATTCAAGACAAGGTGTTAAGCCATTTCCCAGGCCAGCACTGAGCCACCAATACTACATAAATGCACACTGTTCTTTTGCTGTATTTTGTTTGGCTGTTACCTTCACTCTAGTCCCCCATCTAGAGGATTCTAGCGTGGAAACTGTGTACATAGGATCAGGGTTGAAGATTGATCTTTATATTGCCGGGATAACTTGATCCTTTTGTCTAAATGAAAATGACATTTTTGTGCCTGGAATTCAATTAGGATCTGGGCCATCTGACCCAATACAGTTGGGTTGAAAGGTTCCTGTCATCGTCTGCTGACTTAGGATTAGATTGCCCTCTATTGCTCTTAGCTTGTTACTGTTGTTTTGCTGAACTTTGCTCTTCTTATGGTTGATACTCCCCGGTCTGCTGACTTAAGGCACAAGAATTAAGATGGGTTGTAAAATGGCCAAGGTTCAATGGTGTACTTAGGATGCTATTACATTAGTTATCGACATGTTACTGCGACTAACCGAAGGGTATCGGGTCTAGGAAAGTATGACAATGTTGCCTGAAAAGCTAGAATAACATAATGTGAAAGAAAAGTAGAAGAATATAATCACTTATAGTACTATGAATGGTGGGAGTATTGGATGTTGTAAGAGTGATATGAAGAGGAAGCACCTTTTCTTTGAGGAACAGAGGAAGCACGTTGTAATAGGGAGATCTATTTATTTTGTCGATTATTCATTTATTTCTGGTTCTCGCAGGTAATTCATTTATAAATTTTCTCTTTATATATTAGGAGGTAGATTTGACTTGTTTCCACGATGTTTTCTATTTTTTGCAGGACAAATCTGTATTATGTTGACTCGTGATTGAAAGAGAAATACAACCTGTTTGTACTGAAAAAGGAGGCTTGAAGATCCAAAAATATATAAGTTTAAGTAGCAGGTTAGCACATTCCTAGTGCAGATTACTTGACTCCTGAAATTCCAAGTGCAGATTACTTATAGTTTCACTTTCACATGTGCGATCTTGGAACATGGAAGAATGCTACAAAAACTAGAAAATTCGCGATTAATTGACATCTTAGGTTTTTTTCCTTCTATTTTTGGAGAGCTGAAACAGTGTTTCGAGTTATGGGGTGGCTTAATTCAACAATTGCTAATGCAGATAAATTTTCGATTAATTGACAGCTTAGATTTTTTTTTCTATTCTTGGAGGGCTGAAACAGTGTTTTGAGTTATGGGGTGGCTTAATTCAACACTAGAGTAGAAGGAATACGACAATGATGCCTAGAGTATATTTATGGCATTAAAACAAATGTTTGCTGGCATTCAAGTGTCATGCTGATTTAGCTTTAAAGGACCACCTAAAAGGGGAACTGTTTTTGCTGTTTGTGCTCAAGAAAACAGGCATGGGCCCTACCCTTATAAATATTGCCAAGTGAAATTGTTCAGCATGCCTGCCTTTTGTTAGGACTCTCTTTAAAGACTGGTGTCTTTGACCACATCAAACATTTAATCACAGACTTGAAATCCTATTCCATTCCTTAAAGGAACAGATAACACGCACACACACGAAGGACCTTATTAATACACATACTAATGTGAAAAGGTGTAGTAAAGTGCTTGATCCCCCCATAACTCTAGGAGTGAGACATGGGGGCATAACCATAATGTATTGCTGCCAGTACATCCTCTCTCTAGGGCATACTATAATAACTGCAAGCACTTTGATGTCAATCCCATTCTGCTTTAGGCCAGGAAGTTTACGCCACAAAAAATTGGAATCGGCCCTTCTACTTCAACCAGCACAATAATACAAAGATCAAGTGTGTCCCACATGTCAATGTCAATGCGGCATTACCAATCATGCTAGTATAATTTTGTATGACTTAGGAGACAATGCTTGTGTGTTTTTATCTAATCTAATTTATTATCCATGATAAGATGATGCCATCAAAAGGGGCTTAAATGCCACACACTTTTAATCAAAGTTTGTTCAACAAACGTACGGTGTTAACATTACTTGATGGTAGTTTTTGCAATCTTACTACAGTCCATTTGTGTAAAGCGTGTATTGATTGTGACACTGACACATTAGCTAGGAGATGATGTCGATATATAAAGTAAGAGAACTGTTACGAAGTTATTAGGATTGACAATTCCCAATTGTGGCCCCCACGACAGTCACGCTAGGCAGGGAAGGCAGCCACATCTTCTGTTGTAGTCCATTATCAACAAAGGAAAGAAGGATGTTTACTGATAATTAGGAGCTACCTGTCATGCGCGACGTCCATGGATTAACTATATGGAAAGGAAGATGCCATGGTATTCCAGTGGGATGAGAAAGGCTAGTTTCACTTTCTAGATTTATTGCTCTCCTCCATCACCGAATACTTCAATTCTTGAAAGGAAGAAATTTAACCATCCAAACAAGTTGGTTGCTCTTGAAGGGTGGATATCGCTATCATTGTTGTGTAATGCTAGGCTTGGTTAGAGATTTCTCTTTCTAAGAGATTGGCACGCGTAGCCTACCATACACTTAGCAATTTCTTACCTGGAAATTTCCATTGTTGTTTGGAAAACTTGTAAGACCAGCTATATGGATTTCATGCAATTACGAGGAAAATTAGAGAAATAAAGCAACTTTTTAAAGTTTCAGCTAATTGAAGGAGAAAAATAGTGTACATCTAGGTTGCTTAACACAGTATAGCAGTACACAGCTCTGGACTCAGGGAGTACACAGAGGATAGATGCTCGTTAATAATCATAGGTAGTTTGCTTGTTGCCATATGGTCATCAGTGATCATCACGGGGCATCTTAATAGAATTCTGACCTAGAGTTGTATGGTGCTGCTGTGCTTCCTGTGCCGCAAATATTATTTCCATGTATGAATTGAATGTGTTGATAACTAGATATGCCTGGTTGCCATAACATAGATAATAGCCAGAGATGTACATTTGAATGAAAAGAATGTATAATTGAGCAATTAACTACACGCCACGTAATGCATCATAAGTAGAATGTATAATTGAGTAATTAACTACACGCCACTTAGTAGATCGTAACTAGAACATATAATTGAGTAATTAACTACACGTCACATAGTAGATCATTAGTGTTGAAGTGTACAATTGAAACATCTCCAAACCCCATCGTAATGAATCGACCTAATCCAGACAGATGGAACTTATAGGTGTGGAAAATTATAAAACTAGCACAGCGATGTGAATTAACGTATAGGACAATCAAATGAAAATTAAATGGATCAGTTAAGCATATCAGAGTAATCAATTGATCGAATTTTAATGGCATCTGCAGATCAGTTCGAGGGAATTGAGCTCCAAAAGCATGCTATTAACCCTCACATTTGAATATCATTGAAACCTTGCATGTTGGGGATTGTTTGTATTACTGTTACATATTTTTTAAGTACACTATTGGTAATCATGTGCAATAATATCAATATTTTAACCGTTTTCCCCATTTCAAATTTTCTCATCACTTATATATGTAGGAAAGCAAAATTTGGCAAGAGGACATAAATTAGTCGACAAAGGTAATTGCTCCTATGTTAAAGAAGTGGATTAGACAAATGAATGAGAAGCAGGGAGTGTATGCATGTAGGTACTGACATACTGTAATTAGTAAAGTTCACATGAAATGTATATACTCCTTTGATTTACCTTGAACATGAGTTTAATTTCCTTGCATGTAAAAAGTAGTCGTAATATTCTAAAATAAAGTAGGACTTTGTGCATATGAAGATGTTTTCTCATATCCATAAATGGTCTTGGCTGCTTCATCTGTAAAAGGGAATACTGTCTCTTTTCTTTTGCAGACATATATGCTTTTTTTTTGATCATACATAGTGTGCTGTATGAGCAAGCTACAGCTGTTGGTTCTGTAAACCACTCGCTTAGTTGATCCTATCCAAGCGATCTTCTGGAGTCGCTTAGTTGATCCTATCCAACCAATCTTCTGGAGTGCTATGAACTATTCTGTTCTTCTGCAGAGGGACTTGTACTGGAGCATTTTGTACTGATACCCAATAACTAGCAGTTACATTCCTCGATCAGTTTGCTTCTAGTAGCCCCCAGATCAATTAATACCGATTTCTCTTTAGGATGACAATTTTTAATGTCCTTGTTACAGTTAAGAAGTCCCATCAATCATGTTGCTAAGCTCAGCTGTAATGCCATGTGAAGGAGGTTTGACAAGACGTGCAGAAAAGGTTTGTGCAAGCTTAATTGGGAGGGAAGGTAAGGAAGGAGGCTGGAGGGCCAAGGGCGAGACATGGCCCTGCTGCACTGAACAAGAGTAAACGAAAAGAAAGACCAAAAGGTTCAACACAACGCCAGCAATGACTTCTCAACGCATCTCCAATCTCCAGTCAAGTAAGTCATTTTATCAGCGTTTCACAGACGTCCTCAGTAATACTAGTAGTAGTCATTTGTTTAATTCTACATTCCATCTTTTGAGGTTGTGATGCAGCCAAAAATTCAATGTAGGAAATGTCCTAATTGCTGTCAAAGGTAGTCTGAACTCTGAAGGTTTTGGGGGCATTCTGTTCTCCTGTAGACAGCTCGGATGTACCTCAGCATATGTGGCCTCTGGTCCGTGCCTTGAGTTTGATCCGAGCCGTCGGTAGTCAGATACTTTTCAATGTTAGCCTGGTACCACCGGTGATAAAAAACATTAATGGCGGTTACCGGCCGGTAAAAACTATCGTCCGAAAACTGAGCAGGAAAAATTGAATTAGAATTAATGAGCAGTAATTCTGGGTTGGTGTAACCCTCTGGTACCTGGTCAAAACCGACAGTAACCAGCTGAAAACCACCCATATTCAAATTTTGATTTTAAATTTGGTCATAGAAACTTTCTAGTAGAAATCCGGTTACCGCCGGTAACCGGTACGAGCAGGGTCCAGTATTCTTCCTTGACCGGTTTTAAAATCCTCTGGTAGGTCTGGTGTTTTTCCCATAACCGGTTTTTTGAATCATTGGGTACAAGTCTAAAATGGTTAAAATCAGAAGAGTACCAAGTCTACCAACCCATCTTAGCCGAGGAGCTAGCAGTTGACTCCCTCATAAATGACGGATTGAAAACCTACATTCTAATCAACGACTTTTCTCTCTTCCCGTTTTGTTCTGCAGAGAAGAATAGAAGCAGCCTTAAACAAAGACATCGAATTCGACCGATGGGCATAGCTGTACCCGGCCCCGCATTGTAAATGTGCGCTTGTCTTGTTGTTTCAGCAGGTCAGGTGCTCATGGCATGGGTCCATGCATGTATGCACACACACACATGCCCGGGGACTGATGCAATGTGACAGTGAGCCAGCCAAGTGTGACAGGCGGGCGTACGCCCATGAAGACGAGCTGCCTCTGCATGGGTGAAGCCAGCCAGAGCAAGCAGTTGGCTGGCTGAAGCTGGTGAATCTCGCAAAGCACTTTCGGGTGGACTGAGGTTCTAGATGTGTACTCAACCCATCCAAAGCGAGCTTGCGAACAAAACTGCGATCCAAAAGGCATCGATGGGGTCCCGGGTGCATGGAAGCAAATCAACTTTCACCCAGATGTTGTATTCGTGATTGTTCCTGTCCATCTGATCAATTGATGTTAATTATAGAGATAAGTTAGTGTGTGTTTACTCATAAATGTTGGAGAAAGAGGTGAGAAACGAATGAGAGAGAGAGAGAGAGAGAGAGAGAGAGAATGCCGTTAATTTGCTACATGGTGTGTTTTCAAGATATATATATATATATATATATATATATATATATATATGTACATATGCATATATATTGCTGGGAAACAATAAGTTCCCGAGAAAATGCCGTTAATTTGCTACATTAGTACAGTATAGTAGTACTAGTCTAAGATGGATTGACCTGTGGTGGATCATGCAGCCATTGATCATGTGTGGGATGGATTGACCTCTTCCGATCAATCAATTCAAGAACTACGGTTGAAATCCAGCATGGAAGTCTTCGCATTGGAACACTTCAAACCTCGTTTGAAAGGGAGTCGATGCATGCCCGATGGATTTCTCCCAACTTTGAGCGAGTCATCACTAATCAGGAGCTAGGAAACCCACAATACTGGGGAACCTCGTAACTAGAGGTTAAAACTGTTGAGCAGATTCAGCAGATGATCAAAAGTTCAAAACCAACGTAGTCCACTAATTGAGACGAAACTAAACGATTCCACGAATTAATGTGTGCACTGATTTGCGATCAGGATCTGACCATGTCGTGTCGTAGCTGGACTGCTGGAGTAGAGAAGAACGTGTAGTAGTAGCATTTTTCGTCGTGATGCTGCACATAGCTAGCGTTCGATCCATGCATATATAGCTCGTACGTTCGCAACAGAAATGAAATATATGTGAAGGCCGGCGCGGACGCGGCCACCGGAATCCCGTTGCCGGCCGGGTCCCTGACCGTGGGCCGCACTCTCACCGCCGCGGGGTGGGGCTGCCTGCCTGCCGGTGGTGGCGCCGTGCGTTGGGTGGTGATCGATGCGAGGGAGGCATGAACCTAGTAAATGCTGGCCGGCCGGCTAGCCCCAGCCCTAGCCCCAGCACCTCTCTCTCCTGTATGTATGGGGGTGGTGTCCACCTCACGCGGTGATGTTCAGAGACAATTCAATGCAGAGTGAGAGAGAGAGTTGCTAGCGCGGTTCCAGCTAGCTCATGCCACGCATGGATTGGCATCGTCCTCGCGCTATCTCCTCTGCCCGTTCCGTTCACGATCCGCGTGTTTCTGATCCGTCTGCTATCTCGATCAGAGATCGACGCTTCCCGTAAGATTAGCTAGTCAACCCGGTCTACGCATACACCACACATGACAAGGAAAAAGAAAATTTAGTAGTAAAAAAATAGGTTTGGCTGCGTATATTTTGTTAAATCTTAATCGACGTGTGAGCCACTGGATCATTACCGGATGATCAAGAAAAAGAAAGACAAAAATAATTTTGGATCTGTCAAAAAAACAAAAAAGCGAATTCTAAGACTAATCCAATGGCTAAGTTTGTTCAATTGCCTGAAAAATAGCAATTATATAGAAGATTAGCTGAAAAGAAGCTTGTGGACGTTGTACTTGGCATCAAGGACATTATGACAACGTGTCTCTGACATGATGAAATCGATGGAATCGAGTTGAATTTGAAAATATTGACACAAGATCCATCTAAGTATATTTATGTCACAAAATTTTAAATCCAAATTCATCAACTCGTCGAGAAGTAAAACTAATAGATTTTGTTGTGAATAGTGCACATGTGTACCAATAAGCTTCTCTTCTTGTTCTATGTTTTTCGTTTGGTGTCAGAAGATCTAGTCCATCTCCATAGATCATAGCAAGCAGTAAGGTGAACTAATTAACAAGTGGGGGCGTGCATGTACATAGTACACGGAACAAAAGAAGAAGCATATCGATCGATCGAGCTCCATGTGGTCAAAGAAACAAGCCAACCATCCGTGCATGTATGCACCTACAATATTAAAGTTGATACTATTTTCCATTTTTCCCACATGTTTTTGGTACGTCGATCCATCCGTGCCAGAGACAAACGATCGATTCCAGGTTGGCATCACACCTAAAGATCGTAAGTGATAAATGATAAGAAAACATTGATGGTTTGTTGACCTTGGTAGATATAATTGTGATCATATGGTTTCTGCTTCATAAATGGTGGTATATATCGATTGACTTTGGTGTTGTAATTAGTTTCTCAATCCAAAGTTCTATTAAAAGTGTGGTTGTGTGTTGTGTACTGATCGAGCTTGATGACTTGACGATGATGAATAAAGTCAATCTTGGACGAAATTAGAATCGCAAAATTGACCAACTTTTTCTAAATTTTTGATTCAAATGGACGCAATCAGTGAAGTACATTTTTTTCGTTAATTGGTACAGGAGATTTACAACATCTTCGAGATGAAAAACATATCACTACTACAGAACGGCTCATCCTGGACGGCACATCGCAGACGGTTACTATAGCTCGTCTAGGATAGCAGACATTCCAGACGGGCAAGCAAACGACCTCGTCTGCGATGACTTTTGTCCGGACCCCAGTGTTTTGGATGATATGTCATCCCAACCCGTCTGGAAAGACTCATCGCAGACGGTTCGAGGTATCACCCGTCTGCGATGTAAGCAGTTATCACAGACGGTTTGAAACTGAACTGTCTGTTATGACACATCAGAGACGGTCATGAAAGGAACCGTCTGCGATGTAGCAATACATCGCAGACGGTCTTTTGTTCACCCACCTGTGATAGGTCATTACAGGTGGTTCAAGTGACTAAACCGTCTGGAATGACTTCTCCACCTGTATAACAGAACCCAGTACTCCCAGATCTGTTAGGGTTTCCTAGGTCTGTCGGGTTGGTGGCGGCGGCTGAGGCGATTTTGAGGCGATTTTGGGGTAGGAGAAGAAGATTGGAAGGAGATAATTGATTTGGTGTGGCAATAGGTTAGTAGATTTGGTTATTTAGTTAGTTTAATTGCTCTCTAAACCTAGATCTAGTGCAATTATATTCTATTAGAAGATAATTTTGGTTTAATAGATGTATAGACATGGATGGATGGTTTATTAATTGTGGTTTAGATGTAATATATACGCATGCTTGGATGGCTTTAGCTTGGATGATTTTGCGCATAATTAGACAAGAGAGAGAGAGAGCGATGAGTTTAATTTTTATTTTGAATCACATAGATAATTAATTAGTCAACATATGTGTTTATTTGTATGTCATAGTGCTGATGGATCGAAGATGGATGTATGATGCGAACCGTGTGAGCCTTGAGTATATCAGTGGCGTGAACCAATTTTTAAGAGCGGCTGAGGATGATACGTCGAGTAGATCTAGTAGCATTGTCTTTCATCTATGTACTTAGCACTCTCTTGCAACTTTCCTTTTAAACATTGAAGTATGCGATTGTTGGCAGTGAGCTCTCAATTCTGAACGGTGTGACTCATTTCTAGCTAGCAATTGTGAATATATCTAGCTAGCAATTGTGAATGTATATATCATGTCCAAGTATGTGATTGTTTCAGTGTATCACTGTCTGTGAATGTATCTATCTATATCTGTGTTAAATATGTGAATATTCTATGCAATATATATCTGCTGTTTCAGAGGGCATGGCTAGCAATTCCTGAGGCTAGCCACAAAACAGACAGTGTTATGTCCTCTGTACACACCCATCCCAGACGGGTTAACAGTAAAACCCGTCTGTGATAGCAGACATCTGAGACGGGTCAGAGATATTACCCGTCTGAGATGAATGGTTATCACAGACGGGTGGTTGAGTCGACCCGTCTGGGATGAATGGTTATCACAGACAGTAGCCCACCCGTCTGCGATGACCTGTGTCATCACAGACCACCAATTTCAGACGGAGTGGCCAACCGTCTGGGATGCTTGTTTCAGCCCGTCTCGGATGGGCCGTTCTGTAGTAGTGCATGGAAGCTACGCATGGTGCATTACTAAACTAAGAGCAAAAATATGTTCCTTACTAAATCAAGTGCAGTACTAATAGTATTAATTTTCCTCAATTCTCAGCTAATTATCTGTGTTACGAGAAGTAACTTTGTTATCCTTCTCCCATCCAGAAATGAATGTAGTTTTTTGACATTTTACGGTCTCTAATGTAAGAGCTTGACTATGATTTTTAATTATAATATACTAAGAAAAAAATTTAGTATGAAAGAATTTTGCAAACTTATTACAATGACATCATTTTCACATTGTCAATCAATATTTGTACTTTTCCACTATCTAGTTGTCAAAGTTTCAAAGAGTTGACTATGCATCGTACGACGAGCTACATTTTCGAACGAATATAGTACAAAATAATTGCTTCCACTTATTCCAAATATAAGTAGTTTTAGAACCTACAACAATCAAACATTTTTGGGTTTAACCTTCGATATAGAAAAATTAACAACATTAGCAACATCGAATTGATATTGCTAGATCTATTATGAGATGTACTTTCATAAAATAATTATTTTTATTTGAACAACATATTTTCAATGAAATTGGTGGTTAAAGTATTATTTTGGAGACTGTGTTAATATAAAAAACTTCCTATTGGGATCAAAGGGAGTACTCCACATCATAAGAGCATTCAAAGAAATATGCTAGCAGCACCTCTACCCTCTTCCACGGTGAGTCTCAGTTGTCCACGGTGCCAACCAAGTTATGGGGTTAGGGTTATCGGCTTAAAGATAATTCACCGGGTCTGATTACAGAGGGAGGTTGAGAAGTGGTAATCGAACAATGGGTTGTGGATAGCAGAGGCAAGCGACAAGATGATAAGGTCTATGAAATATTAATTGGACTGTCCTTGGCAGTAGCATGCGGAGAGAATTGAGGGTGTTGGCATAATTTGTTATAGAACTGCAAGTTCTGAGCTGACTGCGAGCTTAGCTATTAGACTATCTTCGAGATTTGTCTTTTATTTCTTTTATTTGCCATTTCACTCCCCTACTATCTTGGAAACCAACTGTCTCTTTCCCCATGGTTTTCTTTCGACAAAGTTGTTGGACCGTTGGACTTTGAGGGATCTAAAGATTGAAGCTGTAGGCATGGTGCAGTGTCTTCCAGATGTCAAATTTATGAAGATTTGTTATGGAAAGTGATTCATACCCTAAACCTATTAGGATTCAAGTGGTGTGGCTACAAGGAAACTAAGGAAACCTAATAGATTCAAAGTGAAAGCTACTAGGATTCAGAGTCCTCCTTATATTGGAAGAGGCTATGTAGGAATCTATATAAACCCATGAGGGGTGGCCATAGGAACAGGACCCAAGCAATCAAGTAATTTAAGAGCAAGATGCAAATAAGAGAGTATTAGAGGTTAGGTTTCTTTAGTACTAGATTACTATATAGGGCAAGAATCTGAGGGTCCTAAAGGTGTGTGAGGGTTCGGAGAGAGCGAATATCCCGTGTACTCTTCTGAGGTCGTGTTCAAAGAATTCGGGGTCAGCTTCGCTAAATATTTTCTCTTTTATCATGATTGTTAGTCGTCATTATTTTGGTACTCTCTACGGGGTTCATCTACTTCGTCTTGATACCATGCATGCTTGTGCTGCATTAGACAAACTTTGATTGGATCCAAGGCTGTTGTGCATAACAAGGGTATCAGAGTATAACAAGATTAATTGCTAGACCAATAAGGTGGCACTTTCATTACTCAGTTTGATAGGAGAGAGATGTGTGCAGGTGTGTTGTACGGTTCAGTTCCTTCCTATGTGTCGAAACTGATCATAGACTCTTGTAACAATAATGGTGAATTATAAGTTTTAATCTGGTTATAAAAAAAGACGAGGCGTAGGCGGACCCAACCTGTCACTACTAGTTAGCAGTGCAAATATAATCAATCTTGAGGAAGCTGTCATTCCAATTGCACGAAAAAACCAAACCCACAAGCAGCTAGCGCTTGCCATCGCCGTGCTCAGGTATGCAAACAATATCATAGCAATTTTTTTAACAAACCCTACTTCGTGTTACTTCAAGTGGGCCAAAAGGCCCCACACAAATTAGAAAGCCATAAAACAAAAGAGAGCAAAAAAAAGGAAAAATTACAATCATGCCCTCCTAGGACACACGGCAAAGGCAAGAAGCTACCTACACACACATGTCTATGCTGTCTCTATGGGCTTGCATGTGTCCCATTGCTTCCACCATCCTCGACCGATGAACATACCATGGGTGACGAGGTGCTCTAGTCGGCCGCCACCATGGAATGGTTTCTACGATAGGATAAAAGGCCTTCGGTAGATCCAGCGCTCATGGATCTGGAGGTTGAGCCATCCATTGCCATCAGAGATGAAGTAGAAGCTACTGCGATGATGGGAGGAAGAAAGCCCCTAGCTTGGGCAGTGGCCATCGAGTAGAAGGCCAAGCAATGATATCAATCTCGCCCTGTAGCCCTCGCGACCAAGAACCACAAAGTGGGCCTCCAGACTAGAGGTTGAGAAGGTCTCAGGTTGTCACACCGCTTGAATGTCGCCGGAGGTCAAGCTCACGCTAGCGCATCAAATTCTTAGAGGGCAAATCACCGGCGCAAGAAGGCAACAAAGTCATAGCAAAAATATTCTGAGTACATGCAAAAAACCCCCCACCTTGACCTACTCGAGCTTCCAGGATGCCAAGACAAAAGGACAACAAAGCCGGGCAAGGATGGATATGTGTGTCTCTGGCGAGGAAGAAGAACAGAGGAAGCAGGCGGATTACTAAAAGAAAGAGGAAAAACAAGGGGAGAAGGGCCTCAGATCTAGGAACAATGAGGACCAAAACAGATCTAGTACCTTGTACCTCAAATTTCTTCGGCAGCTTCGCACTGTCGTCATCTACATGTGGCGAAGCCGGAGCAAGAAGCGAGGTAGAGAGATAAATAGATCTGGACGCGTTTTTATTGAGAGCCAACGACGTTAGCACTGGCAGGAAACGCCTAATATACATAGGAGTGAAGGAGGTTGGGCCTTTTTCCTTCTCTTCTCTAGCCGTTGTAGCCACCGGAGAAGAAAAGAAGAGAGGTCGGAGTGGTGAGTGGCTCAAGAAGAGGAGAAAAGAGGCTAGGGAAAAGCTTTAGGGCAGTCCTAATGCTCCACCATGTACTATATCTAAATCATGCCACCTAAGTAAAAATCTGATGTGGCACCCTATTTAATGAGGAAAGAGAGAGTAACCATATCTTAATCTAGATATGGATCTTAGCACCAAATCCAAGATATCTCATGATTTTTCTCTCACAAAACACATTAAATGAGAGATCTTTTAGATACAACACTAAGATACAACCCATTGAGTAGGTTATATCTAATGCAATAAGATATAACCTAAAATACAATGCATTGGGAGTGCCCTTAGTGAAAAGCCACGAGGGGCAAATGGACCAGTACCGTGGCAGTGAAAACATCACTCTTCGCCCCACGCGGCTCCTAAAAATTCGAGATGAACCAAAATGAAAAGAATGAACTCAAGTCAAATTGCACCATCTGCAATTCTGCGTGCGTTCAATTCGTAGTTGCATTTTGACTCGTATATTTGGTACAGTTGTACTACATGCATGTAATCACATGGTAAGCAAACAGTGCAATGGATACATACAATGGCAAAACTTTATGAAACAGGAATTAATTGCTCTGAAAAGAATAAAATAGTACTGAAGTAGCAATAGTGAGTCAACGATCGATATAGTCTGTACTCCTGTATTCTGTTGTTCTTATCCTTGGCTTGAAGACACGCGCTACATATACGCTCCATCTGTGAATGTGTAACAGTAATTAACAGTGGAAAAGGAAAACCTTCCATCTTCATATCACTCAATAATTACGCCGGTTACTAGTCTAAAACATTGGGCAACTGTGCATTATTCATCTCATATATATACACGTTAAGCATTAAAAGTGAGGAAGTCCCCGGACACCGTAAAATATGGTAATAATTAAATCGAAAACTATGTAAATTTATCTCTACATGCATGGAAAATACTACTCCAAAAGAAAAACAAATGATATGTATAAACATTTTCCCCTTGTTCTTGGCTCCTAAATATAACTCCAAAAAGAAAAAAATAAATGATATGTATAAACATCTTCCCCCTTGTTCTGGGCTCCTAAAGCTCCAATATACATGTCATTTTGTACCAGTACACCTCTTACCGTATACCAATATTTTGCAGAGAAAAAAAAAGCATTGGTCTCTCTCTCTCTCTCTCTACGGACCCTAGCAATTGCGCTACGCCTTCTTAAATGCGATTGCACCCTCTCAACACTCCGGCAATAACTCCTCTCCCTCCCTTCTCCACATTCTCTTCACCCCCTTTCTTCTCCCCTTCTTCCTCCTCCCATGGTCGCCCATCTCCTCCTAACGATCTCTCCATCTCGCTGCCTCTCGCTCCCCTTCTGAACCTTGCAGAAGTTTCTTAATTCCACGCAGCACAACGCCTTCTTGAGAGTTGCCCTTCTTGAGAGTTGCGAGCAGACATAGAGAGGGATCGGAGTTCTACATATATAGGCATATACAGTTCTCGTCTTAGATCTCACTGCCTGTCTGTCTGCAAAGTTTCTGTGAGTTTGCTTGTCCTAGATCTGCTGCTACTTGTGTTGTTGCTTGGCAAGCAAGAATATATCTCTCTCTCCATATATAGGACTAGCACCTGTTGTTTTGGTTGGAGATAGAGAGAGATGCATATATGTGTGTGAAGAAATGGAAGGGGTTGGAAGGAGGCGAGAGTTAGGGTTCCGGAGGTAGAGATTATCATGATGATCCCGGCGAGGCACATGCCGTCTATGATTGGCCGGAACAGCGCAGCTTACGGATCCTCATCGGCACTGTCACTCGGTCAGGTAATATACTCCTAGCTACAAAGAGTTTAATTTGAGCTCAAGGAGATCATGAGAAGGCCGGGCTTTGCCTGTTTTCCTTGTTTTCTTCTTTGGAAAGATCACGACTTGAAGGAGTCATTGCTGTTTGTTGCCTTCAATCTATGCTTAAAATGTTCTTGTTTTGATTTGCATGTACTGATCCTTTATGATTTGCTTATTTAATTTTTTCTTGTTTTGATTTGCATATACTGATCCTGAATGGTTTGCTTGATAAAAGTTTTCTTGTTTCGATTTCAAAATTTTGCCTTTATAGAGCTAGAAGAGGGCCAAGTATGCATGTACTGATCTTGTCAAGATAATTAATCACTAGTTTTTTCTTGGAAAACGAGAAGTTTCAGGGATGTGTAGAGAGAGATAGAGGGAGGAGGGGGGAGAGAGAAAGAGAGAGGGAGAGGGAGAGAGAGGGAGAGGTGTGTTATCTCCGGTACTTAAGTGGCTGCTGTTCACACATAGATTAGGTCATCAGAGTACATGAGCCCCCCTTTCTTTAAGACCCACTCCTATATAAATGGAGCTGAAAAAAAAAGACTGGCTAGGATGGGTAGGAGAGAGACTTCAGTACCTAGTTCTCGATCTTGCTCACATCCAGAGATGGAGAGTAGAGAATAGTACTACAGGTTTGCTGTTGCTTCCTTCCTTGTTCTTCCAGCTTCTTGGTTCTTGTGGCACTTTATGAAGAAACCTACCTTTTATTTCTTCTCCCGTTTTGCAAGCTTGCTTTCAGATCAGTACCAAGAAAATATCTAGGGAGAAAAAGTTGCTTCACTTCAGCCTCCACACCCGGCCCCTTCCTGATTTGTATTTTGTCCGCAAATTATCTTTATGTATGAACACATTTTTCCTCCCCAAAACAACAAATCAAATGGTTTTTGCATTTGTAGAAATTTCCGTTTATTTTGTCCCTAAAACTACTCCCCTTGTCTAGCTAGTACTAATCAATATGCATATGTGATGTGTCAAACGGATGGAATGCGTGTGTACCGCAAGGCATAATCTGAGGAGACCTAGTTGGTTAAATAATTGCTTCTTTATGTAGTACTGGTACACTGATCCTAACGTTTTTGCTCCTCCAAAATTCCAGCCAAACTTGTTGGACAATCAGCAGCTCCAGCAGGCACTCCAGCAGCAGCATCTTCTCGAGCAGATCCCGGCGACGACGGCGGAGAGCGGCGACAAGATGATCCGCGGCCGGGCGTCTGACCCTCTGGGGGATGAGTTCGAGAGCAGGTCAGGCAGCGAGAACGTGGACGGCGACGCCGTGGACGACCAGGACCCCAACCAGCGGCCGCGCAAGAAGCCCTACCACCGCCACACCCAGCACCAGATCCAGGAGATGGAAGCGTAATACTCCTACTCCTTATGTTCTTATGTATTCCTCCTTGATTCTGCTTTTTGTTCTTGAATAAACTCCATTGATGTTTAAAAAATTTCTTAATTTTTTTCTTGTTCTTGAAGTGCTATGCTATTAAAATTGTCTAATTCAAAAATACATGCATGAAATGTTGCTGGGGTACTGAAATTAAACTGAGGAGATGAGGACAAAACAGTCCATCAGTTACCAGTTACTACTAGCATTCACACACAGGATGATGCAAGCTTACGCAGAAGTCAAAGTGAGTTCTTACTCGTCCATATCCGGAGGACGAATTTCACACGTTTTACGTTGACCCAAACCGTTTTTGTTCTTTTCCGCTTCCCCCAAACAAACGGAGGCAGAGCATTCAAGAGCTACAGCTAGGAGCCTACGATCGTTGTGTTCACACTTCACACTGAACTTCCCTTTTTCTGTCCTTTTTTTTAATACAATTCATCATTCACAGAACTTCGGCGTCTTTTAGATACAATTATAATCACTCACAAAGTGCTTTTGTTTTTTCTCTTGCAAAACTTCTAAAAGTTTCTTCAAGGAGTGCCCGCACCCTGACGACAAGCAGCGCAAGGAGCTGAGCCGGGAGCTCGGGCTCGAGCCGCTCCAGGTCAAGTTCTGGTTCCAGAACAAGCGCACACAAATGAAGGTATCAAATTAGCATTTTGTTAACAACTAAACATCGATTAATCTCCATCACTTTGGCTAAGGCTAGTATCTTTCTGATCGTTCCGTTGGAAATAAGAGGTGCGCAATTCGGCTTGAGAAATTTTGTCCCCGGAAGCAAGCAAGTGAGCGAGCGTCGCAACCACTTCATTTAAGCCTCTGACCTAGCTCCCCGCACGACGCATTCATGGCGTATTACTATATCTGGACAAAGCTTGCCCACATAGATACACACACACAGAGCCCCATGTCCACCTCTGCATGCACACTGCAAATGTGGCAGGCTCCTCCGGCCATAGTCAAACCCCACCCTTGCATACATACGCGTACAGCACTAGCTCCTCATCATCTGACCTGTGCAACGCTGCAACAATTGCAAACTACCATCTGCGTGCTGCAATTGCAGTTAATCGTATGAACTTACATTAATTAACAGTGTGCTAACATATGATTCCGTTTGGAACAAATGGAATTGGATGGAGTTCATGCATGTAAATGTAGATAGTATTGGTGTGTTGATTGATGCATGCGAATGAATAGATGGATTGCGATGCATGCAGAACCAGCACGAGAGGCACGAGAACTCGCAGCTGCGCGCGGACAACGAGAAGCTCCGGGCCGAGAACATGCGGTACAAGGAGGCCCTCAGCAGCGCCTCCTGCCCCAACTGCGGCGGCCCCGCCGCCCTCGGCGAGATGTCCTTCGACGAGCACCACCTCCGCATCGAGAACGCCCGCCTCCGCGAAGAGGTAAAACCAATCAACTCCATCGCACTTGATCACACAACCATCGCAGTGAATTAATCGTCGCGAGCTTAATCGGGTCGTGTCATCATCATATGTGCACTGTTTGTTGCATGGGTTCTCAGATCGACAGGATATCGGCGATAGCGGCCAAGTACGTAGGCAAGCCGATGGTGCCGTTCCCGGTGCTGTCCAGCCCGCTCGCCGCCACCGCGGGCGCGTACGGCGCCGCCGTGCAGCATCCAGCTGACCACATGTTCGGCGCCGGCGCCGCCGCGGGGGAGCTGCTGAGGGGCGTGCATCTGCAGCAGCCGGCCGAGGCCGACAAGGCGGCGATCGTGGAGCTGGCCGTGGCGGCCATGGAGGAGCTGGTCAGGATGGCGCAGGTGGACGAGCCGCTGTGGAGCGCACCGGGCGTCGGCGGGCCGACGGAGACGCTCAACGAGGAGGAGTACGCCCGCATGTTCCCCCCGCGCGGGCTCGGCCCCAAGCAGTACGGCGGGCTCAACTCCGAGGCCTCCCGCGACAGCGCCGTCGTCATCATGACCCACGCCAATCTCGTCGACATCCTCATGGACGTGGTAACTTGTGATACCATGCATTCTCATGTCTTGGTTGCCATGGATTTTTGTGTGAACTGTGGGCTTGGCGCGTTTTGCAGAACCAGTACGCGACGGTGTTCTCGAGCATCGTATCGAGGGCCGCGACGCTGGAGGTGCTCTCCACCGGCGTGCCAGGGTGCTACAACGGTGCATTGCAAGTGGTGCGTGCGTGACACATGGCTTTTGTTTTAGTTCTCCTACTTGAGAATTCCGTACAAGTTCTGCTTCTTTTGCCAGAAATTAGTGGGGTCTTCATGCATTTGTGCGACTAAAATTTACTAATTCTTTTAAAAAGTATCTCGCGTTTGAATTTTAGGTTAAATACTATATGTATATCTAATGTTAATTTTCATTTAGAATTAATTCAGAAATTTAGCTATTCAGGAATATATAGTTATATATTTTATCCGTATAAATCCGATTGTTAATTTTCGTTTAAAATTAATTAAAATGTAGTTTAGAGAAATAGAGTTATTTTTTATCCATCTAATAATAAGAGTTGTGTCTAAAATGTGTTTCCTTTATCCATCTGATAAAAGTTATATTTACTATAAATTTCTATAGATAATTTAATTTATCTATACCTCACACCAAAATCATCAGTGAAAATAGTTTAATTTATATAGACAAACATAGATTATTTTGATAATATAATTTATAGAAGATTATAGCTTGGCGTGATCACTTGTGAGATGAGACGTGGCCATTGCAGATGTCGGTGGAGTTTCAAGTGCCGTCGCCGCTGGTGCCGACCAGAGAGAGCTACTTCGTGAGGTACTGCAAGCAGAACTCCGACGGGAGCTGGGCCGTCGTCGACGTCTCGCTGGACAGCCTGCGCCCCAGCCCGGTACTCATGTGCCGGCGCAGGCCGTCTGGCTGCCTCATACAGGAAATGCCCAATGGCTACTCAAAGGTGAATTTATCACAAATCATTACTGAACTTCCACACTTGGTTCAGAAACTGATGGAGACATACTCACAAACATCATCAGGTGACATGGGTGGAGCATGTGGAGGTGGACGACAGGTCGGTGCACAACATCTACAAGCTGGTGGTGAACTCCGGGCTCGCCTTCGGCGCGCGACGGTGGGTCGGCGTGCTGGACCGGCAGTGCGAGCGCCTCGCCAGCGTCATGGCCAACAACATCCCCACCAGTGACATCGGTGGTACGCATGCTACGCTACAATGCTACATCCCATGCATCCTCGTGCAGTATGTGGTAGTGCAAGAACATCCGGATGGTGCGTCTGACTGGACGATATTGCTGGTGCATGCAGTGATCACGAGCTCGGAAGGGAGGAAGAGCATGCTGAAGCTGGCGGAGAGGATGGTGATGAGCTTCTGCGGCGGCGTGACGGCGTCCGTGGCGCACCAGTGGACGACGCTGTCGGGGAGCGGCGCCGAGGACGTCCGCGTCATGACGAGGAAGAGTGTCGACGACCCCGGGAGGCCGCCCGGCATCGTCCTCAACGCCGCCACCTCCTTCTGGCTCCCCGTCCCGCCCAAGCGCGTCTTCGACTTCCTGCGCGACGAGACCTCTCGCAGCGAGGTACGCACAGCTACAGACAAATGACCCAATGAACACGAACAATTCAACGACACATACTTTTTGGAAGATGGATTAACACTTGAATATTTTTGCAGTGGGACATCCTCTCCAATGGCGGTGTCGTTCAAGAAATGGCTCACATCGCCAATGGCCGCGATCATGGCAATTGCGTCTCACTTCTTCGGGTCAATGTAAGTATCGATCGGATCATGTAAGGATTCCTCGTGCATGTGATAGCGCATGCATGATATATTTATCGGTTCTTGCAATCAATCCATACTGATACTGCTGCGTCTGCAGAGCACCAACTCGAACCAAAGCAACATGCTGATCCTGCAAGAGAGCTGCACGGACGCATCGGGCTCCTACGTCATCTACGCGCCCGTGGACGTCGTGGCCATGAACGTCGTCCTCAACGGCGGCGACCCGGACTACGTCGCGCTCCTGCCGTCGGGCTTCGCCATACTGCCCGACGGCCCGGTCGCCGGGACCATGCACGCCGCAGGAGGTGGGGCCGCCGTCGCGGACGGCGGCATCGGCTCCGGCGGGTCGCTCCTGACGGTGGCGTTCCAGATACTGGTCGACTCCGTCCCCACCGCGAAGCTCTCGCTGGGGTCGGTGGCGACGGTGAACAGCCTCATCGCCTGCACCGTGGAGCGCATCAAGGCGGCTGTCTCCGGCGAGAGCACTCCGCAGTAGCTTCGCTGGATCAAACAAAAGCTTCCTATGTTTGTAATCAGAGGTAAGCGAAAGCCAATTAGACATCGGAACTTGCAAAACTGTCCATGAGAATTTAATTTGTTGGTTTCTCTGAATTCTGATGAGTTGGATTCTGCAGGAGCAGCAAAATTTTGGAGCTTTCATCAGTGGGAAGTCAAGAACGCACCTCAGATTCTACTTGCCATGTGGTGTCTCATAGATTTGGGTGATTGTTTTCCGCAAATTCGATGGGGAAACTCCGAGAAGTTATTCAGTTCTTGCAAAAAACGTTGCGAAAAAAATGCGTCACCACTACGCAAGGACGGTTGGTTCGGGTATTGACTTCCTCTTCGTGTTGGCCTCTCGGATGCTGCTACCTCCGAATTTAGGGTTCTTGTGGAGTACAAAACCGAAATTTCAGTCTGTAATTCGTGCTGTTGTTCAGACTTTTCAGTACCTAGTAGGAGCTGCAGAATAGATATTTGTGTCTGTCACTTTGGGTTTATATTTTTGTAGCGGTTCTGGTGATCGATCACCATTTCAATCCCAAATTTGTATTGTGATGTGCTCGCTCTTTGTTGTTCCTTCTCTGCTTCAATGAACCGAAAGGTTAATTCCTGCAGTACTAAACCATTTCCTCGGAAATTCCTGCGCTCCGAATGTGCCTAACTGAGCAGTTTGCAGCAGTTCTTTACTCAACCATTTTCTCAGGAAGTCCTGCGCTCCAAATGTGCCTAACTGAGCAGTTTGCAGCAGTTCTTTACTCAACCATTTTTCTCAGGAAGTGCTGCGCTCCAAATGAGCCTAACCGAGCAGTTTGCAGCAGTTCTTTCTGATATAGACTGTTTCCTGAACATAGACTCGCGATCATATCACATGGAACAACTTCACCATTAGATGTACAGTTGCGACAATCATCCCATGTACAAATCTAGTGCTTCTGACTACCATCTAGATCCCAGAAACTACAACAGTAGAGCACTCATCAGAGCAACTCGACTAGCACTTCTTGATTGAAAAATGAACTGGATAAAAAGCACCTCGATCTTCAGCATGCTATGGTCACCAATGATCACTGTGCACATGGCGTCTGCAAGAGAATCATTGCACGAATCCACGTCACTCATGAAGGTATTTTGATTCTACGGGGAGGAGGTCGGCAAATGAAAAATCATGAGGTGGTGGACCTGCAACACATGTCGAGTCCAGGGGTAAGGTAACTTGTGTTCTCCATAAGAATATCACAACAGGAAAATATATAACGGGGAAAACAGAGAAATAACATAACATGAAGATCAAGTTACACAATTAGTTTGTTCAGAATGGAGTGTGTGTTTTTTAAACTTGATTCTTGAATCACTCTCGAGTTTTATCCCTAGAAAGGTGCAGCAATGTATATGCCACTACACTTGCAACTGCAACCATATTTCTAGGAAAAGATGCCTACTCTACATTTAACTATTTAGGTGCTTATAGAATTTTTACCCTTTTGTTCGGCTAGAAGGTAAAATGGAATGTGAGCTACCATCTTCGTTCCTCCTTCACTCCAGTTCACAATACCAGGACCATTTCCTTGGGCAGTGGATGGTCCCAGTACAGATAAACAAATGGCTGGTTCATTCATGAGCCCTAAATAGTCACAGGCACGTTGCCAGACTCTCCTGTCTGAGGTCCGGGACCGAGCAACCTGCAGGAAAGCAACATATTTCAATGATGGATGGTGCTAACATAACAAACTCTCGATATGTTTGATCAAGTCACTACCTTAGCCAAAGATACGCGTGCTCTTGGAAGCAACTCGTTATGGCATGTTGCTAGCTTTGCAATGGCAGTCACCACAAAGCAGAGGAGCCTAGCTTGGGATGACTTTCTAGAAGTTGCACCCATAGAATCAAATCCTGGCTCCTGACTTAATCCCAAACGACTTGGAAACAAGAGATGAAAGAAGTCAATCATGAGTAATACCACGGAAGTCTAGAAAAGAAGACATTATACAATGAAGAACAACCTAGTCGCAAGGTTTTCATATAATAGCAACTCCAAATTTTCAAATAGTTCACGAGCTACATCCTTGTGGTTTATTCCTCCTGCTCCATGCTCACCAATAGCCCAACACAAATGCAATGCTAGTTCTGTCTGCATAGGCCATACCCCATCAGAAAATTAAATTGCGGTGGAAAAGAGAATTAGTTATTTACTTATTAAAGATAATTAGCACAAGAACAACAAGAGCAGGCAATGACGCAGCAATTCCAGTGGCCATTATGAAAGAGAAATTAGATACAATAACTTGACAGATATGCTTGCCTTTGCAGGGTTACCATGGGCCTCCCCAAGTCTATCAATAATAGGCTTCTGCAGAATGGTTTGAAATTGTTATGCAAAACTGTTCGAAAATACTATAATGTTGACATGTATGTATAGTATGACAAAAACCATTACGTAGTAAGAGTCACTCAGTTGGTACCTTTAGTAGTGCAATGATGTCAGGGGAGCGCTGGAATGCAGCCAATATGAAATCTGAGAGCCTTTGCCTCACCTACAGGATGTTATACCAAGGAAATTGTTCAACTTAAATCCAAATATATCATTGGAACTAGCACAAGTGATATGAGCGAAAAACCTAACCTAAATCCAGACATGCCATATGAACATATATCATTTTTAATGAATCGGAGGAACATGTGATACTAAGAAAACTAACAAACTCAAATTACTTCTTCCATTGGTTCATTAACACACCACTTCTCCATGTACATTACAGTTAGATATTCAAAGCATCTTAAACTTTTCGAATAGCTTTAGAAATTAGAAGTTTCAAGAAACTAGGCCAGCAATAGTTCCACAAGGATCTATCCTTCAATGATGTCTCGACATATTGATTCTTACTCACTAAAACTGGTTTGATGTCCAAGACTCCAAGTAACTACTTCAGTTAAATCAAGCAAACTGAGATATACGAAAGGTAAGACATCCTTGCTTGTGGCAAAACTGGCCTGGCGTACATCTAACTATATTTACTAAGCATCATTATCACATAGAAGGGAAAAGTAACTTATAAAAATAAAACAAGTTTGTCTACCTCGAAAGAGAAATCCTTGTCAGGGAACATTGCAGCGTATCTTGACATAACTACTGGAATCAGAGCACACAAGAGTGCTGAACCAACAAACATAGACTGTCAAATTAACAGTAAGTTGGTCATTAGCATGTGCAGCAACCAACAAATATATGCAACGTACAGTTGTTGACGTCCCGCAATGCTGTCGTAAAATACACAGTAAGAAAGCGAGGTGCCATTTTCAGTGACTGTTTTAATCTGTCCGATCGTGGGCTGTTAAGTGCCGCTTGTAAGGTTGAAGATATCGTAGGGGATGTCCAATGTTTTGCCTAAGGGAAACAACAAAATAATGGTAAGATTATAACTAAGAATTTAGGGAAGGATAGAGAAACATAAACAGCAGCTTATTACAAAGGAGGAACTACTTACAGCAATGCCATCATTCTCATCTTTTAGAAGGTCAAGGAACATTGGGTCAGCAAGGTCTAGAGGACCACTATCATCAGAACCTGAATTGCCACTTGATCTTCTATTGCAGAGCCAGTATATGCCTCATCCATTAGTGCAAGGAGCATCTGCAGCATAGAAAAGGATAATAGGCTTAGCAGATTAGAGCTAGATATCGCACTCATAGCTTTTGCGGTCAAACATTTTGAAAGCAACCTCAGGAGCAGCACTCTTCTGTATAGTAGCTATACTACTACCGATGAGAGTTCCGGAACTTCTTTCCACCTTTTCCAATGCTACCACTAACACTGAGTGATGTTCCAGGAGTTAATAGGGAATAAAGCAATTGGAACCAACTTACATTAAAAAAATGATTAATAATGCAGGATAAGCAGTTCTAAAAAACAATACATGATAAGCAATGTACATCATGAGATTCACACCATATTGTGATACATGATCTGAATTCTAGATCATCACACCAATCTATCACATGTTGCAAGAGATGTGCACCATATGTCAGCACGTAAAAGAGTTTAATAATGTGATCCTGCATTTAACATTTTAACTTACAAAGCTAGTTAACCACTAAATAAACCCCAGGAAAGTCAGAAAATACGGAATCAGCAGGCATACTTGGCAAATCCATAAGGGACAGGAAGAGAGGAAGAAAAGATCCTGCTGACATCATCAATGGAAGCACTTCTGAAAACTTCTTATCCAATCTAGAACAACAGCAAACCAAATTAGATACATACATGGTCAACAGATTCTCTAAAATATTTATGTTACCAGAAACAACTGGCAAGCCATTTGAAGGAAAGAGGCAGAATGGACTTAGTCATATATCGGCAGCAAAATATCAGCAAATATGTGAGAAGATGCCTAGCAATTAAAAGGGCATACCTTTCACCATTCGATGCAATTAACTTCAGCAGCAATGGAAAGAACTGCATATAAACAATATTACACAAGCAAAGTCAAATTCTGACATAATTTATTAGTATGTTTGGAAGTTACATAGTGAAAAAGTAGTCATGTGAGAAAAATCAAAGAAAGGAAATGGATTGAGATCTTTCAGAGCAGTATGCTTTGGAACAGCATGACCAGCAGCAGCATAGAGTTGCATTTGTGATCTGCAAGGAAACATCCAACTGGCAATACAAGGTATGGCAAACTGATCATTTCATGTCTATCACACCTGCGGAACCAAGGTGGGAAAACAGCTCAGGATCTTTGTCTTGTTCACTATCAGGAATTCAAGTGTGCGTTCTGCGACAATAGGATCTGCAAACTCCCTATCACCAAGAAAGAGAAGTTGAGCAATTTTGAGGGTTTGTGGAAGCAATCCGACCATGGCATGCCCTATATATCAAGAAACAAATGCAGAGAAGAGCATTACCTACTTAAGCAAGAGCGGAAGAAGGTTCTCAAGCTACCATCAGCATCGTGCAAGACCGCCTCCCCAAAGTCCAGGAAGAACTGCAGAATGGTCTGGGTAGGAAACAGTATAATACAGATTATTAGACAACTTTTGCTACTATCATAACTAAACTCTTTGCACAAAATAAGGAAACGTTACAATTAATCCAATGTAAATGACTCTTTCCACCATCAGTCGGGCAGAAACAATGATCTTTTTGGGGTCAACTGTGGAGTAAGTACATTTGTCACAGGCTTAACACTAGATCAAGCTATCTCCTAACTCCTTGTTCTAACCACTCAAAGTTCGCACAGAATTGCAGCATAGCTGAAATTGCAATGTAGAAGTACAATTCTACCTCGGAAGATCAAAATTCCAAAAAACTGAACCCTCTCCATCGAAATGTAACTATGTAAGAAAATCCTTCCATAACAAGATTAAAAGAAGAATAGAATCACATCAGTGAGACCGAGGCACGGCTTACAAGAAGCAGCACGCCGCTGGAGGCCGTGGACAGCGTCGGCGCGGCGGCGCAGCGCTGGAACAGCTTGCTCATCACCGGGAACGCCCGCGCCACCATCTCGTCGCTCGTGCCCTTGGCCTCCTCGCACATCTCGCACACCCTCCTCACCTTCACGCGAAGGCCACACACAAGTCAGGAGACCAGACGTAACCAACAATCCCTACCTCCGGTTTCCAGACCAAGCGGTCGGCTCAGGGTCAGGGGGGAGAAGGGGATTGGAGGAAGACGCGCTTACGGATTGGAGGAGGTTGGGGTCGGAGGCGGGGTCGGCGGCTGCGGCGGAGTCCCGGGAGGCGGCTGAGAGCGAGCGTAGGTGGAAGTCGTAGCTGCCGTCGCCGGCGGAGAGCTTCGGCGAGGCCATCGCCGTGGCCTTCGTGTTTGCCTCTGGCCAGTGGGTTAGAGATCGGAGGAAGATTTGGGCTTTGACCCCTAGATTTTACTTGTTAAACCCAATAAAAGCCCAAACAAACTAGGCCCATGTTAAACAAATCTGGCCCATATCCAAAACTAAGCCCACGGATCACAGCCCAAAATTGGTGATCGTGTTCCGCTCCAAATTGAACTCAGATTTTTGTCTGGCTTTTTCTCCGTCGTGGCGTAAGCGGTAAAGCAGTTCTCCTGTGCAAATTCTGAATGACATTAGCAAATGCAGTCTCGAATGTTGGCCAACGAGGTGTCATGTGATAACCTCGTGAAGTGCGCAAAACTTGAGGCCAGTCAGGAGCAGGACTCACACACACTCGACGAACTTCAAGAGGTATGGATTACTGCGATAGTGCTGCCTGGAGAGTCAGCATTGCCAGTTGGAATGTTGGATATCGAAAGGCAACAGAAAAGACTAGATTTTGCAACGAACCATAGCAGGAGCTTTATTTATGCTTAGCATAAGTAGCTAATATGACATCCAAGAGCAGGTTCAGATAGGAAGATATTACAAAGAATTGCGTACACTGATGAAAATAGATGTCCATATTGAGACCAATGAATAATGGTATGTTTCGTACCATTCATAGGAAAACTACTACAAAAGCTAAAGGGAAAAGAATACGTTGGATCAACCCATTCTCTCTTCATTATGTGCCATTGTTAGGAAGAAAGTGACTAGAAAGATAAAATGCATCTCAAACATTTCGCTGCTGGTCCTCGCTCAAAAAGGAAAATCATCTCAAACTGCAGTAAATGGCTGACCAAACTTCTGTACAAGACCCTGGGCTCCTGATGATAACTTGAATTTTAGAGCCACTCCATCATGAAAACAAGGGGCTTCTGTCTCGTGACCGCGCATTAGCAAAGGGGCTAGCGCACAGCCCTGCTCTTCGTCTCCTTTGCCCCCGCCGTCCTCCACCTCCCTCCACCAGCCCCACCAGCGAGCTCTGCGCTCCTCCTCAACCCGGCCCCCGTCCCCCGTCCCCCCCCCGCCCCCCACCACCAGCGCCCAGTGGCCAGCGTCGCCGCCGCCGCCGCCGCCCCCACGCCGCTACCCATCGCCTGCCACTGCCCCCCACCGCCGGGCCATCGCCTCCCTCGACGTCTGCCATGACATGGTGAACCCATGGTGGGTTCGGCGAAGAAGGGAGGATTTTCGAAATACAATTGACGCTGAAGACTTCAAACTAGCCAGATCAGCAGCATTCTCTTGTTGTGAAGAGAGTGCTGACCATTTACATCTGCTGGCAAAGGGGCCAACAAAAAAAGCTCACAAATATGATACCAAATGAAGAAAAAAACTAGATCAAAGTGTAGCACATACCACATATGAAGGTAAAAATTGGATTGGCCTGATTGGATTCCCGATCAATGAGTGACCAGTATAAGCTGAAGATGGGTTTGGTTAACAGCAGCAAAGGAAGAACAGAACAACAAACAGGTCATTAAGGGTGTCACAAGGCGAGGAATTTTGAGGTTGCAGCCAAGGCATTAAGGAGGTGTTTGTTTTGCGGTTTTCAGCCCCTTATCAAATTACGGAGGCATTTCAAAACGTTACTCGTGTTTGGTAATCATGGGCCGTAATGAGATACCGTGTAAACGAAGCCCGCCTCTGCTTACGGCCCATTACGCTGGTGGCCTGCCGCAATCCAATTGCGTTACCACCTCGCAGACCCGATCTCGCCCTCTGCCCCCGATCTCTTCCTCCCCCACCTCGCCCTCCGTCCCGATCTCTTCCGCCGCCAGCTCCTCCGGCGAAGCAGCAGAGCAACGACGCTGCCGGGGAAGCTGCGCCGGCGACCATTCCCCTCCCCCGATCTCTTCCTCCCCCACCTCGCCCTCCGCCCCCGATCTCTTCCTCCCCCACCTCGCCCTCCGTCCCAATCTCTTCCGTCGCCAACTCCTCCGGCGAAGCAGCAGAGCAACGACGCTGCCGGGGAAGCTGCGCTGGCGACCATTCCCCTCGGCCTGCCCCCTCTTGCAGTCTGCGCCAGCAACCACTCCCCTCGGCCCGCCCCCTCTTTCGGTCTACGCCGGCGACCACTCCCCTCAGCCCGCCCCTCTTCCGTCGAAGCAGCAGATCAACCACGCCGCCAGGGAAGCTACGCCGGCGACCACTCCCCTCCTCCGGCCCTCTCCTCTGGCCCCTAATTTGATTGGGTGAGCACTTGATGACCTGTATACATCAATACACTCCAGCAGGTCTGCATCACATGTTAGAAGAACCCACTCTTGACTCATCATCCAAGTACTTGAGGTCATAAGTTTCCTGAGCAATGCTGAACCGCTTTGTGATTTCTTCTTTTAGCTTTTCAAAGCCCCAACTAGGTTGAAGTTAGAATACGCATCTTTCCTCACCATACATGGCTTTTATCTTGAGAGAATCATCAAACCATTTATGGCATGAATACTTATCGCTGGTTTACTCTCATATATGTTCAATTGCTGTTTATTTTGTAGAAATGTTTATACGTGTTGTGGTTTCTTGCAGCAATTTGATCATTTTTATCCATCATTTGAACTCATCTCCTGGTATAGTCTTTGTTTGGTCCTTTTCTTTAGGATCACCCTTCCTGATTGAAGAATAAAATTTGCACAAATTAAAAATGATTGAATCATCAAAAGGAGATCAACTAAGATTGGTGCATGTTTCAAATTTTGATCTATAGGATGTACAAGAACATTCCTCAATCAAAGAGCATATAATGTAATTTTCTTGTGCATCTGGATTGTTGTTAGTATTTTTGTGTTCTTATATTTTTTGTTCCATTTTCAATTTCAGCAATATGGCTCGTCTTCCTTTAAGCACGAGATCTCGACGAAGGAATTTAGCATTTAGAAATCTCATGACTACCATCATGCTTATGTACTACTATGTATGGTTATTGTTTGCATTAGCTTATAGAAGGAAGTGTTGGAAAATCGAAAGGAGAATTAAAATTAGAGAGCTAAGAGGCGAGCACTTGTTCCAACTAATTAGTGAGAGTGACATAACTTGTATAAGTGAACTTCGTATGGATAGGAGAACATTTCACATATTGTGTGAGATGGTGAGAGATGTTAGTGGTCTAGAGGGCACAAGAAACACATCACTAGAGGAGATAGTGGCTTCATTTGTCTACACATTAGCTCACCATTTAAAGAATAGGACAGTAGGAAAGTTTTTTTACCGGAGCAGTGAGACAACCAGTAGAAATTTCAACAAATGCCTTCTAGCTGTTCTGAAGCTGCATCATTTGCTGCTTAAGAAACCGACACCTATACCTGAAGATTGCACAGATGATAAATGGAAGTATTTCAAGGTAAATAACTATTAGTAAATAATATCTTATTTTACTAGCTAGAAATTGGTAGTTGTAGAAGATACTAACAGTTGCTCATGGTTGTTTATACTGTAGAATTGTTTGGGTGCGTTAGACGGTACCCAAAACAACTATACAATAGTGCTTAGTTAAAGTAAGAGCACTGTTCAATGGGTTCAATGAGTACCTTCCTATTTTCCCTGGAATCTAATGTTCCCTGGCATTTTTAGGCCCTTTTTACACTCATTGCTTATGGGCTCAGCTCTTTAGTGCGCAGAGAAACTTTGTTCAGTCCTGTACCTTTTTTCACTTACCATGTCCTACTGTCCATTCCGGTTGTAGTTTGTAGCTAAGGATTTTGTTTCCAAAATTTTCCAGATTTCTAGCTTGAGAAGTCAACAAGAAAATGAACTGACTTCTCTTATTGTTGAGAGTAACAAATTCTTCGTTTGGAAAAGGGTGTATTAGTGTACCATTTACATCACTGCAGGAGCAGAAATGCTTAGCATTTACCATTTGCGAAATTATGATGTCCAGATTACCAACAGTGGATGTCCTGTAAACTTACATAGATTGCTATTATACAACTATCTATATATGTTAGTAACTAGCTGAGCCATAATTCCGATGTGTTAGTAACTAGTTTGAGCTTTTCAGTGCAAGGATTTTGTTTTAGTTAACTTATCTGTATATGTTGTTCTCAAGTTAACATGTATATCACAACATGGTCTTTATTCCTAAGGTTTCACAAGGTTTTTATTTCTTCCTTCTTTTCATGCTTTGCTAGATGAAGCAAATAGAAGATAAGGATGGTGCTTTGCTACTTCAATGGATGGATGGATGGAAGCTTCAGTTAGTTTACTGCTTGAAAGCTAGCTATGTTGTGATGGATTCTTTTTTATTTTCTCTTTCTTTTCAAACAAGGAGCTTACGATGTACTCCTCGATTCATTATTGTGTGGCTTCCTCCATAGCAACTTTAATTTCAGACTCAGTTTGTTAATTTCTTTGGATGTTCAGTTCAGATTTTGTATCTAGCTAGTGCTGCAATATCTTTGACAACTATATATTCTAAGAATATTTCTAGTTTTAATGGATATGTGTCATTACAATCTTTATATTGCCACTGAATAAGCAGACATGAGCAGATGATTCTCTTATTATATTACATGTGCAGATGATTCTCTTACTATTGTTTCGTAGGTACACATATTCCTATCTCTTGCATGTCTCCATGCTGACACTTCTTGACTTGATCATAATTCTAGAGTTGTGGATCGTGCAATGTGTAGGCTTAATGAACACACAATCTGATTTGCGTTCAATTGAATGAAACACCACACTGCTGCCTCTTGATCGTGTTCATACGCAATGAGCTGCTGAGCTGATCTGCTAAAACAAGTAGCACGTAATCTGATTACACTACATAACCAAACACTGTAAAGTAATCTGATACCATTACTGAGTTGAACCAAACACTGTAAAGTAATCTGATACCATTACTGAGTTGAACCAAACAAATTATAGAATTATCTCATTACACCCTATTCCCACTGTAATCCCATTCCAATACCCATTACGTTACCACCGTGCGAACCAAACGCCTCCTAAGGTCTAAGGATACCTCACGAGAGAGCGTACGCCATGTGGTTCAAGATGGCCCAGTACCACTTGGAACCGATGAAATTGCATCCATCGGACGGCTGTTTGGCAGAGGACTGCCTGAACAAACAGCACCTTCGGCAAACACCTTTCTATGGCGAGTGAGGCTTCAAAGGAGATGATCTACTTAATTAAAGTAACATCATAACTGACATTAGCTTGTGGAACTATGTGTCCAGCTGAAGTAGGGAAAATATCAATAAGAGTGAGGCACTTACAGCTTCATCACTAGTTAGGCGAGTTTTGCACTTATGCAGTTGAGAAGCAAGTAAATCCTCGGCAAAAGTGAAATCCTGTTTTAGTGTTAGCTGATCAGAACAAAAATTGCACTATTTTTCATGGACAGCATGGAAAAAAAAATATCTTTTGCAGAAGAAGGTACTTACCGCAGACAAGCTCGCAATTTGGAATTGGTCACACAACACCTCCTGCCCGACGTCTCTTCAGCACTTTGCAACGGCTGACATCTCATCCTACAGCGTGTCTTTGCGAGAGAAGTTTGAGCCAAAGTGGCTCAGGGCTTCCGACCTCAGGGGACTCAAATTATGCAGCCACCAGCAGCTCTCAAGAGCTCCCGGATTGTGACATCAGGAAACAGCAGCCCCGCCAGGAATTTCTGGAAAGAACGCAAAACGAGTGTTCGAGCAGGCTTCTGAGAATGTGGGCCAAATAGGGGTCAGTATAAAAGATGATTTGGCTATGAATCACAGAACTCACCAGCGTTCAGAACGTCTTCAAGACTCCACACCGTGAGGCTTCTCGCTGTCGACTCGTCGTAGCCTGCTGTCAGTTGTAGCTAACTGGCTACCGTGTGATATGTATAGTGTTGACGTCCTGTAATTCCCTAGTAGGGGAAATCTTGTGCACTATTCCAGATCTTTCTATAATGCAAATTGTTGAGCTCCTGCATTCGGCTAAAAAATTTTGTAACCACTGACCTCAGTATAAAGATAAAAAATAGTGCTCAATGTCATGTAGAAATTCTTGTCAATTCAGAAACTTACTGAGCAACACCGCGAGTTGTTAGTGACATTTGCATAACTTGGGATGCACCTGACATGAAAACCTACACAACACAATTGAAGCTGTCATAAGAACATACTTGATTCTACCTGATCCAAAAACATCACCGTTGTAAATACTCATCACTGAATTGTAACCAAGAAGCACCTCATGTTTCTCAAGGATGAACTAGCCAATACAGAATGTAATGGACTATGTGACTCCTACAAGACTTTTCTGATTTGAAAATCTGTATCACGAGCAGACTAGCAGCACAAAGAGCGTATTGAAGGTTTAATTATGAATGATCTACCTATATATTCAAGATTTAATACAACCATATTTTTCTTCTCCTGTTTTGCGTCTTAAACAAAATTCACGTACATACCCTTTGCAGGTCCATTCATGTATGAATGAATAGTAGGTGACTTGCCATGTCAAATAATTTCCCTGAGAGGGAGAACACTCACAGCAAGGAATCCCCTTTAGAGCTGACAACGCAAAATTGGGAAAAATGCCACATTTAGCTCGCTGACCGGAGTCAATGTCAAAACTAGCAACCGATGCAACGAATTGACAAAAATAGCTCCGCGACGTGCCGGACATGTGCCGCGTGGCTCGTGTCGCGCCGGAGCAGAGCGACACAGCTCTTCGCGGTGGCCGGTGTCGACAGTCGGCGCGTCGCGTCGAGCGGGGCGCGACGTAGGGCGTTCTCGCGCGGCCCGGCCGTGACGCAGGCCTCTCGCGCGGGCTGGCCGCGACGCATGCCTCTCGCGCGGGCCGGGCGCGACGCAGGCAGCCCACTGATGAATTTATTTGATGAATTTATTTGGTTAAATTGTTTGCTATTTAATTTATTTGATTAAATTGTTTGCTATTTTAGAAAGAAAACTAACTAGGTTGGTTGGTTTGGAGAGCAAAAACATGAGCATGAGATCTAGGGTTCAATGCCTAGATCTAGTAAAATTTTATTTTAATCTTGTAGAGCTCTATAAAAATTTAAAATTTTTCTATAGCACGGGAACAATAAAAAACCACAAACGAGAATGACGTTACATATTGAATAGAAATAAAAAAACTCACGATAATCAGCCTCTTCCTCTCTTATGCCTTGGTGGCATATGATCAGAGGGGAAGGTGAACTGTGACTGCGTCGTTGGGTTGGTCCGGAGATTGTAGGGCAGAGTTTGCTGACTGTCCTGCGTAGGATATGGCTGTGTAGGAATCTGACTGTAAGGAAGCTCGTCGGGTTGAAACAAATTGTCGATCCAGTGATGACGGTCAGAGCCCTCCGCCATATCGCGGGACGAACCACCCTCGTACACAGGTCCTCCAACGAGGGATGGTACGGAATATTTGAATGAAAACACGGGTTCTGCACAGGAAAGGCAATATCGTCCATCGGCGGCGAATCTAAGTGGTGCACTGTCTGGAAAAAATAATCATAATTAATTGTGTGAATTTAAATTTAAGGAAAGAGTTGGTACATTGAATTTAAATTTTCGTACCTCTCTGCTTGCACCTCCGTAAGAGCTCTGGCCCTGCTCGTACGGGGATTCATTGTCGTACTGAGGGATAAAGTGACATTGCGGTGCATGAATAAATTTAATATTTATTTTATTTACTAATTAGAAGATAGAAAATTACGCATGTAGGAGAAAATTCATTGATTCACCCATACTTAGTACACGTACCTCTCTGCTTGAACCTCGCATAGAGTTCAGGCCCTGCTGGTCCGTCATAACAGTTTCACTCTGCATCACAAACTCGTATGAGGGCTACATGCGTTAGCTTACCAAAGAAAATGTAAAGGACATACCTCTCTTAGTGTACCACGCTGAGAGCTCTGGCCCTGGTCGTGCATCGTCGGAGGACCTGTACCAGCTGTCCTAGACGGGTCTCTCATGAGCGTCGTGTAAGGGCGTATGGAAGACTTTAAACGTACGCAAGAAGGTCAAGTAAACAACTGTATGTCCATGGAGTATCGTACTAACATTACATGTGGAAGGTAACCTCGTTTTGTTTAAACGGCATACCTCTCTAACAGTGCCTCCCTGAGAACTCTGTCCCTGCTCGTGCGTCCTCGGAAGTCCTATACCAGCTCTCGAAGACGGGTTCCGCATGAGCGTCTTGTCAGCTCGTATGTCCGGCTGCGAACGCAAGCAGTACGGTCAAGTTAATATCGGTATGATTAAGTTAACCTCCGACGTTTGAAAACACATACCTCTCGATCTCGTCATCCAGAAGCTGAACGCGAAGCACGGGCCTGACTTGGTCGTGCCTCACTTGGACGGGCCAAGCTTGATCGTGCCTCACTTGGACGACCAGACCTCTGCTCCGGCATGTTGAACGCACCTGGTATTACGTCATCGGATCGACCACATCTCAAATTCTTCAAAATGCCCTTCGCATCTTCGTACATTTGCTTCACCTTTCGTAAAAGGGAGGGGTCCTGATTATGACTTGTGCGAATGACGGACGCGGCAGTATCTTGGATGCGCAACGCCCTATCGAACTGCACGAAAAGATCGCCTTGTACTTCAGTGTTTAAATTCCTAACTCAGAATTGATAAGATTTATTACCGTGTCATCACGAACTGAAGCTCTTTGCCGATCCATCCCTAGCCGTAGTTGCTGTGAATGCGTGAGAGAAGCTGGTCTCTCTGGTGGAATAGAAGTCAGCCTAGTGCGCGTCCTCGGCACATACCAGCGTAAGTATTCATCATAAGCCCGCTCGTCGTATGACCTGCATATGCACCTTACTGTAAAATTCCCGACCTACATATATGTGCACACGGCTGAAAATGACTTACCGGTCTTCCCGTATGACCTCAAGTGCAGCCCTGTTATCCCATGCGTCCTTCCATACACGTTGCACCCTCCTCCAGTCGTCGTCCTTTCTGCTTTTTCTATCCCGCCTGTCAACAAAAATATGACATGAAAATGGTTATTACGAAGACCATCGTAAATATATGAAAATGTTTATAAAGTTCTATTGCGACTTACTCATGAACTTGTGTCGCGAGCTCTCTACTAGCTGGAGGGGGGACCTCTTGAAAGAGACCAAACTGTCTCATCACACGCCCCGGTGAATACGGTTCCACCATGTGTGAGAATACCAGGTGCGATGTTGTCAACCAGAGCTGCATATCCACGAAACACTGACCTGACAACCCTGTAGGCGCGACACTGTAAATATGATCTTCTGTCCAGGGGAACCATGTGACACCATTTTCGTACAACATCTCGAACTCCTGGTGGTAGAACACGTAGCACCTGGCCGACACTTCACGAGCCCATGCTAGCGTGGCATATGTCCACCGAGTCCCCATAGCGGCGTCAATGCTGTATTCCTCGTCTACGGGGTACGGGTGGACAGGAACTGTGATCTGTGGACGTCCAACTGGAAAGTGCTCCCACGACCATAACTGAAGCAAGGTATGACAGAGATTTAGTTTTGTTTCTTTGGACTTCCTGTGCTGTGAGGCGTCGCACAAACCCCGGTAAAGAGCACAGAGCACTGCAGATCCCCAGCTGTACTGGGGGGAGTTGTCGAGCGGGGCATCAGCCAAAGACTCAGCGAGGTGGATGTAGTTTGCGTGAACGATATTACCGTGTGAAGTCGGAAACATGTGCCAACCAAAAAGGAACAACAAGTACGCAACAAAGTGGGTCCTCACAACCTCATCAGTGGCCTCTTCTGGGCACGTCTCAAACCTCCTAAGCCAGTGGACAGGCACACCTCATGCGGCGGCACCCGTGTCAGTTCTGGGTATCTCAACGCCGAATCTCGCACCCAAGTGCTCCCTCCAGTCAGCTCTCCTAGGTGGTGGAACAACGGCCTCTCCTCTAATGGGCAGACCAGTGATCATGGTGACATCATGAAGAGTCACCGTCATCTCTCCCCAACGAAAGTGGAACGTGTGAGTCTCGGGTCTCCACCTGTCGACTAGAGCGGACAAAAGAGATGCGTCAAGAGTGAAAGAGCGGCGTGTAGATAGCATCCTAGCAAATGGCAGAATGCCACTCGCCCGTAGACGTGGAACAAACCGCTCGTCTAAATCCCAGTGTGTCCTAGGTCCCCTAAGACTGAAGGTTGGTGGAATGTCAACGGCACCTTCAAGCCAACAGTGGCACCTGTGTTGCTCGTCGTACCGTGCCTTGAGTAATTCAGGCAACGACGCCATGTCCTGCATGTACGAAAAAGATTGCGTTATTTAAGTTAAAATTAAATAAATGATAGCACGATATGACAGTATTACATACAATAATCCACATGGTTGAAATTTAGGCACACGTAGAATAAATTACACGTACATCTAAACAAATCACACTTAGTTCAAAACAAATCACACGCAGTTGTAAACAAATTACATGTAGTTGTACTCAAATTATTTATTACAACTTTTACGAAATGGTACAAACATTGTAGGTACATCAATCAGGTGTTACGAGTTGATCCGCGTGGTTGATTCGGGCAATTCTTTCTGGTGTGGCCCGATGTCTTGCAAATCTTACACTTGCGTCGTTCTCCCTGTTGGCTTTCGTCCATATCATTCCTGAAACGCGCCGATTGTCGGCGTCCCTTCTTGTGATTCTTAAGAGCTGCATTGGGGACCCATTCCACATGACCGGGCCAGACATCCTTGTAACTCATGTCTAAGCCATATGAGCTGAACTCACTACTCCATGTCCCCAGGAGATGGTGGATGTCAAAGTATGGAGACGCGTACTGTTGCGAGGCATGTTTCATGTACGCGCACGCCTTATACACGTGCGAGCAAGGATAGTGAAGCAGCATTGGCTTGTTGCAGGTGCAGGTACAGACAGATGCGTCAAGCTTGCATTCATGCTTTCTATCACCTCTCACGTGACTTTGCACATGCTTCTGCCTTAGGCGAATCTCGTACTTCCTCCTCAATCCATCAATAACTATGATGTCATGGCTCTGAGATTTCTTAATTTTCCTATCCATGTACCTCTGCATGACTTCGGACCACTGTTTTCCTTTGTCCATATTTTACTTTGCAGCCCTTGATCTGTTGTAGAAGTAACCGACGGTCCGGGTCCAGGTTCCATCAACGATGGTAGTTATTGGGAGGCACCGAACACCTTTAAGCACGCCATTGTAAGCTTCTGACATATTGGTTGTCATTATGCCGTATCTTTTGCCATCCGTATCGTGAGCCAGCGACCATTTCTCCACCTCCGGAGCGTGTTGGGCGATCCACTCAGAAAGAGTCTTAACTCTCCGACTCGATCCCGCGTTATGATGCACTGTCTATTATTCCTCCCCCTCCACCTGACCACTGTAGGATGCTGTTGCGGTCTCTAGTGCTACCCAAATGGCCTGAAACTTTCTGAGTTGGTTCTGCATGCACATCTTCTTAAAAGTCTTCATCAATTCCTTACTTTTGAACCGAGTGAAGAAATTGGCTGCCAGATGCCTCATGCACCACCTGCTTTCAAGGTCACTCCACCTATAAGGAGTGGCCTACAAGCACAGTTATCTCAAAATTCTTCATAATCCCCACTCCTTGCGTTGCGCGGACTCTTGCTGGACAACCTGGACGTGTGCATATAGCCATCAAACTTATTGGGTTTGACCTTGTTGTTTTATACTCTCGACTGATGGCGACGGCATGCCTAGTGATGGCCGTCTGCACGGCATGCTTGCTTGGGAACTGCTGTCCGACCATGAGCGTGGAGTCATCAAAGCCCCAGTGCGAGTTGTCCTCCTGCGAGATTCTTTTTCCCTCGGCGCGGTGCGGAAATCGGGCTATCAAGCTCTCGGTGCTTTAGCTTTTTGCTGCTTCGGGATTCCTTCAGCTTTTTAATTTGGCAGGCATTGACATTCGGACCTATTGATTCATCACGTTTGACCTTGTTGTTTTATACTCTCGACTGATGGCGACGGCATGCCTAGTGATGGCCGTCTGCACGGCATGCTTGCTTGGAAACTACTGTCCGACCATGAGCGTGGAGTCATCAAAGCCCCAGTGTGAGTTGTCCTCCTGCGAGATGGCTATATGCACACGTCCAGGTTGTCCAGCAAGAGTCCGCGCAACGCAAGGAGTGGGGATTATGAAGAATTTTGAGATAACTGTGCTTGTAGGCCACTCCTTATAGGTGAAGTGACCTTGAAAGCAGGTGGTGCATGAGGCATCTAGCAGCCAATTTCTTCACTCGGTTCAAAAGTAAGGAATTGATGAAGATTTTTAAGAAGATGTGCATGCAGAACCAACTCAGAAAGTTTCAGGCCATTTGGGTAGCACTAGAGACCGCAACAGCATCCTACAGTGGTCAGGTGGAGGGGGAGGAACAATAGACAGTGCATCATAACGCGGGATCGAGTCGGAGAGTTAAGATTCTTTCTGAGTGGATCGCCCGACACGCTCCGGAGGTGGAGAAATGGTCGCTGGCTCACGATACGGATGGCAAAAGATACGGCATAATGACAACCAACATGTCAGAAGCTTACAATGACGTGCTTAAAGGTGTTCGGTGCCTCCTAATAACTACCATCGTTGATGAAACCTGGACCCGGACCGTCGGTTACTTCTACAACAGATCAAGAGCTGCAAAGAAAAATATGGATAAAGGAAAACAGTGGTCCGAAGTCATGCAGAGGTACATGGATAGGAAAATTAAGAAATTTCAGAGCCATGACATCATAGTTATTGATGGATTGAGGAGGAAGTACGAGATTCGCCTAAGGCAGAAGCATGTGCAAAGTCACGTGAGAGGTGATAGAAAGCATGAATGCAAGCTTGACGCATCTGTCTGTACCTGCACCTGCAACAAGCCAATGCTGCTTCACTATCCTTGCTCGCACGTGTATAAGGCGTGCGCGTACATGAAACATGCCTCGCAACAGTACGTGTCTCCATACTTTGACATCCACCATCTCCTGGGGACATGGAGTAGTGAGTTCAGCTCATATGGCTTAGACATGAGTTACAAGGATGTCTAGCCCGGTCATGTGGAATGGGTCCCCAATGCAGCTCTTAAGAATCACAAGAAGGGACGCCGACAATCGGCGCGTTTCAGGAATGATATGGACGAAAGCCAACAGGGAGAACGACGCAAGTGTAAGATTTGCAAGACATCGGGCCACACCAGAAAGAATTGCCCGAATCAACCACGCGGATCAACTCGTAACACCTGATTGATGTACCTACAATGTTTGTACCATTTCGTAAAAGTTGTAATAAATAATTTGAGTACAACTACATGTAATTTGTTTACAACTGCGTGTGATTTGTTTTGAACTAAGTGTGATTTGTTTAGATGTACGTGTAATTTATTCTACGTGTGCCTAAATTTCAACCATGTGGATTATTGTATGTAATACTGTCATATCGTGCTATCATTTATTTAATTTTAACTTAAATAACGCAATCTTTTTCGTACATGCAGGACATGGCGTCGTTGCCTGAATTACTCAAGGCACGGTACGACGAGCAACACAGGTGCCACTGTTGGCTTGAAGGTGCCGTTGACATTCCACCAACCTTCAGTCTTAGGGGACCTAGGACACACTGGGATTTAGACGAGCGGTTTGTTCCACGTCTACGGGCGAGTGGCATTCTGCCATTTGCTAGGATGCTATCTACACGCCGCTCTTTCACTCTTGACGCATCTCTTTTGTCCGCTCTAGTCGACAGGTGGAGACCCGAGACTCACACGTTCCACTTTCGTTGGGGAGAGATGACGGTGACTCTTCATGATGTCACCATGATCACTGGTCTGCCCATTAGAGGAGAGGCCGTTGTTCCACCACCTAGGAGAGCTGACTGGAGGGAGCACTTGGGTGCGAGATTCGGCGTTGAGATACCCAGAACTGACACGGGTGCCGCCGCACGAGGTGTGCCTGTCCACTGGCTTAGGAGGTTTGAGACGTGCCCAGAAGAGGCCACTGATGAGGTTGTGAGGACCCACTTTGTTGCGTACTTGTTGTTCCTTTTTGGTTGGCACATGTTTCCGACTTCACACGGTAATATCGTTCACGCAAACTACATCCACCTCGCTGAGTCTTTGGCTGATGCCCCGCTCGACAACTCCCCCCAGTACAGCTGGGGATCTGCAGTGCTCTGTGCTCTTTACCGGGGTTTGTGCGACGCCTCACAGCATAGGAAGTCCAAAGAAACAAAACTAAATCTCTGTCATACCTTGCTTCAGTTATGGTCGTGGGAGCACTTTCCAGTTGGACGTCCACAGATCACAGTTCCTGTCCACCCGTACCCCGTAGGCGAGGAATACAGCATTGACGCCGCTATGGGGACTCGGTGGACATATGCCACGCTAGCATGGGCTCGTGAAGTGTCGGCCAGGTGCTACGTGTTCTACCACCAGGAGTTCGAGATGTTGCACGAAAATGGTGTCACATGGTTCCCCTGGATAGAAGATCATATTTACAGTGTCGCGCCTACAGGGTTGTCAGGTCAGTGTTTCGTGGATATGCAGCTCTGGTTGACAACATCGCACCTGGTATTCTCACACATGGTGGAACCGTATTCACCGGGGCGTGTGATGAGACAGTTTGGTCTCTTTCAAGAGGTCCCCCCTCCAGCTAGTAGAGAGCTCGCGACACAAGTTCATGAGTAAGTCGCAATAGAACTTTATAAACATTTTCATATATTTACGATGGTCTTCGTAATAACCATTTTCATGTCATATTTTTGTTGACAGGCGGGATAGAAAAAGCAGAAAGGACGACGACTGGAGGAGGGTGCAACGTGTATGGAAGGACGCATGGGATAACAGGGCTGCACTTGAGGTCATACGGGAAGACCGGTAAGTCATTTTCAGCCGTGTGCACATATATGTAGGTCGGGAATTTTACAGTAAGGTGCATATGCAGGTCATACGACGAGCGGGCTTATGATGAATACTTACGCTGGTATGTGCCGAGGACGCGCACTAGGCTGACTTCTACTCCACCAGAGAGACCAGCTTCTCTCACGCATTCACAGCAACTACGGCTAGGGATGGATCGGCAAAGAGCTTCAGTTCGTGATGACACGGTAATAAATCTTATCAATTCTGAGTTAGGAATTTAAACACTGAAGTACAAGGCGATCTTTTCGTGCAGTTCGATAGGGCGTTGCGCATCCAAGATACTGCCGCGTCCGTCATTCGCACAAGTCATAATCAGGACCCCTCCCTTTTACGAAAGGTGAAGCAAATGTACGAAGATGCGAAGGGCATTTTGAAGAATTTGAGATGTGGTCGATCCGATGACGTAATACCAGGTGCGTTCAACATGCCGGAGCAGAGGTCTGGTCGTCCAAGTGAGGCACGATCAAGCTTGGCCCGTCCAAGTGAGGCACGACCAAGTCAGGCCCGTGCTTCGCGTTCGGCTTCTGGATGACGAGATCGAGAGGTTTGTCTTTTCAAACGTTGGAGGTTAACTTAATCATACCGATATTAACTTAACCGTACTGCTTGCGTTTGCAGCCGGACATATGAGCTGACAAGACGCTAATGCGGAACCCGTCTTCGAGAGTTGGTATAGGACTTCCGAGGACGCACGAGGACTCCTGCCACGTCATCCGTCGTGAGCACCCGCAGTTTGGAGGAACGGGAAACACGCTGCTGCTCTTCTTCATCCTGCAGGCCCCGTACAACAAAGAATTTGGGGCTTCTAAGGACGGTTATATCGCTGAGCTGGCCCTGGGTACGGAGAGGCCATAGGCCCTCCCATCTCAAATCTTCTCCACAGCCAGATATGTATAATCGAGTGAGAGAGGTGAGGTTTGAGAGGCCCAACGTCTCCATGCTCTTCACGCCTCCAAGTTTGAGAGTTTGCAGGGAGGATGGAAAAGGGTGACGTGAAGAGGAAACCAAGGTCTTGTAGGCGGAGAAGAACTTGGGGCAATCATATATTTCTAATCTCTGGAGGGAGTACAGGGTTTGGAGCCATTCTCCATCTCCACTTCCACCTCTTATTTTGTTGTCACTATCAGGAAGAGTTGGGGAAGCCATCAGGCTAAGCTCTGAGCATTCCTCGATCGTCAATTCCTGTAGGGAGTCAGACAGATGAGCCGGGATGAGCAGCCGACCATCTTCTTTTTCTTGTTCCGGAACTAGCTCTTCAACTACTTCCTCTTCAACCACCTCCCCTGCTATTTGCTGATGCTCATCTGTTGCTTGTGTATCCTCCATTTTAACACCTGAAGCCGATGACAGTAATATTGGTGCTGTCGTTTCTTGCTGCTCGGACTCCACACCCAACTGTGTTATCTTCTCACATTTCGAGATAGTAAATTCAGAGAGCTGTGGGAGACGAGAGAGGAGTTGTGTCAGTTCCTTCCCTCTTGCACCGCTATCAGCCACTTCAAGACGCCTAATAGGAAGCTGCCATTCAAAATCACTTCTGGCTAACGGCAGAAACACATTACTTGAGCCATCTATGCAGAGATCCTTCAACGAAGTCAGCATTCGAAGGTGTTTCTCAGCCAGAGGTGGGCATTCTATATACCCAGACGTTGTAATTGGTTTAAATTATGGAATGCCAACACTGTATCATCAAGGATCTGTTGAGTCTCATTTCCTAATATTTCCAATGAGAATCCTTGCTTTGAGTAAAATAAATGTTCCAAACCACATCCCACACTAATTATGCGAACGAAGCGCAAAGTGTCAGTGTAAGGAATAGGAGGCAATGATAACAGTTTTGGACAATCCTCGATTTCAATACTTCTTAGCCTAGGAAACCAAGTCGCTCTCCCATCTCCTTCCAACGGATGGCAAGTATAATATGAAAAGGGCAACTCTGTTAATTCAGGGCAATCCTTCACGATTAGTACTTCAATAAGTGAGAGGAACATAGGGCAAATTTCATTTGCTACCCATCTTCTAAATTTTGACAACCGGACGAGTTCTAGTCTTTTCAAGTTCTGAAAGTTTGGGCCTGTAATACAACCAAAACATTGTTCGCCAGACTCATTGATCAGCCACATCTCGCCGAGAGATGGAAAGAAGTCCCAATCTACATCATCTAGGTGGAGTGCCTCCAAACTTTTGATGGAGAGGCTTGTACCTAACCATGTTGGACATTTTAGGCCTCCATGCCCAATAATGCAGAGTTCATGAAGATTGTTGTGTGGGCGAAGGTTCTCAAGTACTTGCTCTTCTTTGTCAGGATTCTTATTAGACCGGTCTTCCTTCCAATTTAATGTTAATTTCTGCAAGCGGTTTTTGTATACTAGCTTTGCTTCATGCATCTCATTTACTTGTACATTCTCGAGATTATAAATGCCCAGTGATCCTCCGAGCTCTGCTAGTTTCCCTAACTCTCTTAACTCAAAACCATTATTTTCTTTTCTGACTTGGAATGTCCTTAGCTCTTGAAAGTAATGTAGTTCTCCCACATTAGAAATATTGGAGTGAAGATGTACAGATGGGACAAGGAAATGGCGTAACTTTACAAGATTAGCCATATCTCTAGGCAAATTATAAGAACCATACCATCTTACTATATCCAGGACCCTTAGGTGATAAAATCTTGATAGACTACTTGGTAAATTTATATTGCTACAGTACCTCGATGCAAGCTTCAGGTAGCGGAGGTGGACAAGTCTTGAGAACTTGGGCAATACAGAAACCACAGGGTCGCACAATGGTGACAAATGCACTACACGAAGATATTTAGCATCTTTGAAAAAATCATTGAATATACTAACAAAGCTTGAATCATATTCCCCAAACATCATCAAGGTGTGCAGGTTTTCAAATCTCACTCTATTAGTTAGTTTACTCAATTCCTTCCGAAAACTTTCTATCATAGTTCCATCCTTTGTGTTGGCAGTACTCATATTAATGGATAGGTGATAGATAGATGATGCACTTTCTATATATCTTGCACTAGAAGGAGTTATATGAAGACATTCCTGTGATGAGACCTTTAGTGCTAATTCATGCAGCAGGTCATGAATAACGTAGCGTGTACCCTCCTCCTTTATTTCTTTTTTGAAAAATCCATAATTGACCAACTCATTCAAGTATTTAAGTCCTACGTCCTCGATTCTCTTGGTTGCATGACCTGGACGTAGAATGTCTAGTCCTATCCAGAAGCGAATTAGCTCCCCGTTGTCAAACCTGTAATCCTCTGGAAATAGTGCACAGTAGAAAAAGCATTGTTGTAGGTGAAAGGGAAGGTAGTCATAGCTAAGCTTCAATGCGGGCATAATATCATGATCACTGGTCTGTAATTCCCATTCTTTACTTTCAAGAACGTTTGTCCAATGATCTAGATTTAGATTGTCCCTCAATAATCTACCCACGGTTTTTGCTGCCAGAGGAGAACCCTTCAACTTGTCCACTATTTTCATCGCAACATCAAGTAAGTTGCGATCTCTGAAGGGCTGCTTAATTTCACCAAACACACATGCTACAAAGAAGTCCCAGTATTCTTTTGTCTTCAAACCTTCTAGCTGCAATGATTTATCTGTTGTTCTAACCATTTCTGCTACCTCTGGGAATCGGGTTGTGACTAGCACTATGTTACCCTTTACTTTCCCTTTTGTAAACGGAACAAGCAATCTTTTCCATTCATCTTCGTTGCCAGATTTCCATATATCATCCATAACAAGTAAAAATCTTCTATTTTCTAATCTTTTCTCAATCAATTTCTGAAGTTGGTCTAAGTTTTGTAGCTTATCAACTGCTTTACCATTTTTTTTCATCTTCGGCTTTGGGGATGGACCTGGCAATCTCTTGTGTCAACCTGTAGACACTGAAGTCAACAGACACACATATCCAAACTCTAATTTGGAAATGCCCTAGCACTTCTTGGCTGTTATATATGTACTGTGTGAGAGTTGTTTTTCCTATGCCGCCGGGACCAACTATTGGAATAACGGTGTGGTCTCTATGCAAGTATCCACCATTTGTAATATCTTTGACAATGGTGTTCTTCTCAGGGTCCCTCCCATACAACTTAGGCTCTGTGCTTTCTGAGGTGGTTATTGATCGGCTTGTAGAAGTATCATGACCAGTGCTACGGCTAGAGCGCAACAACTCGAGCCCAAGAACAGTGGAGACTTTAGCACATATGGGCTGCAGGTCGTCTACGATGTATTTCATTTTTCTAGAGATTTCCACCCTATCAAAGTCCAGCTTTGGTGTTTTAGGGGCTTTCTTCTTCCGTGGTGCCATGCATGTGCAACTGCAGACACCACGTAGAGTTTGTTTTTCATCTCTGGACGTGCTAGAATCTTGATCACTATCATCATCTTGGTCATTACGAGCTGACAGAGGAGAAAGAGCATAGGAACCGTTTACCGACAGCGTGGGCGGTGGTGCGAGGACGGGAGGCGAGGCCGCGCACGCACTTGCAGGCGGACTCCTCGTCGGCGCCGGCGCCACCAGGCCAAGCGCCACACAAGAGGCCCCGTCTTCTTGCACCTTGTTCTCCGTGCTGATACGGGACGCCGGCGGCGGCACGAGGAGCAGAGGTGAAGCAGGAGGCGCACTGGAGCTGCTTGCCGGCGGCCTTGGCCGTGTGGCGAGCGTCGCGGAAGAGGTTGCGGGCGCACCCGCGGTCGTCAACGGTCTCGAAGGTGCCCTCGAGCTCGTCCTGGATGCGGAAGTAGTCGAGCTCGTCGAGCACGTCCTCGGCGCCGTACGCCAGGCCCCGGAGCCTCTGCAGCAGCTCCGCTAGGGCGGGGTTGTGGATCTCCCGGCCGCGGGCGTTGTTCAGCATGGCCTGCGCGTACAGCAGCTCCATCTTGAGGGCCTCGATGTTGGGGCCGAACTCCGAGCTGGCCGCCCAAGCCTCCACCAGGCCGTCGGACAGCGGGCTCAGCGCCTTCCCCACCACCCAACGGGCCCCGCTGATGGCAGCGGACTCCATCGGCGTAGGCTGCAAACCAGCATATTAAGGAACAACGAGTTCAGGTTTAGTTTGGGGTAGCTCGACCGTTCGCAAAAGTGCACGGGATGGGAGGAGGACGATGAGAGCACATCAGCACACGTACCCGAGGTGGATGAGAGCACATCAGCACTCTGGCACAGCACGGCGTGCGCAGAGGTCGGCACGCCGGAGATGGACGAGTACTGCCTGGGGATGAGTTGCGGTTGCGACTTGCGAGTGAGGCGGTGATGAGTGAAAGAGGAGACGAGATGGTTGCAGGCGTGTAGGTGCTGTTGTGAGCTTGTGATGTTTAGGAGGAGAGGAGGGGAGATTTATAAGATCAGATCACACGAGCCGTTGCATCTAAACAATGAAAGAGCTAAGAAAATCATCACATGGAATCGGGCAACAGTTGGTGTAGACGAGGAAGAGCATCATTGATTGCTTGCCCCCACCGCCTGTGTGTGCAGCATTTGTTCCATGTCTGGCCCCGACCGTTGCGAGTCTTTCCAGCTGCGGTGATGACCTAAATCGTGTCTCTGCCTTATTAGTCCAACGAGATTCACGTGCATCCTCGTATCCTGAGGAAGAAGATAGGGAGTAAAGGAGATATATATGCCCGTCAGAACGGCAGCCTTCAACATCAGGCATGCCTTGCCAATGAACCAGAACGGCAGAACCTCCCATGCGTCGACGAAGACAGGGTTGGTAACTGCAACTAGTTGGTCGATCATTAGCGGCACCCCCACCTGCCGCACGTCTGGCCTGCGGCAGCCTGGCCTGGTGCGTCCACCCGCACGTCCCGATTCGACACCCGCGGTCACTTCTCCGTCTCAAAATACGTGCCTCATCAAATTATTGCTACAGTAGTGCACTATTCTCCTAAAATCCGTGCACCTCAAAAGCCACGTGCCTCATCAAATTATTGCTGCAGTAGTGCACTATTCTCCTAAAATCCGTGCACCTCAAAAGCCGTGAGAGGTCAACTGATTGCTACAGTATTTTCATTTTAGACACTGTTCTCCTAAAAACATGTTATTTTCTCTCGGATTCATTGCCCGGAAATCGCGCGCCCGCATGCGCATGCGAGACTCTCCACTCATTTAAACCCCAGCCTGGTGCAACTCCCTCCTCCCTTACTATCTCATCCCATTCACTGGTCTACATTCTCTCATTCCAGTGCATCCCAAGAATAGAGAATAACAATGAAAGAAGATCAGAGCTTGGAGAAATTTTTGTAGGGTTTCGAGCTAAAATCAGTGGTTGCAGTAATTGAAGAAAAAAAGGATGAAGTCAAGATGTACAAGTAGAGGTAACTAAAATCTACATGCAAGTTGCTGATTAATTGTTTCATTAGTCGGAAATCAGCATGTTACGCTATTATTTTCTTTGCTATATCTCATATTTGGAAGTGATGTTTTTGTTTATTTTCTGAGACCGAAAATATTAATTAGCAGAATTGATATGACAATGACGATGTTAGTTTAATTTTTTGACCGAAAATAATAATGTTTTTGTTATGTAGTAATTAATTAGTCAAATTGAAGTTCTCTTTATTACTATTGGTAGTCATCTTATTTTCTATGTTGACAAAATGAGTTAAATAGCAAATAATTAGTATGTTATAGGTTGCTATAAATTTTGATAACAATGTTGTTATTTATAATTTAGTGACCCGAGTACATATGATGATGGCTTGAAGAGTGAATTGTGGATCATATTTGTGTTGCAACAGGGATATTGGTGTAATAAATGGTGAACCACCGTTTAAGGTAATGAAATTTCACATGCAAATAATTATGTAACTCGACAATTATATTTTAAAATATGCATATATTTTACAAAAATTTATTACAATCTAAACTGAGAAAAATAATGTCAGAAATCGAAAACATAACACATTGTAGTAAAAAAAGATTTTATGCGGTGGAAAAATTCAGAAATATAGGAGTAAAGAATTACATTTTATAATATGAATAAAAAGGTTACACAGAAATCACAAGTCATCTTTAGTATGAAACATACTAATTATTTCTATAATTATGAAAAAAATTCAAGGATGCAGAGCATGCTACACGTGAGTACGTAAAAAAATTATCAATAGTACTAGTGAGTTATTTTGAAAGTATTATTCGTCCATATTTTATGAAATTATATTGTTAGTACATTTATTATGGTATAGACGAAATTGAAATGAGAATAACATATTTATATATATTTCATGCGTATGTAGGTACAATGAATGAATTATTAGTGTTCTACGGAGGCAGCGTAATACAGGACGGACCTTGCGGGCTCGATATGTCACAGTGCCAGTTCAAGGTAGCACGAATAGAAGGTTTAGTGGAGAGTAGCTTGTCTGACCTGAGGAGGTCGATACGTCGGGAGTTTGATCGGGAGACAGAGCGTAAAAAGCTTGTCATCGAGACAGTGACATGTAGGAGTCACGATGAAGGTTCATGTGACCCCTTGTGGGAGCTACATAAGGTCACTGGCAATGTGTCATGGGCTGGGTACATGAGGCTAGTTACCACTCCCGGAGCTGCGATGTATGGCCGGTCAATGGTGTATGTTCAATTTGTTGATTGTGATGAAGGCTCTAGTGCAGCTGTTGAGTTACAACTTGCCGCGACAGAAGGAAGTCGTCAAATAGTCCTAGCGGTGAGGGAGGACAACCCCACGCATGAAGAAGAAGAATAGTTAGTCAGTAACTGTTGGGGGAGGGGCCCCCGCGCTAGTCCGTTTTCGAAGATTTTCCGCATCCGCCATCAACGACTAAACTGACGCCGTCAGGGGCAGCCACAGTGTTCGTCGCCATCAAGGTCTACGGCGACGACGTCGTATGAAGTCAGGAGTAACCTCGGCATCTGTCGCCATCAAGATCTACGTCGACTTCGTCAAAGACAACCCCGACGTCCGTCACCGTCAAGGTCTGCGATAACGATGTCAAGGACCACCTCGACGTCCGTCACCGTCAAGGTTTGCGACGACGTCGGCAAAATACCGTCACGACGTGCTTAGGGTTTCCTCCAATGATGCCAAAAAATATTCCCCAGAGATGCCGGGGAATATTCCCCCAATATCCTCTAGGGATGGGGAAATGACCATAATGCCCTTATAAAAGTCCCTCTCGTGCGAGGGCAAAATTATAATCTCACATTTTCCATTCTCAAACCCTATAAATACCCCCTAGGGGTAGAGAGAGGGAGGAGAAAAAACTTATAACCCTAATTCTACACTTTAATAGAAGAGTGAATTTCACCTCATCGTACACGAGGGGAGTTTCGCCTCCTCGTACACGGTTCGAGTTTCACCCCGTCGTATGTGTCTCGTGTTTTACCTCGACGGACAACCAGAGGGCCATACTCGCTCGTACTCCTTGTGCATCGCCGACAGTCACTGTAGCTGTTTGGGGGTGCCATAAGTTTACTGTCTAGACTTATATCTACGACAGTAACAAAGATGCAGGTCCATTCTGGTCCGCCCGTGTAGACTTATTTGAAGTCTTACCAACCCTGCCGAAGGAGTTGGATTCGGATGAAGAGGGTGAGGAAATATCTGATGGTAGCGAGGATGATGGAGGTGATGCTGCAGGCGGTGCTCAAGTAGCTGTTGCGGAAGATATGGACGAATTGATAATACAGAACCTTGTGATCTCACGTGACATCAACTCACACTGGGGCTTTGATGAGAAGACTCTAATAGTTGGCCGGCACTTTCCAAGCAAGCAGGCCGCGAAGACCGCCATTACGAAGTATGCTGTCTCCATAAGTCGTGAATACAAATCAAAAAGGTCAAATCCTCAATGTCTGAAGGTTGTATGCACACAACCGAATTGCCCAGCGAGAATCCATGCGAACCAACACGCGGGCCTTTCTAGGGATTTTGAGATAACAGTCCTGATACACCATACATGCGAGCTATTTGAGCCGTTGACGAAGCACCGTAATGTCAGTGCTGCATATGTAGCCGAAAAATGCACCACCTAGTGTCGCAAGATATCTCGGTGGGGCCAAAGGCACTGATGGCGACCGTAGCTGACGAAGTAGGTTTTCCTGTCAGCTACAGCATGGTCAGATGTGCCAAACAGAAGGTGATCGGTAGGATATTCGGTACATTCGAAGAGGGGTATAACTTTGGCCCTAGGTTGCTGCATCAGATAGCAAAGGCCAACCTTAGCACTTACATAAACAAGTTTGATAGGCCACATCCTGACGGGGTACCTGGTCGGTTCATACTTGATCGTGTATTCTGGACCTTCAGTAAAACCATCGAGGCATTCAAGTACTGTCGTCCCGTGCTGTCAATGGATGGTACATTCCTCATGGGTAAGTACAAGGAGACATTACTAATAGCAATGGCAGCCGATGCAAATGATCAAGTGCTTCCAGTTGCATATGCAATCGTTGAGAACGAGAACTCAGATAGCTAGCTCTGGTTCCTCATAAATCTAAAGTTGTCAGATGTCAGAGATATTCCTCATGTATGCCTCATTACCGATCGCAATGCTGGGCTTCTAAATGCAATTGACACAATAAGGCATACAATTATTGACAAGTACAGGTGGAGTGATCTTGAATCGAGATGATGCATGCGGCATCTAGCGGCCAATTTCTTTCACAAGTTCCGCTCAAAGGAGCTAATGAAGAATTTCAAGAATATGTGCATGCAGAATCAGGAGCGGAAGTTCCAAGACATCTGGATATTATTAAAGAGTGCAACAGCCCGTTACAACAGGGAATCTCAGGTCGAAGGTGAACAGCCAGTGCATCCCCGTGCTGCGCCCACTAGAAGAGTTCGGACTCTCTTAGAGTGGGTCAGCAAATACGCTCCAGAGATTCAAAAGTGGGCGTTGGTTCATGATACGGACGGTCGAAGGTACGGCATAATGACAACAAACATGTCAGAAGATTACAACGGCGTGCTGAAAGGTGTGCGATGCCTCCCTATCACTACCATCATCGATGAATCATGGTCCCGGACTGTTAGTTACTTTGATAATAGATCCAGGGCTGCAAAAGATAACATGGAGAAAGGTAAGCAATGGTCTGAAGTTATGCAGAGGTACATGGACATGAAAATTACAAAATCTCAAAAGCCTGACATTCGAGTGGTTGATGGCTTGCGGAAGAAATATGAGATCTGTCTTCGCAGGAAGCATGTTAACAGCCACGTTAGAGGTGACAGGAAGCATGAATGCAAGCTTGACGCTGCTGCTTATTCATGCACATGTAACAAGCCGAAGCTTCTGCATTATCCTTGCTCACATGTGTACACAGCGTGTGCACACTTGAAACAGGCTTCGCAACAATATGTCTCACCATACTTTAATATTCATCATTTGCTTGCCACATGGAGCAGCGAGTTCTACTCATATGGCATTGATATGAGCTATAGGGATGTATGGCCTGGCCAATGGGAGTGGGTGTTGAATGCAGCATTGAAGCAGTAAAAGAAGGGTCGACGACATACTAGGTGATTCAGGAATGACATGGATGATAGCCAAATTGGAGAACCCCGCAAGTGTTCAATATGCAGGAGCACTACACATAGGAAGAAGGATTGCCCGAACAAGCCGAGTGCATCTACCCGTACCTAGTATAAGATAATATGTCATCAAATTTTCTTCAACGGAAATATGTTTTATCTATGTATTGTCACGTTTAACTGCTAGTGTTGTAATATATTTTACATTTGTATTGTTCCTGTTTAACGAAGATACTTGTGATGTACATGTAAGTAATGTCTTGTTTTATTTACATGTAGTGCATGTCGATCTCCTATAGTTAAGTTATGCAGATTTGCCTGACGTTTTTTGGCTGCAGGACATGGCTGCACTACCGGAACTACTGGAGCATTATTACGATGATCACCATCGGTGCCACTCTTGGCTGCGAAGTGAGGTCGAAGTTCCACCAGCATTCACATTAAGGGTTCCAAGGTCACACTGGGCACTTGACGACCGGTTCGTTTCATTCCTACGAGATACAGGGCTCCTACCATTCGCTAGGATGATGTCGACTAGCCACTCTTTCACTTTGGACTCGTCTCTGTTGACTACTCTAGTCGACAGGTGGAGACCTGAGGCTCATACTTTTCACTTCCATTGGGGAGAGATGATGATCACTCTACAAGATGTTTCCATGATCACAGAGTTGCCCGTTAGCGGAGAAGCAATAGTTCCACCTCCTAAGAGAGTTGACTGGATGGAGCACTTGGCTGAAAGATTTGGTCTGGAGATTCCAAGAACGGAGAAAGGAGAGCTTCCGCATGGTGTCCCAAAGACCTGACTTAGGAGGTTTGACACATGCTCGGTGGATGCTGACGAAGAAGTTGTCAGGATGCATTTGGTTGCGTATTTGCTATACCTGTTCGGTTGGTTCATGTTTCCAAGTTCAAATGGTTACATAGTATACGCAAGCTACATACACCTTGCAGAGGCTTTGGCCGATGCTCCACTAGGGGACGCTCCTCAATACAGCTGGGGATCTACAGTACTCAGTGCTACATATAGGGGATTGTGTGACGCAATATCTCGTATGAAGGGCAAACAATCGGTACTTTGCGTATGCCATTCTTTACTTCAGCTGTGGTCTTGGGAGCACTTCCTGTTGGACGGCCCCAGATAATTGAACCAATCCACCCGTATCCCGTGGGGCTGAGCGCTATAGATGGGCCGACTATGGGGACTCGGTGGACGGGTGCCACTTTTACTTGGGCTCGAGACCTGTCCGCGCGTTGGTACCCAATATACCACCAGGAGTTCGAGATGATGGACCACAGTGGGATGATATGGTTCCCATGGACAAATGACCATATAGGTAGTATAACACCTCATGGTTTGTCCATCCAGTGCAGAAGGGATGTACATTACTGGCTGACGACATGTCACCTAGTATTCTATAACATGGTAGAGCCGTATGTACCCCAACGTGTCATGAGGCAGTTCGCGCTATTCCAGCAAGTGCCCCCTTCAGCTAGCATAAAATTGGAGAAAAAAAATCCATGAGTACGTTTTGAAGTTCGCAACTATTATAGGCTTGTCAGCGATTTTAGTGTACTTACGGGTGCTTTTCGTATTTCAAATGCAGGCAGGGTAAGAAAGGCAGGAAGGACGACGATTGGAGAATGACACAACGTCTGTGGAAGGAAATGTTGGACAACTTGGCTGCACAAGAGATCATCCCAGAACTAAGGTAGATAATTCGTGACACTCAGCTTACGCATGTTATGTTCTGCATGTCAGTGACTAACATTATCTTAAATGTAGGCAATATGACGAGAGCACGTACGAGGACTACCTGCGGTGGTACGTGCCAAGGACCCGCGTTAGGCTCACATGTCCTCCGCTCGAGAGACGAGCAACCATCACACATGCTGATCAACTACGGATGGGGATGGATTGGTAACGAGCTTCACGTCGTGACGACACGGTAATGTTAAAGAAGTGGCTGATGAATTTGATAAAAATGCACATCTCGACGAGTAGAAGTAACCTTGCATATGCAGTTCGACCAGGCATTCGGATCCATGATACCGCAGCATCTGAACTTCGCACCGGCCGTCATCGCGACCATCCCCTTTATCGAAAGATAAAAGACATGTACAAGGATGCAAAAGGGATTCTCAAGAATTTGAGCTGCGGTAGGATATGGTACCATTCCGTATCATTACTACCAGATCAATTCAGTTTTTCTATCTCAATTAACAAGCTAAGTGTAAGGTAGATAACGGATGCCAATGACTACTACGAACTATGCAAATTCACTTTGATTAGTTGTTCATGATAATAAACTCCCACTAAATTCAACATCCCTCATAGTTGTTTTAGTGGTACATGATCCAAATCCACTACACCAAGTCCGATCATCACGTGAGATGCTGTAGTTTCAATGGTGAACATCAACATGTTGATCATATCGTCCATATGACTCATGTTTAACCTTTCGGTTCGCTGTGTTCCGAGGCCATGTCTGTACATGCTAGGCTCGTCAAGACAACCCCAGTATTCTGCATGTGCTCCGAGGTCATGTCTGTACATGCTAAGCTCGTCGAGACACCCATCGTATGTGAACGTAGAGTCTATCACACCCGATCATCACGTGGTGCTTCGAAACGGTGAACTTTCGCGACGGTGCATACTAAGGGAGAACACGATGTCGAACCCCAGAATTCGTAACAGAGAGGCTTAAGTGAAACCACCCGCTAAGTCAAAACGTCAACCCCGACCTCAACTCCTGGGTGTCAATTCCAAGAGGAGTGGAGTGATATGGCTCCGAATAGCCCGAGACGTCAACCCCAAAGCATACTCTGGCCGGAGCGCAGAGTAGTAGGGTGATATGGTCTCCTCACTCTTTTCCACTGAGCCGGAACCTCAATCCCGAACTCGTCCCGGCAAATTAATGCACGGCTGGAGTAGGATGATATAGTTCCCAATCTCTCAGTAGTAGAGTCGCTTCACAGGGGTGATCAAACTTAATGACTCTATGATATGAACTCTAAAGTCCTACCCACAACATGCGCTTCATCACATACACGCACTGCACATGTGTAGGCGAAAACAACTAGCTAACACAGCAGAACTCTACGACAGAACTGCAATATAGCAATACATACCTGCAAAGGATCCGAAGATCCCGGTACAATACACAGCGGAAGTTTAAATAGGGCTAAGAAGTCGAACAGTAGTGCCGAAAGCGGCAGCAAAACAACCCTAACTGCCCAACCCCAGGGGCAGGATCACTGCCTGGGATTCCCAGTGACTACCGTCATTGGTGTCGATCTCTATATAGAAACCACCCTCCCAAGGGTAGTTCCCTCTGCAACAAAAACAACAACAATAGCAGGGTGAGTACAAAATTGTACTCCGCAAGACTTACAGTGCGGAAAGTAATAGTAATAGTTGTGCCAGGTATCAATAAAAGGGATTTGTGGACTATTATGCGGAAAGCCAAATTTTACCCTAGCAATGAGAATCGACTACCAAAAGATTTTTGAAAAGGGGATAAGTCTACACTTCGTGAACATTCCTACCTGCAGAACACCACACCCTAGATACCCTCGACCCATCCTCAACCACCCTGGGAGGAAGCTGTCGCTAACACCGTCCTTAGAGTTGGCAAGTTTTAGAGTTTGTTGTAGTTGTCTAATTCGGCGCAGGTAATCACCAAGCTGTCCATAACCGCGGACACGGTTGTTCAAACAGTTTTAACCCTGCAGGGGTGTACATCTTTACCTACACGTATCAATCGTCTCCTAGTGCCAAGCGCAATTTACACACTTTCACGAGGTGTGCTGGCGGAGGGTGATTGAACACGACCTTTACAATACTTTCGACCTAAGTATGAGCCACCCGTACGGGCTAGTCCATGTACATCTGTCCGACGGCACAGAGACACGGTCCCCTACGTTGTGGCAGGAGATACATCCCCGGTCCTCGACCGTGTGTAACCCTCACAGAATGTCCTTTTGCCCAAAGAAAACCGACACCCTATTGCAGCTCATACACTAAGTCTAGGCAAATTATTCAGTCGGGGGTGGCCCCATAATCCACCCGTGTAGAAGTACGCAAATCTTGGGTCAATGTACGTCGGAAACCGGTCCTTGCGGGAAAACGAGACAACCCACCGTGCTCCCAGCCACGGCCTCTCGTCTAGCCCAGATAAAATTAAGCAAGTTCATTAAACAACCCCGGTGAGCACCCACCTACCAAGTAACCCATCCACTGGTGTGAAAACATCTGCTACCCCAGGAATTACGACTCTTACAATTCTAAGCATGGCTAAGCAAATACATATAATAAACAATAGCAGGTTACACACTAGACTACCCTAGTTAGGTTAGGATGGTAGTGGAGTTGATTGAGCGACAAAATAAGCTGTGTGCAAGAAATAGAGGTAATACTAACGAGAAAATAACATTTTGAACGCATGCAATACTGCATTTGAAAACAACTAATACTTTAAAAATAATAGGAGTTTTGCAATGTGACCAAAGGGGCTGCTTGCCTGGTTGCTGAGCAACTAAACCCTGCTCTTGTTCGAAACTATCGTCTTCTGGACCTTCCGGCTCTAACGGGGAAGAACGAAAACACCGGAAAAGAAAGGCACAATCATAAACATCCAAAATGCCAAACATCAATACAAGATGCAATGCATGCCATGGCGTAGAGGATGCAAAAAGAAAACTAGTGCAAGTGGAATCAATTTAATCGGAGTTCGGACGCATAAAATGTCACGATCCAAAAATCCTCTGGCTAATCGGAAACCCTAATTTGAGTTTTTAGCAAATTGTATTATTCCTAGCATGCAAACATGGATGGAAATGATGTTTTTGAATAGATCTCATTTTTCTGAACATTTTGATATATTATTTGCATTTTTCTGATTTAAAATGAATTTTCTATGAATTTTACAAGATTTAAACCATTTTAAATACTTTGTTGTATTTTTCTCAGTAAAAATATCATTTAATTTAATTCAAAAATAACCAGAGGCTGACATGTGGGCCCATTGGTCAACCTTGACCAAAAATTGATTTGAACCACTTACAGGTGGGGCCCATTATCATGGATTTCCCTTTTTATTAATCTTTATTTTAATTTCTTACAACTGGGACCCACGTGTCATAGGTTTCCATTTTCTTTACTCTTTTCTTTCTTTCTTTTTTGACATGTGGGACCTAGCTGTCACACACACATGAATACAGGAGTTCATTTATCACACTGTTAGTAGTTAATTAGTGTTATTAACATATCAGTTAACATTAATTGAGGTAATTATTGTGTCTGAACACTAATGGTGCTTATTAACTCACTGATTGGTTATTAACAGTGGTCATTAAGACATCGGTTAGAAATAATTACAGGTGTTTAGCATTTAACATGCCTTAACAACAACATTAACAGTGCATTAATCACGGTTTAAACCTAGGCTCATCATTAGCAATCAATATGCCGCTAGGACATGCTTAACCGGGTGATTAATGGCCCTACTGGGGCTGGGTGCGGTCGGTTCTGGCCGTTGGCTCGGCCGGACCGAGGCTCACCCGATGCGAGGCTGCCGGCGGCAAGCAAAGCGGTGGCGAGCGACGGCTTACCTAACGGCGGCGACGAGGGCAAGGCGCCGGGGAAAGGCTTGGGCGGCGGGGTGATGCGGCGGCGAGGGAGGAGCTCCGGCTCGGTTGGGAAGGATGACGAGGCAGGGGAGCTTCGGGTGGCGGCGGAGCAAGGCGGCGGGGAAGAAGGCCGGCTCGGTCAGGGGCTTAGGAGCGGCTCGGGATCTGGGGGTGGACGGCGGGGCGCTGGAGGTGGTTCGGTTGGGGCGGCACCGGAGCAGAGCGGGGTGGCGCGGGGGTGAGCTGCACCGCGGCGAGCGGCTCGACTGGAGCGGCGACGGCGCGGGATGGAGCGGTGACCCCGGGGCTCCGGCGAGGGGAGGTTGATGGCGGGGAGAGGCGGGGTGCTTGGGAGGAGAGGAGGCCGGCGACCGGAGCGGGGAGGATCCGAGCGGTGCGGCGGGCTCGGCGCCGGGAGCAAGCGGCGGCGGGACGAGCGAATAAGGGAGAGCGGCGGTGGGGGATTGAGGAGATAAGGCAGAGAGGGCTGTCGGTGGATGAGGATAAGGCAAAGGTGGCCGGCGGGTGACTTAGCAGAGAAGGAACCAGGGGTATCGGTGGCGGGCTGGGCTGGGAAGAGAAGGCCCGCGCGGTAGAATAGGGTTTTAGGATTTTCTTTTTAGGGTTTTATTCCTTTGGATTTTTCTTTTGAATTCCGATTTAAAAATTTCCGCAAACTTGCTTTACTTCAACCTAATTCAAATCCAAAGGATATCCTGAAATCTTGCCCTGCATTTCCCCAACCCAAACCTTTAGCATAATCTTGCCCGATAAATTCAACACTAACCCGATTAGGTTTTAATCTTATGCTCTTAGATCGAAATTAGGGTTTTCATGGGGATTCCAAAAACTCAAAAACTTACTCATTTTCTTGACTTGATGCTCATGCTATGATGCACACAAACAAAGCTTTAAAAACAGGGACATTACACACGAACATGATATTACTTTGTGAGGGATCATCTTATAATGCTACCGTCATCATACAAGCAAAATAAGATGCATAAAAAGGATAAACATCACATGCAAGAATAATGTGACATGGTATAGCCTTTTCTTCTTTTGCGCCTTTGATCTCCATCTCCAACGCACCGGCACGATCTCCATCATCACCAGCATGACGCCTAACTCCTTGGGCGTCGCACATGATAGTCACCACCACGTGTTGCAACTACAACTATTGCTACCACTAGCGACAAAGTAATGCAATTACATGGCGTTTGGAGTTGACACGCAGGTCATACAATAAATATTAAAGACAACCATGTGGCTCCTGCCGGTTGCCGTACTCATCGACATGCAAGCCGTGAAATATTACAAAACATGATCATCTCATACATCACATATATCACATCACATCTTGGCTATACCACATCACATGCCCCCTGCAAAAACAAGTTAGACGCCTCTACTTATTGTTTGCAAGTTTTACGTGGCTTCTAGGGGTTGTATACAAGAACCGTTCTTACCTACGCAAAGCCACAACGTGGATTCAATTATTGCTATAAACTTTTCAAGCCTCCCGTTGCAAATTAGATTTCACTATAGCAAGAGAGACAGACACCCGCCAGCTGCTTATGCAATACAAGTTGCATGTCGAGCGCAGAACCGGTCTCATGTGCGAGGACATGTAAAGTTGGTCCGGGCCGCTTCATCTTGCTATCCCGCAAGATCCAAAGTGCACGAAAAGAGGTAGCAACAAGAGAATCAACGCCCACAATCCAATTGTGTTCTACTCGTACAAAGCATCTACGCATAGATCTACCGCATGCTTTAAACATGCCGGAGGTACGGTCGACATGACCAAGTGAGGCAGTAGATACACGTGCCGCTTTAGGACATTGAGACGTAAGCCTTTTTCAATGTTCGAAGTTAACTTTTTCCATTAACTCCAAGTGACATAAATTGAATCGAAGTAATGACATTTAACAGTCCGACGTGCGTGGGGACACTTCACTCTTGAGGATATCCTCTAGGCGAGCTGGTAGAGGACTGCAGGTATGATAAATTTAGCACACATACTCATTCAACCTAATTACATATATAAATTTGTAGTACATAATGATCACATGTTTGACATAGTACGACTCGATGCACGAGCAAGGCCAGACGTCACAGAGAGGTGCAGCTCGAGAGGTATGCCTTTGCTAACAGAGCACAAGTTTTCCATATATTGTTAGTATGATATTTTGTGTATACCTTTTTCCTAACTTCTATAGTCGGACGTACGTGCGGACACATCGCACATGGTAACATCGTCTACGCGAGCTCCTCGAGGACTTCAGGTGCACTTAATTTTGTGCATATCAGTATTATACAAATGATGAGGTTAAAAATAAGTACTAAGAGATTATCAAATTTGTATGTAGTTCGACATGGATTCACCACAAGAACAGGCCCAGGGGTCTCAGGGAGGTTGAAAGGACCTAGATGTCGCCTAGAGAGGGGGTGAATAGGCAATTTAAAACAATTATGGATTTGGCTTAAACTTAATGCGGAATTAAACTAGTCGGATTCTTTTCAAGCACAAATCCTAAATATGCTAGGCTCACTAAATGCACCAACAACTTATGATAAACAAGATTGGCAATTAAAAGATACTAGCAAGCAATTCAAACTCTACACAAGATATATCAATAGTAGCAAGTACGAATTGCGGAATGTAAAGGAGACAGGAGACAATCGATGTTTTCCCGGAGTTCAAATATCGACCGATGTTCTACTCTCCGTTGAGGTGCCCACGGGCGGACTCTCTCTCGAGTCACTCTCCTCTCGAGGGATTGACCCTCGATCCACTATGGATAGCTTTTTCCTCCACTCCAGGGATGGCAAGCTCCACAACCACTTCACAAACAACTCGGGCCTCTTCACAAGCTTCACGAAGAGATCACCGAGCCAACACCACCAAACCGTCTAGGAGGTGGTGGCCTCCAAGAGTAACAAGCTCTCGGACTCTCCCTTGAACCAATCGACGTGGAGAGCTCAAACCAATGTAATAAATGCAAAGCAAAACAACTTATGCTCAAATCTCTCTCTTTCTCAAATCTCACCATATGCAACTCATGCAATGGAGGGATTAGAGAGGAGAGGAATAAAGGAGGAGGTCAACAAATGACTCCTAGATCTATGGGTTTATTTTCCCTCACTTAGATGGGAGATTGTGGCATTAGGGGAGGAGGTGAGAGCTCCAAAAAAATGCAACCAATGCAAAGCAAACCAATGCCATGAACTCAAGGGGGATTCAAGTTTGGCTTGGTGGAATCGTAGATCTAGGGCTCCTCTTTCTTTTTCCTCAAAGGCTTGATGGGATTTGAGCACTAGGGGAGGAGATCCTCAAGGTTAGGAGCTTCAAAATGGTGGAGGAGAGAGGGTTTCAAAGAGCTCAATCGGATGCCCCTTGGGGAAGAAGGGGTGGGCCTTTTATATGGCCCACCGAAATCTGCCCGTTGGGTACAGCGCGCATGGTCCGGAAGTTCCATCCGGAACCTCCGGGCGAACCTCCGGACCACCCAGATTCCGGGCTGAATTCCGGACGACCGTCCGGGCCAATCCAGTAGCTACTAGATCGGTCCAGAATCTCATCCGGAAAACCATCCGGATTCCGGACTACCCGGAGGTCCCATCCGGAACCTCCAGATCAACCTCCAGACCAGCAAAACTGCTAGAACAACCAATACGAAAAAGGCATAACTTTCACGTACGAACTCCGTTTTCGATGATCTTGGGCTCATTTTGAAGCTATCAACAAGCTCTAGTACCTCACACAGAGAACCACCCAAGATCAACTAAGATGAAGGATGCAACACACGCAAATGTTTGAGCACTCTACGTACGACGTGATCAAGCTACTCGCCCGATAGCCCCTCTTTATAGTACGGCTATCAAATCTATAATCCGGTCTCCCATCAAGCACCTTGAGACCAATAAAACTAGGAAAAACTAGCTTAGGCATACTTTTGCTTTGCGTATTCCGCTTGAGCTTGATGATGAAGTTCATGCTTGCCTCAAGCCGGAATCCTTTACTTGATCACGGTTATTTGGTGAAGACTCAATTTGCTCCCCCATATCCCAATATGGGAGGCCTTCACTTAAGCACATCTTCACATATCCATTATCACCAGATGGACTGCAAGCTTCAAGCATATAATCCATCGGGGTGATTATCTTGAACTTGCTCTTATCAACATTGATGACCATCTCCACTTGATGTCATCCTCACATGGGCTATTTGAAATCTTCCTTTTGAGGCAAGCCCATGAGTATTACCTAACCCACATAGGAATACCAAACACATAATACAACGGTTAGTTCACAAAGCGCAATTCACAATTGTTTACCATACCACTAGATCACTTGATCCCACGCGGTACATCATTTACGCTTGTGAGTTGACCATCTAGTATCTAATCCTCGTGCTCTATCTTTACGTCATGCTCTATCTTGACTTCTTGAAGGCCACAATGAACTCTTCACTACACTTCATTGCTTCAAGACTTGATCACCAATGACTCAATTCTAACATGACCAATCTTTTGGTCATCACTTGATCTTCTTCATGCTCTAACACAATCTCTCGAGAGGCACTCATGAGCTGACCATGACCTCATCTTGAAACCATATCTTGAATTCTTCTCTTCAATTCATCCTCTCAAGATCTTGATCCTCACGGCTCAACTCATAAGCCCAATCACGACCACTTATGAGATCCTCCAATGAATTCCATCTTGGTCATTACTTGTTCCTCACATGCACTTCGGCTTGATCATATTTGCTTTACTCATTGAACTCAATCTTGATGTTTTGAAGTTCTATTCACTTGCTTCTTCTAGTTCATAATGTATTCATCTCTTGAACTCAATGATCTCGATGCATATCTTGATTTGATGGCATTCATCCCAAATCCATCCAATATTCTCCATGCATCACCTATGGAACACTTCTTCACATATAGCTCAAAGAAACGGTTTAGTCCATACGAATTATTATCCATTACTAAAACTCAATGCATATCTTTATCTTGATGGCTTTCATCCTCGAATCCATCCAATCTTCTTCATACATTACCTATGTAATATTCCTTCATATACATCTCAATGAAATCATTGGTCCATAGGGATTGTCATTAATTACCAAAACCACACATGAGGGCTACATGTATTTTCAATCTCCTCCCCTAATCATTTGTCATTTACACCGAAACCCACTTAGGGGCTTAGATGTCCTTTCAGAGGTCCATTTAGTCAGGTATGTAATGGTACATTTTTTATGTTACGTGCAGCAGTTGTACCTTAAATTAAATTTTTAATAATACTTCTAAATTTTTTTACACAATGGACCACATTGATTCGCCACCCGACGATTGTAGTTTTGCTGTCCAAACCCTATGGATGCAACCTACAATTCAGTACCAGTCCCTAGTTAGAGGAGGAGGTTACGAGGCTGGTTCGTCCCACGACCCGGGCAACGATTGGGTACAAAATTTATTTGGACAGCATCAGATTGCTCATAGCCAGATTCCTAGTCAACCAGAACCTATTCAGGAGACTCAGGAGACTCCCTGCTACGGCGTTCGGACTAACCCGGTGCCGCACGAACAATTCACTTTCCCCTCAGATCACATGCCGCCCAGACACAAGAGGGGAAGAGGTCGTTGATCGGTCACCCTATTTAGTGGTTTCATATAATTATACTACACTACTTTGTTGTTTGGACTACTCCCATCAAGTAATAAGATCTTTTATTCGAATTTATAGTCTTATACGATAAAAGTACTAACCAGGGCAGGCAGTCAGTTTATAGTCTTTTAATAACTTACCATAGATTGAGCGAGGAACACTGGGCAGTCGAGAGTTTAGCGTAGGTAGACAGCTCTACGGGATGAGGTATGAGGAGGAAGGATGTGGTTTATATAGAGTGAGAGGGAATCCAATCGAAGTGAATAACAAGAAAATGACACTGTAATCTGACAGTTCTCCAGTCCAAGATTCTCACAGTACCAAAAATATGCACAAACTTTTAGGTGGCCAGCACTGATTTTAAGTCACAGACAGGAATTAGCGACAGCATAGTGCCCAAAAGGAAAATACTGCAGCAAGAAATTGACCTGGCATGTATTTTGAGGTGACGCTAATTTTTATGCGACAAAACGAGCGTGCACGTGACGGGCAGCCGTTGCCTCGTGGCGCATGCCAGACGTGCGGCAGGTGGGGGTGCCGCAAACCCCACCTGCGGCACGGTCTTGCCGCGCGCCGGCCGTGCGGGAGGCGCAGGTCGCGGGCTCCACTCGCGGGCTGCGGGCTGGACTTGCGGGAGGACATTGCCGCAGGTGGGAGGTGCGGCTTGTACCACGTGTCTGCGCGTGATTGATGGAAGATGTCTTTTTTAACTTTACAAAATGTAAGAGTTTATTTTTGGCATTGAGGCGGCGCAGGCGCCAAAAGCGGATTTTCTCCTGATCTATTTTGTACAGCGAGCGTATGCTTTCTGCAGCTTTGTTCAGCCCATATTTCGGGATCGGGCGAGGCCCATCAGCTTTGGGAAGTGTTCCGCCTCATTTTTGTCGCAAAAGATCAAGTTGGTGAGGGAGGACGAGAGGAGGCTGCAGACGGGCGCAACGAGGACTCCTGCCACGTCACCCATCCTGAGCTCGCGCAGTTTGGAGGAACGGAGAAGACGCTGCTGCTCTTGTTCATCCTGCAGCCCCCTTACGGGATCCGAAACAACAAAGAAACTGGGGCTTTCAAAGACGGTTAAATCGCTGAGCTGGCCCTGGGTATGGAGAGGCCACAGGCCCTCCCATCTTAAATCCTCTTCACAGTCATATATGTCTAATCTAGTGAGAGAGGTGAGGTTTGAGAGGGGCCCCAACGTCTCCATGCCCTCCACGCCTGAAAGGTCGAGGTGTCGCAGGGAGGATGGGAAAGGGCAACGTGAAGAGGAAACCGAGGTCTTGTAGGCGGAGAGGAACTTGGTGCAATGACATATTCTTAATCCCTGAAGGGAGTACAGGGTTTGGAGCCATTCTCCATCTCCACCTCCACCTCTTATTTTGTTGTCACTATCAGGAAGAGTTGGGAAGCCATCGGCTAAGCTCTGAGCAGGAGTTGATCGTCAATTCCTGTAGGGAGTCAGACAGATGGGCTGAGACGAGCAACCGACCATCTTCTTTTTCTTGTTCTGGAACTAGCTCTACTACTACTTCCTCTTCAACCACGTCCCCTGCTATTTGCTGATGCTCATCTGTTGCTTGTGTATCCTCCATTTTATCACCTGAAGCTGATGGCAGTGATATTGGTGCTGTCGTTTCTTGCTGCTCGGACTCCACACCCAACCGTGTTATCTTATCACATTCCGAGATTCTTAATTCAGAGAGCTCTGGAAGACGAGAGAGGAATTGTGTTAGTTCCTTCCCTCTTGCACCGCTCCTAGCCACTCCAAGACTTAATACGAAGCTGCCATTTTAAATCACTTCTGGCTAACGGCAGAAACACATTACTTGAGCCATCTATGTAGAGATTTTTCAACGAAGTCAGCATTCGAAGGTGTTTCTCAGCCATAGGTGGGCATTTTGTGATCCTCAGATCTTGTAGTTGGTTTAAATTAGGAATGCCAACACTGTGTCATCAAGGCTATGTAGAGTCTCATTTCGTTCTATTTCCAATGCGAATCCTCAGAAAATATACATGCTGATCCTCAGAAGCAGGGAAAAGAGTGGATTATATTATATATATGCGACTTGGCATCTAACACCTTAAGGGCAGCTAGAAAATATCCTATATGGCGCTGTCATCTCCTCTTCATCCTGAGAAACAACTCGTCCTCGAGGCCGCTGCTCCGGGTATCATCATCGGCGGTCCCGTGTATCTTCAACTTCAACATAAGGCATGCCTTGCCAATGAACCAGAACGGCAGAACCTCCCATGCGTCGATGAAGACAGGGTTGGAAACTGTAACTAGTTGGTCGGTCATTAGCGGCAGGAGGAAGCATCACATCGCTGCTGAAAGAGGCCTCCTCTACCTATCGGAGCTGCTGCTGAAGAAGGCTCTCCATGCGTGTGAAAGCATCCGAGAAACGCTTCATGCAGAAACAATCATGGGCGCACCACACCATCGTCCAAGGAGGCAAGGTACCGGGCAACAGTGTGGACGATGCCAAAGTGCTTCGGGCTAAAAGCACCATCGTCTGCTTGTGTGGGCATGTACAAAACAGGCTACTACATTTGGTGGTCTCGGATTAAAAAGTTGCTCCACCTAGACTCAAACCACTGTGCACAATTGCTATTTACAACGGAAGCTACTGCTAGAACTGCCTCATGAAACATTTGAAGTTCAGGCCTCTATTTTATTTGCTTCAGCCCTTCTCGTTCTGACATTTATACAATTATTAAATTATTTACACTTAGAACCTTAGCAAAAGAAGAGAAACTACATTTACAGCCTCTTCCCGACATGTCAGCTACAAAACCCAACCCTGACCCTTTGTCAGGCGCGCGGCCCACCCCCAGTCACCTTTCTCGTGAACTCCTCCCCCCGCGCGCTATCTCCCCAACCAAATCCAATCGCGGCGCCGCCCGCTCCCCCCAAATCCCATGCCCGAGCTCCCCGGTGCAGGCCGCCATCGCCCATTTGACATGCATGACCATTGTCAAGTCTTTCCAGCTGTGCTGGTGCCCACATGTGTACCACTCGAAAATATCGTGCCTCCGGCCTCTGATCTATTTTGTTTGTACAGCGAGCATATGCTTTCTGCAGCTTTGTTCGGCTGAGGACTATTCAGCCCATATTTATTTCGGGCTCGGGCCAGGCCCATCAGCCCACTACACGCTGCAGAGCTCCGGTCCCGTGGTTGGGGTCCGGTGTTGCAGGAGACAGCGGACGTGGAGGCTTCCCATTGGGTGACACCGGATGCGACTGGACTCATCCACCGGCCACCATCCACAGTGACAGCCCCCGTCTTCTCTGAGCAAAGCTGCCACGGCCACCCACATCATGCATGGGGGGATCCACTGCGAAATCCCAAGAAAACAATTCCGTTCTTCCACGACGCTGAGGAGCCGAGGCCGCGACCCGTAGAAGCCATGGTCCTGGCGTTGCTGGGCTCCTCCTCCTCGTTCGCGGCCTCCCACCCTTCCTGCACTTCCAGGTACTGACAAATAGTAGCAATGCGACTATGCGAGTACTAGCTGTGGTTTTCTCTTTTGTAAAGTGTTGATCCGCTGCGACTAGATCAGCGTGCGATTACCGTTGCTGCTCGATATTAGATTCTGGAATAACAGGGGAAATATTTCGTCGACAGTGCACTGGGGGAACCGGGAAATACGGAATTTGGTCACGTTTTTGGATGGGCGCTGTTGCAATCTGTCGCACTAGCATGTCTGTCGGGGTGTTTTTGACGCCAGATGAAATTCCACATTGAGCAAATGGTATATGTACGATGTTACAAGCATGAAATTGGTGTAGGATTTCGGTTCCTCGCCTGGTGTAATGCTGATAAGCTGCTCCGGTTTCCTCGCTGTTGATTTCTTCTTGACGGAGTGTTCGTATGTTTCTTGGCAGGAGGAAATGTAGCCCTGCTACGCGAAATAATTTCAGATGCTCTCTGGATGAGAAAGTGCCACTGAGAAATAATGGTATACCCAAGAAGTTGCTCTCCTGCCTTGCTGCTTCTCTTGTGTTCATCTCTCCACCTAGTCAGGTACCTATGTACAATAACTTATTATCAGATTCGCCTACACTAATTCAGAGGAAGAAACAAAGCTTAGAGATCATAGAACATATAGGCTGTCCTTTGTAAGGACCGAGCAAAGCTGCTTTACCATTGTCACAGTTAACGGTTTCCATTTGAGTAAGCAAAATTGTTAATTTTATTGGCAGAAAAGAAAGAGAGAGTAAGATTACCACTTAAGACCTGGGCCACGATATCGATGCACTCTTCTTGTTGATCAGGCTATTCCTGCAGAGACCTTTGCCCAGCGGAGCTTGTGCCAGGTTGCAGTGGTGGCAGCCATCGACAAAGATGCTGTTCCTCTGAAGTTTGACGGCTCTTCGGACGATGGTGGCACAGAAATGATGATGATGATGAGGGGTATGACTGCCAAGAACTTTGATCCAGTTCGCTACTCTGGTAGGTGGTTCGAGGTAGCATCGCTGAAAGGTGGATTCGCTGGTCAGGGACAAGAAGACTGCCATTGTACTCAGGTATTGTAATGACGGAAGCCTCACAGAATAATCTGTATTTTTTTTTGAGAAAGACGGACAGTCTGTATGATGTCCCAGAAATATATTTGACATCTCGGTATCAAACTGAATTATCATCGGCAAGCTATTTCCGTACCTTTTGCATCATATGATTTGTAACTGTAAGTGGATGATTTCAGAAAGTTGCTGGTACTGCAGGGAGTGTATACATTTGATGAGAAGTCACGCGCAATCCAGGTGGAGACATTCTGTGTCCATGGTTCACCTGATGGATACATCACTGGTATCCGGGGGAGGGTGCAATGTCTGTCTGAAGAGGACATGGCTAGTGCTGAGACAGACCTCGAGAGGGAGGAGATGATCCGCAGCAAATGCTTTCTTCGTTTCCCAACACTCCCGTTCATACCCAAGTTACCCTATGATGTACTTGCAACTGACTATGACAATTACGCCGTTGTGTCTGGAGCTAAGGACACAAGCTTTATTCAGGTGAGGAACTGAATTTCGGACTATAACCTAAGTGCACTCATATCTAACCATCTTCCCCATGCGTCATGCATGCTTGTGTCCTGCGAATAGAGCTTGCAACTAGTATTTTAAAATGTTCCCGTAATTGATTATATTACCAACTGAACTAAGACTAGTTTATTTTCAGAACTGAACGTTAACTCATCTTGCTACTATTGGATCAGATATACTCAAGAACACCTACCCCTGGACCGGAGTTCATTGAGAAGTACAAGTCCTATGCTGCCAGCTTCGGCTACGATCCGAGCAAGATCAAGGACACACCACAGGACTGCGACGTCTCCTCGGACCAGCTTGCACAGATGATGTCAATGCCGGGGATGAACGAGGCCTTGACGAATCAGTTCCCGGACCTGAAGCTGAAGTCATCAGTCGCCTTCGATCCATTCACAAGTGTGTCTCAGACCTTGAAGAAGCTCCTTGAACTATACTTCAAGTAAATTCAGTGTTGTACCGAATAGTGTTCACTTCTCCACAGAGAGAAGCAGTTTAATAAAGTTCAGTATGTGCTATGTTTTTCCTATGTGCATGCCAAATACAAAAATTATTTAACTATTTGAGCATCCAGAACAAGTTAAGTGATGGAATTAATTTGATTGGATTGTTTGAGATGTGTTTTGTTGCTATTCAACTGCAGTCTCTTATGCTCCAGCAGACAGATGAAGGTGACGGCAACACTTAGGCATCCATGCTTGGAGTTGATGTGAGAGAAGAATCGTGTGCAAGACTCGAACTCATCTGTGCACCAAATTCGTACGAAGCAAGACAAAAGAACTAAGACACAATTGTACCAATCTAGAACTCTGCAAGCGTGCGATGCCCGTCGCGGAAGGGAATAGGAAAGCACCCTGGGGCATGGAAATGGAAGGTTACAGCAACCATGGAATCATACCCAAATTGCAAGGAAATAGGGATCGATAGACACGAGCGGTTAAGGAAACAAAGACCCTATCTGCTACATACGTCCCGTGGCTCCCGCTGGGAGGAGATCATTGATATCAACAGCCGTTGTCGTTTCCCTTTGCCATGGTAACAGCAGGACCTCCGCGGTTAACCATGGCGTGCGCCTGCCCGAGACGTCGTCGTCTCGTCGAGATGCATCACGGAGACCGTCACCGCGACACACAATTTCGACGTGACCAACTACCCGCTGCTCGACGACATGGGCGTCTTCAAGTACGTTAGCTCGAGCACGTTCAGCGTCGGCGGCTACGACTGGAATATTAGGTTCTACCCAGACGGATGCAAGGAGGACTGTGCCGGCAATGCGTCAGCGTATTTGCATTGTCTCCGCCCAGCGAAGGATGTGAGGACAAGGTTGACCTTAAACATGCTGGAGAAAGAAGGCGAAGTACGAGTAACTAACTACGGTGTGATGGAGCGTGCCTTTTGTCCGCCAACTTATCATTGGGGCATCAGCAAATTCGTCGAGAAATCGAAGCTGAAATCATCGTCCCAGACCAAAAATAGCTGCTTGACGATAAGGTCCGTCCTCACCGTCGTAAAAGAACCACGCACGGAGTGCAAGAAGGGTCTCATCGTGGTTCCGCAGCCGGAGCTGCCCTGCCACCTCGACCGCGCCTTCAAGGACCGGAGAGGCGCGGACGTTACGTTCGACGTGGGCGGCAGGGCGTTCAGCGCGCACAGGTTCATCCTCGCCGCGCGGTCGCCGGTCTTCGGCGCGCAGCTCTTTGGTCCGATGATGGAGAAGGATATGCAGCGCGTAGAGGTCACCGACGTGGAGCCCGCTTCTCTTTGAGATGCTCCTTCACTACATCTACAGGATTCGCTGCCGTGCAGCGATGAAGGTTACGGCGGCGCGGTGATGCAGCATTTGCTGGTCGCGGCGGACAGGTACGGGCTGGAAAGGTTGAAGCTGATGTGCGAACAAGAGCTGTGCAAAAGGATCGATGTGAAGACCGTCACGACCACGTTGGCGTTGACGGATCAGCGCCACTGCAAGCGGCTCACGGATGCGTGCCTGGCGTTTCTGTCGTCGCCGGCAACGGGTTCAAGCCCCTCGTGGCAAGTTGCCCCCTCCTGGCTTTGGAGGACAAGGTATCCATCGAGAGGAACTAGTCCAAGCCAAAAATTCAAAAGGATCTGTACGAATATCAAACTTTTCTTGAGTATAAATAACATTTTGTATCGATTGGATCAGCTTCCAGTCGTATTTAATTTCCATGCTATAGTCTAATGGTCAAGAAACCAAGTTAGTCTTCAGGAAAACTAGGCAGTTTATAAAGAATACAAACAGAAAAGAAAGATTATGCTTGTGTTCTTGGCTGAGGTAAAGCAGGGGCTGCGTTCTAGCGTGGGAGTGTTTGCATTAGCTGTTGGACAAAAGTACGAACAGGTGCAAGAATTTAACGGAAGCTGATGCTCTCTTGGAACCTAGTTTTTTGAAAAATTTCAAAGTTTCTACACGTGATTTTCACAAAATTTCCCCCCAAAAAAGCGATTTTCACCGAATATTTTCACCAAACTCAGTTGTTCTGTATGAAGTGGTGCACGGCCGTGGTCTTCAAACCGATCGAATTTTATTTTTGAATCGCATGGGACGAGTTAAACAGCGGTAAGAATTCTAAATCCCATGCTACTGCTGCGGAAGGAAATCCTATACGACCCGGGCCCGCCTGCAGCGACGGCACTCCCCCTCACACGGGCCGCGGAGCGCAGGGGGGGGGCCGCCTGGCAGCGACGGCGTGCGGCCGGGTCGCACGTACGACCCGGGTCGTATAGGATTATTTTGCTACTGCTGCTGCTATGGAGATATCCCCATGCCACATGGCCCACGTCGCAGTTTCTCATGCCCAAAACATGGGCCCCACACCGTTGACTCAGTCTCCAGTCCGCCTGTCCCCGCTCGTCAGCAGCACACGCCCTACGGCGTTGGCGACCTCTACCGCTTCCACAGTTTCACGAGACTCACGAACCCTTGCGGGTCAGCCCACGTGATTAATGGGCCGGGCCGCGCAGAACCGTCGGCCCGTGAGATATCTTATCCATGTTAGTGGGCCGGGCAGCGGCAAGTGGACCAAGCCGCGCCACCTGCGTCCCGCCTCCGTAGCCACGATTTGTATGGTGCGGCGAGCCGTTTGCATCGAGCCACATGCGAGCGCCGTCGCGCCCGTCCGTTTCCTGATCCCCCGCCATTCCCCGGAGAGCGAAGAACCCTAGCGCGTCCGCCCGCCTGCCCCGTCGCCGGCGCGCTGGCCGGCGGCCACCTCCCCCGCCACATCCGCCGTATCCTTGTCCCCTCCCCTCCCCGTCTGCGGACGCGATCACCTCTCCTCCTCCCGAAGGAAACACGAGAGGGGCGCGAGGCGACGGCGCAAAGAGGACAGATTTTTAGGGTAATCGCTTCCTTCAGCTATGCATGCCTATGTTTGTACATGTATAATTTTTTTCTGGTTTTTTTAATGATTTTTTAGATTGGTTTGATCAATCTCGGCGTCGTTTGTATCCGTTACTCTGTCTGATCATCTTTTTGCGTCGATGCGATGTGGTAGGACGGGATAGGATGACATTCTGGAATAGCCAGGATAGAAGGGAAATTTTCCACCCTTTTTTTCTTGTCTGGATATTGCTGCGAATTTTTAAGGTCTTCATGTCTTGGATGGATTTTGATAAGAATTTGCAAATGACAAGTCAGCATCAAGTATTTCATGTCCAGACATGTTTTACAGGAGCTCAGTGTGTTAAGAATTTAAGATGTGTTAGTACGTTAGTAATTTAAAAATTGAAGCCACTTTGGTTAATTACCTGTTTGTACTGGTAAGAGGTGTTGCATAACATTTAAAACCAGGAAAGCATTTATGTTTCCTTTGCTTCTAATCTGTGCCGTACATTCAATCTTTCATTGGACCAAGGATATCTATTATTATAGAAAAATAACTTGTACCAACATTAGATTTGACTCGTCAAGAATTCAAGATGCAGTTTACATCATTGATTGCAAGCTGCGCCCATGTGGCTTCTGAAAGTAGTACCATGAAAACCATCTTTTTGAAATCCAGTTGTTGGCAGATATGTGACAGAGAAGTAGGTTTTTGGCTGTCAACTAATTCTCTATCGTGTCTTACTATTTATTTGTCATCATCTTTTTTTTCATCCTTTTAATTTTGAGGATGCTCATTGCACTGTGTCACTATGCTTGTTTAGCAGACAAAAACTCTTGTGCTGATTGAAGGTAATTCATTTCCACAGGGCAGTCTTATCATTCTTGGCTCCAGCTGCAAAAGTTGAAGCAAACTAGTAGAGATGACATCAGAAGGAAATAAAGCTGTTGCGCCTAACGAACCGCTGTCCATTGAGCAGCCGGCAGTCTCTGGTGCAAAGCGTAAGCGTGGTCGCCCAAGGAAATACCAGTATACTAAAAATGAACTACCGCAGATGGCACAACCCATTCAGAGCGTTGCACCTCTTCGAAGCACACTAGATGGCTCAAATATTCGACATGATGGGTTACAGATTAACCATACATCAGGTGGTAGTGTTGCCTGTAAAATGCGTACTATTCATGTATTGCCTGCACATCAAGCTCAAGGAGATAGGCCCAGTCGGCCTAGAGATTCTGCTAATCTAGTTAAGACTTATGAGAACCCAGCCTCCAATTATAGTAGCGCTCATGTGCAAGGTAATTCAGGCATGGATGTCGTTGGCAAGCATTTTGTTGGCAAGATGACCAAAAATGTCCTGGGTTTTCTCTTATTACGGTGAAAGTGAAGGACAATCAGGTGCTCAAAGGTTGGGTCCTAGATGAAAATAACCTCCGCCCAATAACACCAAAGGATGATGTTGCCCCTGAACTCCCCATGCTTCAACCAAGTCAAGTTCGAAAGCAAGCATCTGCAATCCACATGCAAGCTGCTCCTCCCTTGCCAATCCACTTGGAGGATGTTACAATTGCAAAGCCTATACAGATGAGGAGACCTGTTGAGAAATCTATTGCCATGCACACCATCACTCCCAGTGCAAGACCTTACATTGGTTCTGGGGTTGTTGCAGCAACACCTATCTCAGTTGCATCGGGTAGTGCTGAATCAAGGCCTTTGCCCAAGCAGGACACTGAATCTGTGAGCCCAGAACCATCAGCTGCTGCTGTTCCAGTTAAATCCGTTCAACCTGTATTGATGTCATGCAAGCAAGTGGCTAATCAAGATGTGCTGGTTGAAGGGAAATCTGTCACGGAGGCTTACAAAGATTCTGAATCTTCAAATGGAAGTCAGGAGTCATCAGGTATGCTTTGCTGAGCTAGATATCTTGCTGAGGTTCAGATCAGCAACCACATTGAAATCTTAAATGTGTCTTTTCCCAGGACAAGTTCAGAAACTTGTCAATCCTGCATGTTGTACATGGGTCTCCGGAAACTTCTTGCACTATGTGATGCTTCATTCTCATAATTTTTAACTCTGGCTATATTAACGCTCGAAACTTACTCCTTTTATAGTGAAAGCTGAAAAACTGAACACAGCTCTTGTGGATGTAGTTGTCAAGGAATCTCCAGGTTAAATCTTACTCATATGCCTTTAAGAAGAATGTATTTAAAGTTGAATAAATATTCTCTCTGGATGCAAAGAGAGCTCAAATGAGTGGCATGGTTTTCTCCTTTTTGTGCTACAGGGCAAAGGAAATTGCCTAATATTCCAGTAATAGATGTGGTTCAGGAATCTTCTGGTAAGATCTAACTGTTATATGCTCGAAATATAACTGGTCTGGTGCAAGTTGTTTCAGTTGGTAATCTTTTGTGCAGGCCAAGTTCAGCGTATTGCTCCAACAGTCATTGATGAGATCGAGATAGCATCAGGTACAACATAGTTCTATGCCTGTCCATGCCCTAAATAACTCTTCTATTTGAAATAATAATTAATGAGGGTATTTCTTTAGGCCCCAGAGAGCAGTCAAATGCTGCTAATAGCAAGCAACAGAATTTTAAAGAACCATCAGGTAATACATGATCTTATTGTTTGATACGCTTAACACTTGCTCTGAGCTAACTCCGTTGATATGAAAATTTTTGATATGAAAATTTAGACAACATGGAACAATCTGGTCAACCGAAGACAGAGACTGACATCCTGAAAGGAGTTGATGGCTCAAAGTTAGGAGCCTCAGGTAAAAAGAAGACTCGACTTGTCCTATTAATGTTTCTAATGGTACCTTGGATGACTTTCGAAGCTTGATTTTATGGAAAAGTGTTATGATAAATGAAATTAGTGTAGATCAGCTCAAAGTGGATATTAATGATTGTATATAAATGGAAACCAATATTTTGTTGAAAATACCATGAAGATTTTTTTATCCTCTCCATCTACACATTTCTGGAATTGCTACAGTTACATTTACATGCCAAACTATTTGTTATAAGTTAAACTGGTGGCAGTAACTTTCTTTTTCTTAGGAACGACGCTAATTACAGAGGACTCAAGTGCAACTCATAAGCCCCTTGGTAGTTTTACACTGCTCAGAAAATCTTTGATAATTTTTGGAAGACTACTTTTACTTCAAGAGCTAACAACTGCTACGATTTTCATATTTGAATCCCAGACGAGGTTCAATCTGTGCATGACGAACATGAAAATGAAGGTTGACAGCAAATGAGAGCAGAAGTTGAGAAAGACAACATAGTTCCTGTTGTTTGGTGAAAGCTTGCACCCTACAATGTTTGTGCCAAGCGTACAAGAATGTCGATTGTACTCTTTACTTCTTTCTAGTTTTATGGTTGAGAGGTTCGGCACAGAGAAAACCATAGATTCTTTTACCTAGCAGTTAGCAATATATAGAAATGCAAAGAACCCCGCCGCGGGGGCGGGGTTGGAGAATACATACTTAGATTTTTACGAAAATGACAAATATATCTGAATCGTAATTTTTTATTGTACTCTGGATCGGAAATGCATCCGCTGCATTAGAGGTCTAAATGCAGATGTGCTACAAGTTAGGAGCCATTCTCCACCGTCTGATCAAAATCCAGGGGCGGGTCCAGATCAGGAGCTGCATCACCATTGATAAAGTGGTTCTTATTACTGCATAGGATCCGGATCAAACTTGTAACGTGTCTTGCGATAATTAATCCTAATTGCCATATCTGGCAAATTGTATACGCCAATTGGCACGTGCTATTATACATCTCCTTGGCGCTTAATATCCCTGAAATGTTTTCCTCCGATATTTAACTTTCAGTCAGGATATTGATTTCTAATTGCTTCTGATGCATCTGACAACCGATAGAAGCTTTGGAACGAAAGATTAAACAGGCTGTGCGTGGCCATTCAAAAATTCCAACGCAACAAAAAATCGAGCAAATTACTTCAGAAAAGGAAGGGTGTTGTGGGTGGAGGGGGCACCGGATCAAGGTCAGCATATGCACCAACAATAAAGAAACATGTCACTCGTAACGGCAAGATTTGTCAATCAATCTGATACATTTGCAAGATGGGAAAAAAGGACCCTGCACTATCTTACTCTTTTACGTCTCATTGTACATACTGCTCTCCAAAGGCAAAAGAAGAGGAAAAAAGTATCGCCAAGGCAGACAAAGAATTGCTTAGATCTTCTCTCTATTTTATATCAATTCCTCTCATGAACTCCTCGCAAAATAATCCATAGCCCACACCAAGCATGAGAATGGCACAAGTTGCAAGGCCTCCCATTGATATTTGTCGTACGAGTTCTAGTGGATCTCTTCGAGAGTAGGAAGATGATGCAAGCAGAACTGTTTTGTATTTATTTCTCTAACTGATTGAATTGTCCTGATTCCGTGGAGGCATCGTGTGTCTTCTCTATTGCTTAACCAGTAGAGACGTACGACAGTTAGAAATTATCTAAATTGAACTTTGGACATGAGATTGGTTTTAGAAATAGAAATTTTACTGCCTCAGTAATTGTCTTGGCTAATTGAAGTGTAGCATCACACGTTGCATATGTGAGGCTTTACTGTGCGGGATGGATCATTGTTTGCAACCGATGTTGCATGGAGTCTTATCTAGCAGATCCAAGTTCACTTGTTAATCAAATGATTGTTTTCTTTCAAATTGACCCCTTGACCAGCTGACTACTCAATATCTCTTCCGAGTAACAAACCTCGGTCCACAAAAGGGATACTTACTGTAAATATAAAATGGACTGGACACAAATTTCCCCCTTGCTCATTTTGGCTGATCTATTATTTGGTTTTCCTTGAAGGATGCCATGCATGGAACACCTGTTATTTCCCAAGGATGGTCTCGTCCTGTGTTACTGAACTCATATCAAGCTAGCTTGCAAAAGTTTCAAGGTAACAAATCCTACCCATGGTTGGCGACTTATGTAGACATTGCAATCTTCAACTTCAGTCTTTGATGAGACGAAAGCTACTGGTTTTTTTTATATCACAATGATCATAGCATCAACCGCAAATGGCAAGATTTGTCAATCAATCGTAATGGCAAGATTTGTCAATCAATCGTAATGGCATACGCACCAACAATAAAGAAACATATGGCACTCGTAATGGCAAGATTTGTCAATCAATCTGATACACTTGCAAGATCGGAACATAAGGGCCCTTCACTATCTTACTCTTTTACAATGTTTCATTGTATATACTGCTCTCCAAAGGCAAAAGAAGAGGAAAAAAAGTATTGCCAAGGCAGACAAAGAATTGCTTAGATCTCTATTTTATATCAACTCCTCTCATGAACTCCCCCGAAAAATAATCCATAACCCACACCAAGCATGAGAATGGCACAAGTTGCAAGTCCTTCCAACAAAAAAGACGGACACGGACCAGCAACTAGTAGGTGAATTGACAGAGTAGGCAAAATTGCGAGTCCTCTTAGATGTATACCCCGAAACCGAAGGGGCAAGCCAAGATTCTTCCAACGAAAGCAGAAATCACATTGGTACGACAATTTACATGTATTTGCCTGGGAACATGCCAGTTGCAGAAGGAACCATGATTGGATGGATGGCCTGAAATGGTTGCACAAGCGGTGCAGGGCTTGGTACTACCATCGGCAGGTTCCCAGTGGCCATGACCGGCGCAGGCCCATAGACTGGGGCATGGCCTGGAGAGTGGAGACAAGAGATTTGCAGGTAATGTTATGATCATTTGTGATAAATAAAAACCAGTAGCTTTCGTCTCATCAAATACCGAAGTTGAAAATTGCAATGTCTACATAAGTCGCCAACCATGGGTAGGATTTGTTACCTTGAAACTTTTGCAAGCTAGCTTGATATGAGTTCAATAACACAGGACGAGACCATCCTTGGGAAATAACAGGTGTTCCATGCATGGCATCCTTCAATGAAAACCAAATAATAGATCAGCCAAAATGAGCAAGGGGGAAATTTGTGTCCAGTCCATTTTATATTTACAGTAAGTATCCCTTTTGTGGACCAAGGTTTGTTACTCGGAAGAGATATTGAGTAGTCAGCTGGTCAAGGGGTCAATTTAAAAGAAAACAATCATTTGATTAACAAGTGAACTTGGATCTGCTAGATAAGACTCCATGCAACATTGGTTGCAAACAATGATCCATCCCGCACAGTAAAGCCTCACATATGCTAACGTGTGATGCTACACTTCAATTAGCCAAGACAATTACTGAGGCAGTAAAATTTCTATTTCTAAAACCAATCTCATGTCCAAAGTTCAATTTAGATAATTTCTAACTGATGTACGTCTCTACTGGTTAAGCAATAGAGAAGACAAACATGATGCCTCCACGGAATCAGGACAATTCAATCAGTTAGATAAATAAATACAAAACAGTTCTGCTTGCATCATCTTCCTACTCTCGAAGAGATCCACTAGAACTCTTACTACAAATATCAATGGTGCATTACTCACCTGAGAAACTGGATGAACATAAACAACAGGGCTGAACTTCCCACCAGCCAGCTATCATATATGGAATAATGTTAAATTAATTCAGTTGAGTCACAAATGAAAATAATTTCAAGTAATAAACAAACACAAATGAACAGATTTTTAAAATTAATATAAATTACATATCTTTAAGCACACGAATGTCGGGCTTACATGCTGAGTACTAGAGCTGATATAGGTTGGTCCCACTTGAATGGGATGATACGGTGTACCAAGTCTAGCAGGATCTAGCCTGGCCACATTATGCCCCACAATCTGTCATGCAAAATATGTAAACACAATGTATCAGAATTCAGAAGCATGATCATATCTGAGTTAACCATGCATGCTAGTGTTAGAAAGCAAGTAAGATCGAAGTTAGGTGTATAATGTATTTGCCTTGCAACATAAGTACAATAACAGAACGATAAAATATAGCTATTATTCAAGTAGTTGATCTTCAAGGTAAGTGCACAACTAGACCTGAAGAGAACAGGAGTTAAAATATAGAGCAGGTAATAACGTAGTAGCTCATGTATAGCAAACTATCAACTTGAAGGCATGTCACATGCTGCAATAGGAGTTAACATCTTATGACACAAATACCTTTCATCACTTCAAAAGAATACGATAGTAGATGCAACTAAAACGTAAATTATTGAAATAATCAAAAAAATCAATACTCAATTATGAAAGGGGTAAATCGAAGTACTTACTGAATGAACGTATTGAGGTGAAATGCCAAAGTTTCCCGGAGCTAGATTATTATAATGAACAACTTTGCTGGATAGAGATGAACTGCCTGGTAGAGAGTGAGTTTCAAATACAGGTACACCAGTTGGAACTTCAGGGACAGAGTTTGAGATGTAGTTTGGGTTAACAGGGGGTGCATCTGCAAGTACCGGTCTAGAACTTGCAGAAGATGGGGAAAAGACCTTAGCACGGGGATTGAGTTTGGATTCCTGAAATAATGTTTAAGAATGTCAAATGAATGGACTGATAACAGTGAATTGCACATGACAAATAGAATTTAGTAGTTTAGATAATATAGTATAGGAAGGTTATAAAGGTTCATGAACAACAGTAAAAAAAGGCATTGCTATTAGGGCATGTACAGATGCTTTTACATAGGTGATTAAAGATAAGAGCATAGCCAAATTATCAAGCACCTATGTAAGAGTCACCCCTCCTCATGCAAGTACCTCTTTGTAGGTGGTTGGATGGTTGCATTATCTGTTAATTAGATGTAGTTAAACACATAAGCACCTATCACGCACCAGTGCCTACTTAAGCATTGACGCTACAACATTAGCACCTTATCTGTCCTAGGTGGCAAGAAAAACACTTTTCTACTGCTAAGCACCTACATTGCACATGCCCATACTTAATCTTTCATCAAAGATAGCAATCTTTGAATTGTCTCAGGAAGGGAAGAAAACTTCTATATGGGAAAACCAAAATAACAAAGCAGTACTCGTCATAAAATAGCTATTCTAGGTCAAGAACATTGACCCTTGACTAACCACATTTAACCATGACTAGTTTCTAAGTCTTTCCTTATGCACCCATTTACCAGCAATAACATTCTGTTTGGCATGAGAATACTATTTTATTAATATTGAGAAAAAACACACATTTTCAACATGGTTGAGATAATCGATGAACCTGTACAGTTAAGAAATATGTACATAGTTGAAATAATAGATAAATCTTTACGGGTATATACTATGTTGTACTCCAAAGGCAGACACATGGTATAATTAAAAAAGTTATAAAATCAGCAAGCGCTACTTTATAGGTAAGATTGTTAAACACACATCAATATTAGCACATGCTAAAGGAGCTCACCTTAGCAGTGGTTTTGCTTGAAATGACAATTTTCGCAGCTGAATTATTGGCTGGTGGAGAGGTTTTAAAATGTGAAGCTACAGCGGGAGTAGTTAAAACTGAATTGGTGACATTTCCATCTTTTGATCCAACAGCTGCAGAACTCGAAATCCCATTCCAGGAGATATTTGGCACTATATGTCCAGTTGGAGATCCACAACTTGTAGCATTGCTGTTCACTGAGAAACCAGACAGGTTTAGTGCAAGGAAGCTAAGGGTGAAAGGACTATCTCAATAGAAGAAAAAAGCTGGAGTTAATACTTGGAGCAATTTTCCCAATGGACGTATCACTCTTGTGACCCAGCCTGCTGCACTTCTCAACCTGTCTGTGACAGAAATAGCATTAATTACGGCCAACAATGAATGAACATGGAAAAATAGGCAGAACATAATCAAACAGAATTGATTGCTTAAAATTTACATTCCAAACCAGCACCATGAAAGAAACAACCGTACGAGTTAAAGGCATATTTGTATTTGTCATATTATTGGGGCAAGCATGAGTCACACACATAATAAAAGATGTATCATGAAACAAGATAGAATAGTTGGATCGAGAACATACTTTAATGGAGACACATTTTCAGATCTAGATGTTTTTGGATCTTTCAAATGTGAAGTTTGAGGCTGCGTTGATCCACTGGCTGCCACTACATCACACTCAATAGTTCTACAAATATCTTTAGTAGCAAGTGAAAAATCCTGGAAAAATTACAATTTACATCAACTCCATGTCTCCATGAGAAGGCAATGTGTTCCATAATATACGGAGTGCATTAAACCTACCTTTGCGATCACTTGAACAAGATCATTTGGGAGAACAACGAGAGTATCCACAAAAGCTCCCAGCGATAGATTGGCACCGTCCTTCCCGTTTGCAATCTTCCTTGCTTTCTTTAGCACAACGCCTACTCAAATAGAATCCATCAATCCGATGTTTTCTCCGAAAAACCTCAAATCTTTGAAACTAGACAGAACAAATATTACACTGCCCAACACTCCAAAGTCCAAACTATATAAGCACTTGGCGAACTCAAATTATGAGGTGAAAAGAACTTAGGAAGTTCAGATCACAGTAGAAAGGTTGCAAAATCAAGGCAAATCCATACATATTACACATGATCTGCCAAGAAAAAAGGTATATTTTCTAGAGAACTTACAACAAATCCTAGACGAACACGAATTAAGATACATACCGGAAGCATTATACTAATATGCCACCAGGGTGACAATTCTAAGTGCAATTAGAATACAGGAACGACACCATTCATGTGATCTCCAGAAAACCACCAAAAAGTTCTTCATCAGGTATCACATCTAGAGATAAACCGTAACTTTTACCTAAGTACTATAGTTGGATCACACAATCAAGGATAAATGCTTGATCACAGAACAAAAGCATATTCGTTGATATCTCTGCAAGGCACCAAATCCTCACGATCACCTAAAAATAGAATAGCAGCAAAGGACGCAGAATTCCACACAAAATCCACAATACTGATTGCTATAACACCATGACAGCAACGTGAACTGCAGCTGGATAAGAAGCAGAAACACTTTCCCCGTGATCTCCATATACTACTTTCGAATCCACCCCTAAGGCCCTAAGAATTGAAACGACACGTACAACATAGGATCAAAGAAAGAGGAATATAATGCTAACTGACATTGCATTGTACAGAAGACCAGGATCGCTCACTATGATCTCAAAAACCGTAAGAGGGACATCGCCCATCCTCCGTAGTCTATACCTCGAACCCAATCAAGATACAATTTCCAGGACAATCCTCACCGAAATCACGAAGAAGAAACGACCAAGATCTTGGCCGCCAGAGAGCAAAACGCAAATAGCCGCATCACAAAAGAGGAACACCCAGCGATCTCTACCACTCGCCTCCAAATCCACCCCCAACCTCACAAAAACCAACAAAAGGCGACCTCCCGGCAATCGCGGCCGCTCAACCAACAAGCAGATCACAAAAACGCCAACTCATTCTAAGAAAATCGGAGCACCAACCCGCCTCACTAGCCTCGTGGCATCCACTCTGCCCAACAGCCGGATCACGGCTCGAACGCCATTCCCGTGATCCCCCAACCCAAAGCCAAGGCCCCCGCGAGACCAACGGAAATCGACGAGAGCGAGAGGGAGAGGAAGGGAGGGAGGAGGGGTTGCGCACCGTATCCACCGTCGAAGCAGGCGGTGTGGAAGACGCCGGCGTAGGCGGATCCGTCGTGGACCTGCACCTCGACGGGGAGGCCCACCATGCACACCGTCGCCAGCAGCAGCGCCTCGCAGAGGGGCGCCGGCGCCGGCGGCGCCTGCGGCGCGGGGGACGCCTTCGCCTTTTTGGGGCGGGCCATGGGAGGAAGGGAGGAGGGAGGCGACGAGCCGAGCAAAAAAAAAGGCAAGCGGGGGAAGGAAAGGAAAGGACAAGCGGGTGCGGCCGTGTGAATGTGTGATGAGTCGGTTCGTTCGGAGGTGGCGAGCGCAAACGCGACACTGTTCTAGCTAAAAATGTGTTTTTGCTGGGGTGTGATTTGCACGGGCGCGGATCTTAAAGCGCGACAATGGCATCCTACAATAATCTGGCTGTACAGGTGCTACTGTGCTAGCCTGGAATTATGGCTGCCTTTTTCGTCATCTTTGTCGCTTTGCGTTGGCATTATTTTACATAGATTGTACTATCATCGGATATGTTATTCTGTTTGAGTACTTGGTAATAATTAGAGACACTCTGGGTGGTGCGATAATAATCTAACTTTCCTTTGCACTCGTTGTCAGATTTTGTTTATGCTCTCCATAAAAGCAGGGTAACGCTCTATTTTTTCAAATAATAGCGCCTAAATGTTCATTAGTCTAGATTCAGAGATTTAACAACCCCTGGTCAGAATTTCACGAAGATTCAGACGAACAGGACTGAGGTTCCATTCGGATTCGGAACTAGATATTTGCATAACTCATATGAAATTCCTACAGTCCGAACAAGTCTCGAGCTAGCCTCAGTTCTCGCAGTTAAAACAACGTGGACAAGATATTTTAACGGGCCAAGGTGCTAATCAGACGAAGCGACGGAACAAATATTGACAAAATTCCACTGTCCACAGCATACAGTCATGCCCTGATATAATGCCTGCCCACGTGGGCTGATTGGCTATCAGAACAAAACTGGGTTGTCCGTGATAAAGGAGAACCCAGAACAATAAACAAAAAAAGCAACTGGAAATAACCGGTTAAATATTAGTATAATTTAACAGTAGATAGGAATAAATAACAATAGATCAAGAGAGACGGTGAAACAAAGCATGCCTTCAGTACATGTCTGAATATAAGAATCACAACATGACAACAGCTGTTCATAATACAGTGCATAGGATAAACCTTGCCCGGAGGCAATCAAAATCTGGAGTCTAGGAAACCGACTCTCTCTATTGACAGGAGCTAGAACAAAGCTTGACAGTGCCTTGAAATAGGTTCTGATTTGTCTGGACAACCCAATGATGTGATCGAGCAAACGGGCCTCACTGAAAGAAGGAAAAGACAGCAGAGTTTTAGATAAGTCAGTAGAGGTGGTGCTTATGGCCACTTATATCCACAACCATGCCAACGTCCAAAAAGTCATATGCATTTGTAAACGGTGGAGTAGAATTCATATGTAACATTTACAATTTCTTAGGCCTAGATTTGCATTGGTATCAAAAAGGAACTTCACCTGTTGTGGTGGTGGCTGCTGTGCTACTGCTGGTTGTTGGTAATTGGGATAACCAGCATAAGCTCCATAACCATACAAGTTAGGGTCTTGAGGCTGTGCATACCCGCCATAAGCCTCATAACCTTGTCCATAGCCACCATAGTAACCACCAGCACCGGCACCAGCACTAGCACCCCACTGGTTGGATTCCTGCTGAGGCTGCAAATGTTCACATATCTTATTGTTATCCACTTTAGCTCCAGTATACAACCCAGGCAGGATAGAGCGTTAGTATGCAAGAATTGACCTGAGCTTGTTTGTTCGAAGGGCTTCGCCCCCATGAAAGCCTAACATTCTGCCCACCAATCAAGGTCCCTTGCAGCATTTGCAGAGCTTGCTCAGCAGAAGGCCTGAATATGCAGTAACAATAGCAACTTAGAAGAAAGTACTTTAAAAATCTGTGCAAATGGAACAACTAAAACAAATAGAATCGACCTGTTAACAAACTGAACAAAACCACATCTCTTCCCAACAGGGATTTTAACATGGACGACTTCTCCATAAGGAGCAAAAATTTGTTTCAAGGCATCTTCAGTGACGTTGGGGTCAAGACCACCAACGAATATCTGAGATCAACAACACACAAAAAGTCAACAAACAACTGAAAATCAATTAGTGCTATACGGAAAAATAGAACTAAGAACGCACGGTGGTATTGTTAGGATCATTCTCAGACTGAGCTCCTTGAGTATTTGTATTTGGTACTGTAAATGAAAGCAAAAAAAGTGAAGAAAATACATTGTAAGATTTGTCAAATATCAAAAGGGTAAACATGAATGCATATCATGCAAGTGTTTATTGGCCATTAAAGTAATTAGGTTAACATATATTACAACACACTGATATTCAAACAGATCCAGTCATGTTATAACATATGCATTGAGAAGAATAGAAAGCATCATAGAAAGTAATCTGGAGTAACTAAATTAGCTCAGCAAACAGGAACCAATATCATCAAAAATCTTAATAAGTTTGATAACTAAATATGAAGCCAGGCTAAACATCAGTCAAGAAGGTACCAGACATAGATGCCAAATTTCAGTTAACAGATTAATAATACAATCGAGTGGCCAAATAATGCTAGTAAGATAATAACAGATGAAAATGAAAGTTAACAGAATCAGGGTAAGGATAAGCAGAACACTATTTTAAGTGCTGTGTGCATAAAGCTCAAACCAAGCTAGATTTGAAACAAGCTCAAAATATTAAAATTTCACGTCCAACCATTCACTCCATATCTCAATTTAGCAAAGTTACAATGGCAGTGAAATGAAAAGATATAGCTCAAGCCTGTCATATTGCAAAAGTAAGTTATGAAGCAGTATACACACAAATTTCAAAGGATAAATATAACATGGTGACTAAAACATTACAAAAAAAAAGTAATTACTCCCAGAAGGTACTACCGTTTGGTTACATGAAATTCTCTTTGCAAAAAGAAGGAAATGGTAAGTCTAACTCTCAATGCATGAGGAAGGGATTCAATCCCTCAACTGCCAACCCAATGTACGATGCAAGCACAACAGGACATACCAGTTTAGTTTGCCTGTGTGCATTCGCAAACGAGCATGGGTCATAATTTTTTTTATACACAACCAAAATGTGATCTATAGATATACATAAAAATGCAATAGATCCTGAAATAACCAGGAAAATAATAAATAAATAAAAGTACCAGAAACAGACTTCAAATTTAGGACATAAATGATTTACACTGACCTAAATGAGGCCACACATTACACAAGAAATGCATCACAGCTCAAGTCAATTCCAGGGCTCCTATATGAAGAGAGCCTGTTGACATCCTGCTTCCAGATAACATGAGCTTCATGAGTCTACTATTGTCTAATGTTCTGATTCTAATGCATTAAATGATCCAAATTCACGCAGGGACCATTATACTAATGAATAATGTCTTCTTGTAGAAAAAAGGGTGACACCTAGCTTTGGTTTGTTCAGACACAAACAAGTAAAACAACATGAAAAAGAATAGGAAGGGCAAAAGGTAAAGGTATCCTCAAGCATAGCAATCAGGTATACATAAGAAGTAACTGCATATATGTACTAATAACTATTGCAGGGAAATGAGATTGACAACATTTACCTCTCTCTTGAACCCCTGTTGTTTTTCTATTAGCTGCTGGACCAATGCGCATAGGTCTGGAAGAACAAGGCATTCCATTCATTTCAGTCATTGCACGAGCTTGCTCCGTAGGATCTCCGAATTTCACAAATCCATAACCCTTTGAACGCATTGTCATTTTATCAGTTACAACTTTTGCGCCCTTCACTGAAGGGTAGTGGACCCTAAATGTCTCTTGCAACATGTAGTCTGTAACATCTGCAGCCAAATCCCCAACAAAAATTGTATAATCTGGGGTATCATCACGCTTTTCACCAGCACTGGCCCAATTCAGTCTGAATGCCAACTCAATATTTGGCATCATTTGTCCATTGTATGTTTGAAGAACTCGCTCAGCAGCTGCATGGCTTGTAAACTCGACAAAGCCGTAACCCTGAAGTTGTCCACTTTGCTTGTCACGGATAAGCTTCACAGATTGAACCTGCAAATTGATACAAGTTGTCACCGAAGTCTAACCATGCTTATCAACTGAGCAACGACATAAAAATATCAATACCGAAACTGAACTGCATATATCGTATTTAGCAGCTTTATATACGTTACATGGTCTGCAGAACATTCGCACCCATGTGCAAAAGATAAATAAGTGGAAACAAAAACTTCACTTAACTAGAGAAGGTAACTTCTTTTTATTTCACGATACAGTTATCGTTACACCATGATGCAATCATATCAAAATACATTTAAATGCTCAAGAACCACAGCTTGAATCAGCTAGAGCTTGAATTTTTTTTATAAAATCCACGACGAAGTACTAACTATATCCTAGAGCTTGATTTTTAGCAGTTTCTACAAACACAACTAAATCACTCATTACTTAAACCTTACAGCGAGACCCATTAGCAACAGCGACGCGTACATCCACTAACTCGGAGACAAGCGCACCAATCCAAATCAAGCGCAACGAAATCTCACATCAGATCGATCGGGGACAGGAAATCTCACATCAGATCAGGACACATACCTCCCCGGTGGTCGCGAAGCAGCCGTAGATGTAGTTCTCGTCCATCCAGTACTGCAGGTCCCCGATCCAGAGCGTCCTCACCTCGTCCGCCGCCGCGGGGGCGGCCGGTGCCAGCGGCGCCGCGTAGTATTGCTGCGGAGCCGGCGCCTGCCCGTAGGGCGCCTGCGGCGGTGGCTGGCCCCACATCGCCTGCTGCGGCTGCTGCGGCGGCGGCTGCGCGTACTGCGGCATCGGCGGCGGGACCGCGCCCCAGTGCGGCGGCTGCCCGCCCGCGCCCTGCGGAGGCATGGGCGCCCCCATGCCGGGCTGTGGCTGCGACGGCGGGGGTTGCTGCATCATGGCGAGAGACCCAAACCCTAGAGACAGACACGGAGAGAGAGAGACGGGAGAGGAGATGAGAAATTCAGGGTTGAGATTTGTCCGTACAAGGAGACTTACCGTGGGCGACTACCGGGTGAGTTTGTCCGTTTTCCCTTTTTTTTCTATCCCTAATATTAAAGGACGGTCGATTTCTTCGTCCGTCTTCCCTCCCCACCGTTCCGTTCCTCGTCCCCATCCACAATTCCACACCCCGTCCTCCTTCCCCTCCAATCCGACGCGCACCCATGGGCCGCGCCCCCACCGCGAAGCGCAAGCGCAAGCGCCCCCACCGCGAAGCGCAAGCGCAAGCGCCGCCGCCACCGCCCCCGGTCCGGCAACAAGGGCGCGACCGCCGCGCTTCCTCGCCCGCCGCTTCCGCCGCCTCCCCGCCCTGTTCCCCCACCTCGACTCCGTCTCCCTCTCCCAGCCTTGCTCCTCCTCCGCCTTCTCCTCCCCATCCCTCGCCGTCCCGCCCCGGCCGGCGGCGGTGGCGCCGCGCGGCTCTAGAGGGCAGCGTCCGGCACTCGCGCCCGCGGCCGGCAGCAATGCGTGGGGGAAAGAACGGGGAGCCCCGGGATCGGTGCACGGGCGCCGGTCCTTCCGGCCCTGAGCGGGGCGACGGCAGAAGAGGAAGGCGGCCGTACTGGCTGAGGCAAGGGCCGAAAGGGCGGCAAGGGGGTTCGGGATGCTCACTAATGGCTGCGGCTTGGAGGTGCTCTCAGGCGGTGGAGGGATGTCGGAGCAAAAGGGAAAGCGGCCGGCGCACCCGAGCTCGGCTGTGGCGTGGCTGCTCCAGCAGGTGGCGGAGAAAGCTCAGGTGAGCCAGATCTGGGGAAAAAGGACTGTGGCGGCGCCGGTGCTCAGCTCACCCGTGGACGAACTGTTCTGAATCTATTGAACGGGCACTTCTGATGGTACCTGGAGTGAAAAAAGCTGCAGTGGGACTTGCCCTAGAGGAAGCCAAAGTGCACTTTGATCCAAATATCACCAGTCGTGATCTTATAATTGAGGCTATTGAGGATGCTGGATTTGGGGCTGATCTCATTAGTTCTGGTGACGATGCGAACAAAATGCACCTAAAACTTGAGGGTGTGAGTTCTCCAGAAGACACCAAACTCATTCAATCGGTACTGGAAGCTGTAGACGTGGTGAATAGTGTTGAATGGGACACAATGGGAAAAGCAATTACAATTGCATATGACCCTGATGTCACTGGTCCGCGCTTCCTTATTCAGTGCATTCAGGATGCTGTAGAGCCTCCTAAATGCTTTAATGCCAGCTTGTACTCACCACCAAAGCAAAGAGAAGTAGAACGCGATCATGAAATTATGAGTTACAGGAACCAATTTCTTTGGAGTTGCCTCTTTTCGGTTCCCGTGTTCCTGTTCTCGATGGTTCTGCCAATGCTGCCTCCTTTTGGGGATTGGTTGCTTTACAGAATCTGCAACAACATGACGATAGGTATGCTACTACGGTGGTTGCTATGTTCTCCAGTTCAGTTCATTATTGGTTGGAGGTACATTCTCAACTTGGCAACAACTTCTTGATGTTGTTTCCTTTTTCTATCTGAAACACTAACCTCTTTTGTTTCGAAAATGTTGTTATATAAACATGATTGGAGTTGTTGGGGGAACGCGCTACGCAAAACAAAATTTTTCCGCGCACGAACCAAACCAAGAAACACTATCGAGGTGTAGATAACGATATCATACCTTCGACGATCACGTCAATGCAGCGGAGAAGTTGACCGATGTCGATGAAGTCCGCAGACTCCCGCAGCTAGGTTATACCTCCCAGCCGCGAGAGCGATCTCCTCGTGAATAGTTCGCCCGATCAAACGCCGAAGTATACGACGTCTCCGAGGTATCCACGCGTACCGGATCAGCGACACCGCGGTAATGTGTGGACCAGCACACAAGAACAGCGGGGATCTACGAGAAGGAGAATCAGCAGCGCGCCGGCAGCTGTACTAGATCCAATCTAGAAGAGAGAGAAAAAGAAGGCTGTGGCCAATCTAGAGATGGCCGGCCTAGGGTTTAGTCCAAGGGACTAGGGTTGCCTCTGGGGCTGCTTGGGATCCCCTTTGAGGTGCCCTGCCCCTCTATTTATAGGGGTTGGGGCAGCTCTCCCTAGGCAGGTGGAGTCCTACTTCAGCAGGGACACCCTGTTGGAGTTGGAGTCCAACTCCACTAGAACCTTCTAGAACCTTCTAGAATTTCTAGAACCTTCTAGAATTTCTAGAACCTTCCAGAACCTTCTAGAACCTTCCAATACTTTCCGGAACACTTCCGGACATCACCGGAACCATCCGGGACCTCCCGGAACACTTTCGAGATCATCCGAAACACTTTCGGAACCCTTCTCTCTCGTTCTCCATAAATCATAGCATTCCTAAATGTCGCTAAAACGTTAAGCGTGTGACCCTATAGGTTCGAGTATATGTGGACATGTCCGGAATGCATTCCGGTCAATAATCGTCAGCGGGATCTGGACACCCATAACGACTCCCACATATCATCGAAGATCTTTATCGAGCAAACCTTGTATTGTCGCATACAATTCCTTTTGCCTCACGATACATTACACAACCCGAGGCGAGACTTTGACGGTATCCCTGTGATCAACTCCTTGATCACCATACCTAGTTATCCTCGTTACCGGTTTGTACTCTTTTCTCGTTTCCGTATTCCGGTATCCCCGTGACTAACCTTTTAGTCACAATACCTGGCCAGGCGATGCTGGACACCGTAATACCGAGTGGGCCCAGAGTGTATCTCTCCATCGCCGGATGGGCAAATCCCAGTCTTGACATATCTAGAACCACGATATACTTTCTGGTGTACCTGGAAAGTCACCTTTATAATTACCCAGTTACGGCGTAACGATTGATGACCCCAAAGCAACCATCCGGTATCCGGGTCTATGATATTCTCATGGTCTAAGGACGCAAGTAAACGTTAACACATCATGAGAAGATACTGACAACATATTGACGAAGTGATCTCGCAGTATCTCATAAGGGGTCTATCCAACACCATTGTTACCCTAACAATGTGTTCCCATTATTGTTGGCATCCTTGTTACATTAACAATGCCCATGATCAGGAAAACAAGATCATCAACAATACATGAGCTAGTCCAGAGGCCTGACTAGGGATCTGAATGGTGTTTATTATTCCACACATGCAATTAGGTTTTCCTCTGAATCTCATATTCAAGAACCAATGCAATTTTAGCATAGAACATAAACTTAATCATGAACATGAAAATAGAATAATAACAACTTTATTATTGCCTCTAGGGCATATTTCCAACAGTCTCCCACTTGTACTAGAGTCAATAATCTAGCCAATGCTTAAGCTCCTAACACCTATGGCATTCCGGTGTTGCTCATGCTTTGCTTGTGGTAGAGGCTTCGTCAGCGGATCTGACACATTCAGATCCGTGTGTATTTTGCATATCTTTACGTCTCCACGCTCCACCAATTCACGAATGATGTGGAATCGACGTTGTATATGTTTGGACTTCTGGTGGGACCTTGGCTCCTTGGCCTGAGCTATGGCGCCACTATTGTCACAATAGAGCTCCATAGGATCCAGCGCGCTCGGAACCACACCAAGCTCGGTGACGAACTTCTTAATCCAAACGCCCTCCTTTGCCACTTCTGAAGCGGCGATATACTCAGCCTCCGTTGTAGAATCCGCCACAGTGTCCTGCTTCGAACCGTTCAGTGTATACACTAAGCCTGATTGAGATCGAAAATCGTCCGGATCTGTGACAAAGCTGGCGTCGGTGTAACCCTTTACAACGAGCTCTTCGTCACCACCGTATACGAGAAACATATCCTTAGTCCTCTTCAGGTACTTTAGGATATTCTTCACTGCTGTCCAATGATCATGACCTGGATCACTCTGGTATCTGCTCGTAACACTTAAAGCATAGGACACATCTGGTCGTGTACATATCATGGCGTACATGATTGACCCAATCGCGGATGCGTATGGAATCTTACTCATGCGTTCTCGCTCATCAGTTGTCGAAGGACACTGATTCTTGCTCAAACTTTTCCCATGCGACATCGGCAAGAACCCCTTCTTGGCGTTTTCCATACTGAACCTCTTCAGTACTTTATCTATATATGTACTCTGGCTTAGCCCTATTAGGCGCTTTGATCTATCTCTATAGATCTTTATACCTAATATGTATGCTGCCTCGCCTAAATCTTTCATTGAAAAACTATTTTTCAACGAAGTCTTAATATTGTCAAGAAAAGATACATCATTCCCAATCAACAATATGTCATCCACATAGAGTATTAGAAATGCTATTGCGCTCCCACTTACTTTCTTGTAAACACAAGCCTCTTCGCAGTTCCTGATGAAGCCAAATCCTTTGACCACTTCATCAAAGCGAAGATTCCAACTCCGTGATGCTTGCTTCAGTCCATAGATGGATCTCTGAAGTTTGCATACCTTTCCAGCATCCTTTGGATTGACAAAACCCTCGGGCTGTATCATATACACGTCCTCGGTTAGCTTCCCATTCAGGAACGCTGTTTTGACATCCATTTGCCATATCTCGTAATCGAAATATGCAGCAATCGCTAGAAGAATCCGAACAGACTTAAGCATCGCTACGGGAGAGAATGTCTCGTCGTAGTCAACTTCTTGAACTTGTCGGAAACCCTTTGCGACAAGTCGAGCTTTATAGATGTATACATTCCCATCCGCGTCTGTTTTCTTTTTATAGATCCATTTACATTCGATAGGCCTCACGCCTTCAGGAGGGTCCACCAAGCTCCAAACTTGGTTCTCGTACATGGATTCTATCTCGGATTTCATGGCGTCTAGCCATTTAACGGAGTCAGGGCCCATCATTGCTTCCGTATAGGTCGCAGGCTCATCGTTGTCTAACAACAATACCTCATCCGAAAACCACTGTGGTTTCGTGCGAATCCTACCAGACCTTCGTGGTTCAGCTGCTGGCTCGACTGAAGTCTCTACATCACATGTAGGGGCTTCCGTATCAGTCATTGTGGGAAACTCCGGAACCACTTCCGGCGTTGCATCACTTTGACCTAATAACGAAGATTCACCAATCTCGTCGAGTTGCACTATCCTCCCACTCACCCCTTTCGCAAGAAACTCTTTCTCGAGAAACACACCGTTCTTTGCGACAAACACTTTGCCTTCGGTGCGGTGATAGAAGGAATACCCAACAGTTCCTTGGGATAACCAACAAAGAAGCATTTATCCAATTTGGGATCGAGCTTATTTGGTTGTAAACGCTTTACATATGCATCGCATCCCCAAATTTTAAGAAAAGACAAGTTGGGTTTCTTCCCATGCCATATCTCATATGGTGTCGTTTCAACGGATTTAGATGGTGCTCTATTTAGTGTAAAAGCGGCAGTCTCTAAAGCATAACCCCAAAAAGACAATGGCAGTTCAGTTAATGACATCATCGATCTTACCATGTCCAACAAGGTTCGATTACGTCTCTCGGACACTCCATTCCTCTGTGGCGTTCCGGGAGGCGTAAGCTGTGGAACAATTCCGCAGCTCTTCAGATGTTCGCTAAACTCGTAACTCAAATACTCCCCTCCGCGATCTGATCGTAGAAACTTGATTTTCTTGTTACGATGATTTTCTACTTCATGCTGAAATTCTTTGAACTTTTCAAAGGTTTCAGACTTATGTCTCATCAAATAGATATACCCATATCTACTCAAATCATCCGTGAAGGTAATGAAGTAGAGGAATCCACCGCGTGCAGCTATACTCATTGGACCACATACATCCGTATGTATGATCTCCAATAAGTCAGTCGCCCGTTCTACGTGGCCTGTGAACGGCGTTTTAGTCATTTTACCCATTAGACAAGGCTCGCAAGTGTCAAATGATTCATAATCAAATGACTCCAAAAGTCCATCACAATGGAGTTTCTTCATGCGCTTCTTTCCAATATGACCCAAACGGCAGTGCCACAAATAAGTGGAATTCGAATCGATTATCTTGCGACGTTTAGCGTCAGTGTTATGGATGTGTGTATTACCATCAAGATTCATAATAAATAACCCATTCACAACGGGAGCATGGCCATAAAACATATTATCCATATAAATCGAACAACCATTGTTCTCAGACTTAAACGAATAACCGTCTTGCAACAAACATGATCCAGAAATAATGTTTTTGCTCAAGACCGAAACATAGTAACAATTACTAAGCTCTAATATAAATCCTGAAGATAAATGTAGAGGTAGGACACCGACGGCGAGCACAGCAACTTTTACTCCGTTCCCGACGCGCATCGTCACCTCATCCTTTGCCAGTCGCTTAGGCCTCTGTAGTTCCTGCATCGAGTTACAAATATGAGCAACCGATCCGGTATCCAATACCCAAGAATTACATTGCGGACCAGCAAGGAATACATCAATAACATGTATGACACTCATACCTGAGCTGGACTTTCCAGACTTCTTCTTTTCTGCCAGATATTTCTTGCAGTTCCTCTTCCAGTGTCCCTTCTCTTTACAGAAGAAGCACTCAACATCAGAAGTGGCACCAGTCTTGAACTTCTTAGGCGTGTCAGTCATACTAGCACCCTTGGATTTGCCCTTTTTCTTAGACTTGCCCTTCTTCTTGAAGTTGGTTGTTTTATTCACCATCATCACATGATTGGCGTCCTTCTGGATTCCACTCTCAGCAGTTTTAAGCATAGTGAATAATTCACCCATACTCCTTTCCATCCCATTCATGTTGTAGTTCATGATGAAGCTACTATAGCTCGGAGGGAGGGAAGCAAGAACAAGATCAGTGCCCAACACTTGGGAGATTGGAAAACCTAGCGCATCCAACCTTTGCGCGTACCCAGACAATCTAAGTACGTGCTGACTCACTGAGCTGCCCTCAGCCATCTTGCATTCAAACAAGGCTTTGGATATCTCATATCTTTCAGTCCTTGCTTGCTTCTGAAACAAAGCTTTCAGCTCCTGGATTAACTCATAAGCAGCCCAATTCTCAAAACGCTTTTGAAGATCAGGTTCCATGGAGGCAAGCATGATACACTGTACTGCAATGGAATCATCGCTCTTAGATTGATAGATACGAGTCTCATCATCCGTAGCGTTAGCGGGGAGTTCACCGAGAGTTTGCAATAGGACATAGTCCTTCTTGGCACTCTTGAGGACAATCCTCACATTACGGTACAGTCCGTAAAGTTGTTCCCAGATGAATTCAGTTTTTCTTTCTCAAGCAACGCGCATAGTGGAAAGGTGGTTACGGGTGCCATAGATCTACAACTTAAAAACAAATACACTTTAGACATTGTTCATGATTAAAGCAACTCAAATTAACACTTAATTAGAGTAAGCTCCCACTAAAACCAATATCCCTCATAATTGATTATTAGTGATTCAAGATCCACGACTCACTTACTCCACCATTGATGTGACATCACTGATGATGGAATAATAAGACCGGTAGGTCAACATGCCAATCATATCCCATATGACTCTTGTTCATCTTTCGATGGGTGTGTTCCGAGCCCAAGACGATCTTGCAAAGCTCGTCAAGACAACCGAGTGCTCTGCTGCGCGAACGGTTCGCGCCCGCCTCATATATGTCAAACCTATCGTACCCATGTGACATGGCGCACCTCAGAATGGCAAATACTCCAGACGGTGCTACACTTGGAAGAACACTAACTACTTTGATATTTGTGTGAGGGATCACCCTATTTAACAACGTCTACCACGCATCAAACAAGGTGCATAAAGGGATTAACATCACATGCAATTAAATTATTGTGATATGGTATAGCCCCTTTTGTTGAAGAAGACTTCTTCAACATCTTTTGGCAGAGAACTCCTTCTTCGCGTACGACGTAACGTCGAGGTCCATCGATGTAAGATTGTCACCACCATGTCCTTGCAATTACAACTATTTGCTATCACATAGCTAATAAAATAAATGCATTACATGGCTTTCTAGTTGACGCGTAGGTCAATATAATAAATAATGACAATCGTATTGGCTCCTGCCGATTGCCGTACTCATGACACGCAGGTCATGACAAAATTAAAATTACAAACACTTTGCATCTCATACAATCACATTGCATCGCATAGGCTATACCACATCACATGCATACCCTGCAAAAACAAGTTAGACGCATCTAACGTTTATGCTACAATACGTGGCTTTATGGTTACGTTGCAAACCGTTTGCTACCTACGTTACCATAAGCATGATTGCTCTTGCAGTTATTTAACTGTCGGGGTGTCTGGAATTGGAGACTCGGAAATCTCGAACCCCATACTAAACTTCGTCATACGCATGACCCCCGTGTAGATCACATCTACAAGCCCGCTCATTGCAAATTTATCTTTCTCAATTAAAGTGAAACCAAAGTCATCCTTAGCATGTCTCGATCCGAAGATCGTAAGGTTCGCCGGACCTCTGAAAATTTCACGATGCCGCCGAGATCAAAATTTTGCAATGAGAGGGAAACAACAAGAAAATCTGGTGGTAGATCTCATCTAACACCCCGCACATCATATGTGCAATGCCGCATATCACATATGCTCTAGTCGTACCTACAACTACGCATAGAACCGCTCTGATACCACTGTTGGGGAACTCGCGCTACGCAAAACAAAATTTTTCCGCGCACGAACCAAACCAAGAAACACTATCGAGGTGTAGATAACGATATCATACCTTCGACGATCACGTCAATGCAGCGGAGAGGTTGACCGATGTCGATGAAGTCCGCAGACTCCCGCAGCTAGGTTATACCTCCCAGCCGCGAGAGCGATCTCCTCGTGAATAGTTCGCCCGATCAAACGCCGAAGTATACGACGTCTCCGAGGTATCCACGCGTACCGGATCAGCGACACCGCGGTAATGTGTGGACCAGCACACAAGAACAGCGGGGATCTACGAGAAGGAGAATCAGCAGCGCGCCGGCAGCTGTACTAGATCCAATCTAGAAGAGAGAGAAAAAGAAGGCTGTGGCCAATCTAGAGATGGCCGGCCTAGGGTTTAGTCCAAGGGACTAGGGCTGCCTCTGGGGCTGCTTGGGATCCCCTTTGAGGTGCCCTGCCCCTCTATTTATAGGGGTTGGGGCAGCTCTCCCTAGGCAGGTGGAGTCCTACTTCAGCAGGGACACCCTGTTGGAGTTGGAGTCCAACTCCACTAGAACCTTCTAGAACCTTCTAGAATTTCTAGAACCTTCCAGAACCTTCTAGAATTTCTAGAACCTTCTAGAACCTTCCAGAACCTTCTAGAACCTTCCAATACTTTCCGGAACACTTCCGGACATCACCGGAACCATCCGGGACCTCCCGGAACACTTTCGAGATCATCCGAAACACTTTCGGAACCCTTCTCTCTCGTTCTCCATAAATCATAGCATTCCTAAATGTCGCTAAAACGTTAAGCGTGTGACCCTATAGGTTCGAGTATATGTGGACATGTCCGGAATGCATTCCGGTCAATAATCGTCAGCGGGATCTGGACACCCATAACGACTCCCACATATCATCGAAGATCTTTATCGAGCAAACCTTGTATTGTCGCATACAATTCCTTTTGCCTCACGATACATTACACAACCCGAGGCGAGACTTTGACGGTATCCCTGTGATCAACTCCTTGATCACCATACCTAGTTATCCTCGTTACCGGTTTGTACTCTTTTCTCGTTTCCGTATTCCGGTATCCCCGTGACTAACCTTTTAGTCACAATACCTGGCCAGGCGATGCTGGACACCGTAATACCGAGTGGGCCCAGAGTGTATCTCTCCATCGCCGGATGGGCAAATCCCAGTCTTGACATATCTAGAACCACGATATACTTTCTGGTGTACCTGGAAGTCACCTTTATAATTACCCAGTTACGGCGTAACGATTGATGACCCCAAAGCAACCATCCGGTATCCGGGTCTATGATATTCTCATGGTCTAAGGACGCAAGTAAACGTTAACACATCATGAGAAGATACTGACAACATATTGACGAAGTGATCTCGCAGTATCTCATAAGGGGTCTATCCAACACCATTGTTACCCTAACAATGTGTTCCCATTATTGTTGGCATCCTTGTTACATTAACAATGCCCATGATCAGGAAAACAAGATCATCAACAATACATGAGCTAGTCCAGAGGCCTGACTAGGGATCTGAATGGTGTTTATTATTCCACACATGCAATTAGGTTTTCCTCTGAATCTCATATTCAAGAACCAATGCAATTTTAGCATAGAACATAAACTTAATCATGAACATGAAATAGAATAATAACAACTTTATTATTGCCTCTAGGGCATATTTCCAACAGGAGTATCATATGGTTCAGGAATGACATAAATACTGCAAAGGTTTATGAACAATTGCTTCACAATTCCTTCACTTAACACTCACTATGTTTCGTTTTACTCGTCAGATTTTACATTGGAGCTTATCATGCATTGAAACGAGGATACTCTAACATGGATGTGCTGGTCGCTTTGGGAACAAATACTGCATACTTCTATTCCGTGTATATAATTTTTAAGGCACTGACATCAGACTCGTTTGAAGGACAAGATTTGTACTGTACAATCAAAATCAAAGTCTTTTTTTTTATGTTGTGCATTGCTGAGGTGAGGCCTCTCCTGTTGTATTCGATTAAGCTTGATTGTTTTTTTAGTGAGTCCATTACACTGTTGAATGTTACAATATTTTGTTAATGGTCTCAAGTCACAAACACTCCCTGGGGGGAGAGGGTGATGTTTACCTTCCAGCCGGGTTCTGATCTCGTTGCGAAGCTTTTGCACCCGCGGTCTCCTTCGCCACCGAGGCCGGCAGCCCAGCCTCCTCCGCAGGCAAAAATTCTTGAGGAGAAGTTGACCGAGATGGAAAAACTGATCGAGGAACTTAAATCACAGTTGGCTGATGCAAAGGGGGCCGAGTCAGAAGTCCGTCAGCTGTTTGAAGAATGGAAGCACAAGGCAGGATCACTCGAAACGGAATTGGAGGAAGTTACTCTGTCTGAGAAGTTCAAAAGTGAATCTCTTGTCTCTATGACTGAAGAATTGGACAAGACCCAGTCTATGTTACAAGATAGAGAATCTGAAATCGAGATGCTGAAAGGAAAGACAACTGCCTTGGAAATTGAGGTGGCAAGGCTTTCAGCAGATATCAATGAATCCAGCGACCACTTGGATGCATCTCAGCAAGAGGTGTTTGGACTGTAGACAACAATAGATGTCCTGAGAAACAAGCTTGAGGCTGCCGAAGAAGCAGCTTCAGAGGCTTTAAACAATGAGAAGACTGCTAATGCAAAGATTGAAAGCCTGACTGAGGAGAAAATCAAGCTAATAAGTGAGTTGAATGATGCTAAGGATAGAGAAGAAAAAGAGAGAAGGGAAGTGGAAGATCTTACTGCTGCATTGAGTGAGGCATCTGGCGAAGCAAAGGAAGCACATGAGAGATTTCAGAGAGAGAGTGTGTGTGTGTGTCTGACAATACCAAATTCTTCTACCCAGTACGTCGTTAACTGTTTTTGTCGAAGTGTTAGTTCCAAAACCACTGAAAATAAACTTCAGCATACCAACTAGGAAGTTATCTGAGTCTGAAACTCATTTTCTTCAGGGGGGTTAAGAGGTCTGTCCGTGACGTCAAATCTGATGCGTATGCTGCTGTGGTATGAATGTTTCTGGCCTATTTCAGACATTTTATCGCCTCGTTTCTGTTCAAACTTAACTAATTTGCATTGGCTGTAGATGATTTTGGAGAGATATTTTTCGTCATCAGGTCAAGGGGCTAAGATTGTTCTTCCTAGGCAACTAGACCTACAGGACAAATTGATCAATCAAGGCAAGATGATGAAATCTTCCGCGCTCCGCCTCCCGCTCCGCGCCCGCGGCCACGGCGTCTGCTTCTCCGTCTCGGCCGCTGCGCCGCCGCCCCCGCGGCGTCGACTACACGCAGTTGTAGCACTCGTCGGCGGCGCCCTTGTGCGTGCGCACTATGTGGAGGAGCAGGTACTTGGCACGCCCCGCGTCGGCCTCCTCCGCTCTCCCCGCGACCACAGCGACCACGCCACCATCGTCGCGCGGGCTGGCTCCGCCCAGACCGCCGGCGCGGCCGTCCCCGCGGAGCGCCTCGGCTCCCTCGCCGGCTACGGCCTTTCTCCCGTTGCAACGCACGGGCTCATTTGCTAGTCTAAAGAAAAAACTGGTGTCCTTGTCCGTTTTGTTTAAGTACTTCGCGAACATAATTAGAGAAGGCATCTCTCTCACCTGATTAAAAAGAGAGGGAAAGAGAAGGCCTTTATCTAAAAACGCATTTAAAAAAGAAACACAAAATAAATGTGGGATAAAAAAATTCAAAATAACCTTCTCATGCTAGCTAGAAAGGAACAACTAGCGTCCGGACAGACGATGGGAGCCAAATCATCGATGGTCGCGCGCAACATTTCATTACTGATGCGATTAGAGGGAAAATATTAGAAAATACTCGAGAGATAAAAGGATCAACAAGCCAAGCAGCACGTACACTCACTCGACAGTCTCGAAAGAGGAGTAGATAACTAGAGCTCACATCGTTGACGAACGGGACGAACCGAGTTTGGGAGAGGATCGAAGCGAGTGCTGGATTTTGAGAGATGTGAGGATATTTAGCATTATCGATTATTAGCGCGTTGTCAGTGACATCTAAGGAAGAACCTACGCAGTTATGTATGGTCGAAGAAAGGGTGCGCGACAGGGACATGTGTGCTAAGATTTCATTTTCGCGCTCTGATTTTGCATTGAGATTTCTTATTTTCGGTTTACGTATGAATTTAGATGTGTGTTTGGTATGCTTGTCTCATATTAGCTTAATTTGGTCTACGAGCTCACCTAAATTTTCGCCCGGGCGTGACTTTGTCCACATAGAATAAAGCAAAACATGTTCTCATTAAAAAAAAGCTTGTTTCGGTCAACATAATCGAACAGAAACCTGCACTAAAGATCAGATGTACATATTTCAAGACAACGCAAGCAAGTCAGCCAAACAGAATACCGTCATGGTCCCATAATGCATGTCTTCCTTTAGGATCTAAAAAAACATGGCCAAGATTACAAAATTCCCTTCGCGCAAAGGAAGAAAAGATCTGTAATTTGATACACAAAGATATGGAGATAAACATGCTTTGAGTTTCATTGCTCATGGCCCGATGGATGAATATACTGCCTAGTCATTTATCAACACTACCTGCTTCTAGTTTTTTTTTAAACAAGAAAAACACTACCTGCTTCTTTCACTAGACATCTTATCTAAAATGTCCTTCAGAACCCAAGGACAAGCTTCCATGAGAGGGTTGAATCCATCAGTTGCCATGATGGGGCTTAGCCCTCTGGAGGAGACCATAAAGCCAATGCAAGTGTTCACACACGAACATGTCACCGTGTACCCCCGACGCCGAGCGCAATGTGCAGGACACGGAGCCGGGGGAGACTCGTCGGGAGCGCGATACGCAAGACACGCTGGCGAGTGCTTTTGGGAACCCGAAACCCCACACCCCCGGGAGGGACCCCGTCAGGGAGTGCGGCGGCTATGGGCTGCTCTAAGTCGGCCCGACCGCCCTCAGAGCTTCGAGGTTCGCTGCCGTTGAACACGAAGAACAGCGAAGAACGAAAAGCATAAAACAAGGATGGGAAAAAAAATAGTAGATGAAAAGATAATAAATTGATTGTTTCGATTGTGTGTTGTTTTTCAATCGGCCATATACCCTTCATATTTATAGGGTACGCCCGGTCTTAGGGCTGGAATACAACTCTGTATCGTACATGATATAGCTTTCCATATAAACAAAGATTGCTTCTCTAATCTGATAATCTTGCCTGCCGTAATCAAGAATCCATCTCGCACACGAGATGTCTTTCCTAATCTGACCAACTTAACCGTCGCGATCTGGACTCCGCCTTGTATACGAGATATCCTTCCATATCAACCAGGAGTCTTTCCAAATCTCGTACTTTCCTTTAAACGCCAGTACCAATGTTTTACTCCATGAGGCATCGATTATTGAGGTGTGATCTTGTTCAACTTCTCAGCGAGAATGGTCACCCTGCTGATGGGTAGTACTACTACCATATAAGGCCCGTGAAGTTCCTTATTGAGCCCCAGTGAAAAGATGTGGCCTAAAGGCCCGATCAGGAGGAAGCGTGGACCTCAACTCGTGTACTACGAGGATTCAAGATATGGCATTAAGAAGGAGTCCGATTCGTGTACTACGAGGACTCATGACAAGGTTACCACCTTATTCCGTCTATATAAGGAGCACAACCCCCTCAAGAAGAGGGGGAGCTGGAAGCTATGCTTGATCCCATAGCCATAGTCGACTAGCCACCTTCGAAAGCCTTTAGCCTCGAAACTGATCTCGTCGGGTTCCTCACCCGTCGAGTTCCCTCTGCAAGCCAGTCTCGTCGAGTTCCAAACTCGCCGAGTTCGACTTGTAATCACCTACTCGATATCGTATATCGATCCAATCAAGGCAGGACGTAGGGTTATTACCCAACTCGGGGGCCTAAACCTAGGTAAATCGGTATCGAAATACCAAGCTGATCTGAGTTTCTACCCTGTTACCGTATAAATACATGTCGTACGAGTACCTCCCGTATACCATACATCGACACACCCCACACGGGATACTTCTTCGAAGATCTGCTCCATGACTAACGGACAACTCGCTGCGAGATGGTCGAACCCATCAGTCTTCATGACTGCGCCGAGCATGTCCGGCGAGGCCACGAATCCGATGTAAGTTCGTCGCAGCTGCGAGCAGTGGTGTTGCTCTGCTAAAGCTAGGTTGGTTACCACTGAGTCAACATCAATAGTTTTAAGGTCTCACAAATCAACTTTAGCCTGTCTACTCCGTACCGATCCACAGCAACGAGTAAGTGCTGCATCTCCACAGCTTTGCCATGTTTACAGTTATCAGGCAGGGAATCTGTGTAGATGAAGTGAAGTAGCGCCTCGAAGATTGAAGGCTCCATGTCGGCGATCTGGATGCACCGTGTGGTGCTTTCCTTTGTTGGACCGAAGAACTCCGCATTGAAGACGGGAGACCGTGCAGCTAGCACTCATCTGTGAGCACGGAACAACAGGCCGCCAACACTGAACTTCACGTCTGTTCCTTGCCCATTCTTCAGCATGTCTTCAAGATGTTGCAGAGAGGCTGCTGCCCTGTTCAGTTTGCAGGTTACAATTTTTTGGTTTCCCACAAATTTTGCATGTGTTTGGTATGCTGCCAAAAACTTTGGCCAAATCCCCTCCACTTTGGCGACCTACTCTTGCCTAAACTTGGCCAATCCATGAGCAACCAATTTTGTGACCAAACTCTGATACTGAATTTTAGAGTAATACCAATTATGTAAACCAATTTTGGAGTAATACCAAATTTTAGCACATATTGGCTCAACAATTTTGGACGCCAACCAAACATACCTGCCAACTGAATTCATATCAACATCTTCCGTGCGAGACCCTTTTATGACAGTTAGCACGCACCTAATTGTCAAGCAATCACTGTCGAGGCACGACGAATTTCGCAGCCAGGGTTTCAGGACGAAATTGTGGTAGCCCCGATTGTCACTTGGCGCTTCAAAGATATCTGTTGCACTGCGGTTTACTGGCCAAATTGCACTGCCATCCTTCTGCAGGATACCTAAGCTGTACTTCACCCGAACATCCATGGCTGCCCAGAGAAGATGCAGGAAAACTGATGAGTAGGGAGCATGGCCTCTCTCCATGTACCCATCTGGGTAGAACCTGACAATCCAGTGGCAGCCCCCGGCGCTGAAGAATGCTGGAGCTGACATGCTTGCCGACGCCCATCCCGTCAAGCAACGAGTAGATGGTAACGTTGAAAATCATCGGTTGCAGCCTCAGCTTCCATCCGGCTCATCGACGATGTCTTGGGCAGCCGGCGCCATCCGGCCGAGGAAGCTGAGGGGGTCAGCCATGGCAAGGAACAGTGCTGGAACAGATCTTGCTGAAGAGCTGTTCCCGTGGATTTAGGAAACTGCTTATATAGAGAGAACTGGAGAGGCTTACCCTGGCATTGTTAGCCGTCCAGTTTACACCTAGCAGGGCGTTTAGGAATCAGGAACTCTAAGCATCACCCAACCATAACCGAGATGACGCTGAAAGATTGCAGTAATCTCACCGGCATGGGACGTTTCATATTCCCAACGCATTGGGAAAATCAATTATCAATCACTGTCATGGACTGCGATATCTAAAAAAGGGAATGAAAAGTCACAAGCCTGTTTTTCCATAACTAACATTAACTAGTACAGTATAACCAGGGTGCACTACATCTCCCCTCCAGAGATAGAAAGGGAGTACCACATCAGGATGACTGCTGAAATACTCCTATCAAGCATCTGAAAAAGGTCAGGGATGGTTCAGGGCTGAAGCATGGGTAGTAAACAAAAGAATGTGGTTCACAGTTCCAGTGTTTTTTTTAGATCAGCTCCAGTGTTGAACTCTTGGTTCATATTCAGGAGCCAGGAAAGCATGCAAATAAATTGCAAATCCAAAATTAAGGAAAATAAATAAAGAGAGGAATGCTCAAAACCTACAGAAATTTTATTAAAACTTACTCCATGATGCCAATGAGTCATTCTGTCATGCAATGTATATACAAAAATGCATTAGAAGGCTTACATGAAAGATATCACAGTGACATACAGAAATGCAGATAGCTGAACCTGGCTAATATTCAGCACCACTGTTCAGTCCGTAAGGTGTCATCTTATTCTACTTCTCACAAGACTTGTCACTCCAAATGTGGGACACCTTATCTAAAATATCCTTCATAACCAACGGACAGCTTGCTATGAGATGCTTAAATCCATCAGTTTCTATGACTGGACCAAGCATGTTCGGCGACGCCATGAATCTGATGCAGGCTTGTCGCAGCTGCAAGCAGTGGTGTTGCTCTGCTAAAGCTAGGGTGATTGCCACTGTTTCCACATCAATGGTTTCACTTAGCTTTCTTTCACACAGCAACCTTAGCCTGTCGACTCCGTACCGATCCGCGGCAACTAGTAGGTGCTGCATAGCTGCAGCTTTGCCATCATTGCAGTTATCAGGCAGGGAATCTGTGTAGATGAAGTGAAGAAGCGCCTCGAATATCAGAGGCTCCATGTCGTCGATCTTGATGCACTGTGTGGCCTTTTCCTTCATGGGACCAAAGAGCTCCGCCCTGAAGACCGGAGACCGGAAAGCCAAAACACATCTATGAGCACGGAACAATTGGCCACACACAGTAAACGTTACATCTGCACCCTCTCCATCATTCAGCATGTTCTCAAAATCTTGGTGCAGATTCGACGGTGGAATTACAATTGAATTCATCTGGACATCTTCAGTACGAGATTCTTTCGCGATGGTCAGCAAGCACCTGATCGTCAGGCAGTCGTTCTCGAGTAACGGAGACCCTGGAAGCTTGGATTTCTCGATGAATTTGATGAACCCCCAATTGTCACTCGCCGGAGAGAACGTATGCTTCATGTTGGAGTTGGTTACCTGGGACAGCTTGCCGTCCTTCCCCATCAAATTCAAGGTGAACCTGGCCCTGACGTCCTTGTAGTTGTCACGGCTGCAGTAGTACAAGAAGGCCGACGCGTGGCCGAGGCAGTTGGCGGCGGAGCCGTCCGGATAGAACCTGACGGCCCAGTCGAGGCCGCCGACGGTGAAGGTGCTGGAGCTGACGTACCTGCCGACGCCCATACCGTCGAGCAGCGAGTAGCCGATCACTCTGAAGTCATGGACCGCCGTGACGGAATCCGTCAGGCTCATCGACGACGTCTTGGGCAGGCATCGGCCCGCCGCCGGGAAAATCGGGTCGCCGTGATCACCCATGGCAGGAAGAAACGGACCGATCAAGTGAGGAATTTCTTTGGCCCCGCACACATGGTGGCACTGTAAGGTTCCAAGAACCGTTTCAGCGGCGCGACGATCGGAAAGACGCGGCGGCGGATCGGCGAAGGCGGTCGAGGCCGGGGAAGAAGACCATCGGGAATCAATTGGGGGAAGATCCGCCGCGCCCGCTTGCGCCCGGGGGAGGTGGGGGCTGCAGAGCTTCCTTGCCTTCCGGGGAGGGAACCCTTGAATACCTCTCTAGCATCTGCCCGGTGCCCGGGACCGTGTAGGTCGCGCGCCGGCTGCCGGAGATGGAGAAGAAGCACGACAGGAAAACCCCAAGTCGGATGGAAGTTCTCTGAGGAGTCAGAACCCCCCGTGCGGCACAACAGAGAGAAAACACCTGCTTGCAACCGACTGACTGCTTGTGCGCGTGGGCTGGCCCAACTAGGTTTCTAAGGCCCGTGGTAGGACAATGGGCTACGGGCCAAACCCGCAGGGCCCATCTAGAGCCGAAACCCACACGGTCTAGCAACGGGAGATCAAACGTGGGCTGCGGCGAGCCCATCGAACATCTGGATCGGGCTGCCCTGATGTAGGCCCAAACGGATGGAAAGAGAGGAAGCAGCTGTAGAGGAAGAGAAGATTCAGAACATCGTTGACGCTGCATATATGTGATCGAGTCAGACACTCTTGGGTATGAGTAGAGAAAAATTGTTATCACACTGCAAACCTAGAAGAGAGATCCGTAAAAGAAGAGTAAACATAGCGTATATATACCTTTTCGGTTCAAGACTAACTAAGCAGAACAATGTGGTCGATCCGGAGTATATATCCATATCAGAATATGAATATGTAAAGCTAGCGTCCTTTGGTTCTAAAAGAATTCACAGAGACCAAAGTAAAGGCAAGAAAAAGGACCATGCGGGTTTCCTTAGAATTTACAGTGCCAGTGAGTCGAGAGCACACATTCTTCGATAAGAGTTCAGTCGTGCAACGGATACACCGGTTATACATGATAAAATCAATCGGATATATGACTAAACCCTAAGCCAGACTACTCACACTCAGGACGGCGGGGGGACCTGGTGGGCACAACTTTCCTTCTTTTTTATGTCCAGCCCATACTCTGGAAAGACGGCAACTTTTGTTCTTAAATATCCACCATAACCAACGGACAGCTTGCCATGAGGTGCTTGAATCCATCGGTTAATTCCTTGACAATCCGGAGTACATCCTGCGAAGACACAAATCCAATGCAAGCATTTTTGAGCCGCATGCAGCCATGTTGCTCCGCTAAAGTTAGGGTGGTTGCAATTGTTTGCACGTCAATGCGTTGGCATAGCTTCTCTTCGCACATCGCCACTAGCCTGTCCAATCCGTACCGATCTGCGGCAGCCAACAAATGCTGCAGTATCGCGTTTTTCTCGACATCGCAATTATCTGACAGGGTATCTGTGTATACGAAGTGAGGAAGTTTGCCTCGAAGATGGAGGGCTCCATGTCATCGATGTTGATGTCTTCTTGCCGTTCTCCAACATCTGATTGAAGAGCTCCGCCTTAAAGACCGGCAACCGTGCGGCCAGCACGCGTCTATGTGCGCAGACGACTTGTCTCCCACACAGAATGTTACATCCGCGCCTTCCTTGTCCTTCAACATTTTTCCAGAGTCTTCGTGCAGGTTTGATGGCAGGGTTGGGACGATGAAGGTGTTTGCATCTTCTGTGCGATGCTTTTTAATGACAGTCAAGACACACCTGATCGTGAAGCCGTCATCGTTGCGGGATAGTAGATGTTGCAGCTTGGACTTTTTAACAAAGTGGCCATAGCTCCAATAAAACCTATCGACTGAAAGGTATGCTCCAGGCTCACTTGCTTAGACACTTGGCCATTTCGTAGAATAAACTCAGGGTCTTCACTCCTGGTTCTCCTCTGCAGAAACGCAAGAAGGCCGACTCGTAGGCGCCTTTGTCCTCCTTCCAGCCGTCGGGGTAGAACCTGATATCGCACTCGCAGCCGCCGACGCTGAACGTGCTCGACCTAATGAAGTTGCCGGCGCCCATGCCCTCAAGCAGCGAGAAACTGGTCACCTCGAAACTGGGCGCCGCGGTGTCGCTCTCCGTCGAACATCTCGACCGCGTCTGGGGTATGTTACTGCTTAACGGAAGAAGAATCGATGTTTCCCATGGCAAAGGCCGGAGCGCAAAGGGCAATGGGCGTTGGTCTTTACATAATAAAGCTTGAACGACATTTACACACATGGCAGTATTATATATGCACAGGAGTAACCAATCGTACCTCAGTAGGGTATACGTGCATGACAAGCCGTAGAAGTTTCCAAAAAAAGGAAGGAAAAGACAAGTCGAAGAATATCAGAGTCCCTTAAAGATGGTGTTTTGAAACCGGGCTTAAGGGTGGGCCGGTCGGCGCGCCGCTCCCTATGGAACTCATGTTTGGGAGAGGAAGGGGCCGCGAGGGTAGGAGGTAGTGCGTCGTGCGCTCAATTAGAAGGAGAGGCAGCGGCGTGCGATGGGATAGGAGGGGCGGCGACGGAGGAGGAGACAGTTCGCGGTGCCATGAGAACCGAAGGACAGCTCAATCTGAGGTGCTTGAATCTGTCAGTTTCCTTTATAGCACCGAGCACATCATGGGAAGACATGAGTCAAAGGCAGGCATTCTTGAGTTGCACGCAATGGTGCTGCTCCGCTAAGGCAAGTGTGGTCGCGACAATGTGTACGTCAATGTTTTAGCACAGCTTTCCTTCGCACATCGCCCTTAGCCTATACAGACCATACCGATCAGCGGCTACCAACAAGTGCTGCAATGCCGCGTTTTTATCTACACTGCAATTATCTGAAGTGAATCCATGTAGATGAAGTGAAAACGTGCCCCCAAGATGCCGGGCTCCATCTCATCAATCTTGATGGGCTGAGTAGCATTCTCCTTCATTTGACCAAAGAGCTCTGCCTTAAAGACCGACGACCATGGAGCCAGTACGCATCTATGAGCACGGAACAATTGGTCGCCCACACTGAATGTCACGTCTGCGCCCGCCACCTCCTTCAACATGTTTGCAAGGTGGTCGTGCAGGTCTGACTGCGAGACTATAACGTTGCTTAATCTTCTGTGCGATGCACTATAACAGCCAATACACACCTGATGATGAAGCAGTCGTCGTCGAGGGGCAGCAGCTGTTGCAGCATGGGCTTCTCGAAAAACCGGGGATATCCCCAGAAATGACCTCCCGACTCAAAGGTACGTATTTCTACGCTCTTCCGTATCGATGTATTGCTGTCTTTATCTAGTAGACTCAAAGTGAACTTCACTTTGGCCGCCGGTTCTCCTCTACAGAGAGATACAAGTAGGCCGAGGAGTAGGCAGCTCCGTACTCCGCGTCCATCCGTCAGGGTAGAACCTGAGACCTCGAAATTGTGCGCCGCGGTGACGCTCTCTGTCAGGCATCTCGACGACGTCTCGAACAGGCACTCGCCGTGGTCGTTAGCTGCAGAAGTCGAGCTGTTAGCCATGGCAAAGTCAGGAGAATAAAGGGCGATGGCTCACGGACTCACTGGGGTTGATCCTGTATGTATGTGTCGGTGTTCTAATCCGGTAATAATGAATATAGGGCTGCGCAAATACAGAAGATCTAGATGGGTGCACACGGGACACAGTGTTTAAACAGGTTCAGACCCTCAAAAAGAGGTAATACCTTACGTCCTGTGTTTGGTGGCTGGTATTGCTTGAATCCCGTATGAGAATACAAGATCTAGAGAACTCGTGAGCTTAGGAACACAAGAACCCAAGAATCTCTTGAACTTATGAGCTTCTGCCGATCAAGAGATCCCTACCTAGCCTTATATAGGCGACCGGGGTAGGGTTACAGGAGTCCCGATCGGCTTACAGATTGGTTTCCTTATTAGTTACAACAGGATCCGGGATTGCCGGATGTACGTTTATCCTTGCCTTGTACTCCAAATTGATGAGCTGCCCCCTATAGAAGTCGGACTGGCCCACCCTATGTCCGATGGCTAGCTTTGTCCTCCTTGACGATACCCGGGTGCCATGCCATCGTCAATATGAGACTTGAACCTGGTTTTCACGCATAGCCGTCTTATATACACACCGAGAGGTGTTATTGTACCCAAACTAAGGTCTAAGGACTCCTAAACCTACGAGGATACTGCATAGGAGTCGCGAATAGCCAAAAACTGTCCCAAAAAAGAAAGTAATAAGACTGAAAAGTGGATTTTAGACCAACTAGCAGGTGCTGCATTGCTCCATTTTTATCCACATTCGAATTATCTGGCAGGGAATCTGTGTATATGAAGTGAAGAAGTGTCTCGAAGATGACGTGTGGCGTTTTCCTTCATTTGACGAAACAGCTTTGCCATACAAGAGAGCAATCGTACCTAAACGGTTTCGCTCCTATAGAAAAAAGAAAACTAGGACTCATTTGACGTATGAGAATACTTTGTAGGAATCTTAAACAACTAAAACTGAATGGTACCGTATACAAAAGGGGGCCTCCGTGAAGGATGAAAAACCCCGGCAGCGTCTGGTCCGGTGTGACCGCTAGCAAATTTGACCCAAGTCGATAGTCCAGTTTGGCAGCTCGTAGACGTTAAGGCCCAAGATCAGGGAGCAAGCTTGTTTGGGTCCAATGGTGAATAACTGCCGAGGACCAGTATGATGAGGGAGGGCACGTCGTTGGGATCGTCATGAGAAGGCAGATACGGAACTCCTGGCCCGCCCGCACGATACTAATTAACCTTCAAATCGTATTGCAGCTGCTTCTCTCGTCGGAGTTAAAGTTAGGGTTAGAGATGGGTATTTAATGTGTGCCCGCCGGACCTAGAAAGATGGTCGGGGCGGCGGTGAACTGGCGTTGGAGACTGTCGAGGACCAGAGGTAGAGCGGGGCGTCAAGACGGTGTGGCAGCGCTGCCAGCGGGGAAGACGGCCGGCCGGTAGACCGGGTCCACGCAGCGTTTCTGAGTTTCAGAAAAGGAGCCCCTTTAATCCTAAATAGAGGTTGAAGGCGAAAGTGGTGAGCCAGGCCGCTACCCTAACCGCGCATGCGATTATCCGGTGAGCGTTCTTATCTGGTAGGGTCGTCGGGATCACACGGGCGACATCTCGCTAGATTAACACAGTGCTTCGATCTGTTTTCTGTTGAGGACTCAAATCCTCTTTCATTCTTTTTCCAATAATCGAAGACAGGAAGCATTCTGCACGTATCATGATTCATGCAACTCCCGAAAGGCGAGAGGAACTATTAAGCAAAATCTCCATGAATTACCAAAATATGGATGAAAAAAACGCACGCATAAATTCTCCGTATTAGTACGTCTCGAGCCATGCATGAACCTTACAAACGTTTCCTACCTACGTACATCCTTCTCCTGGTTCGTCTCAACGAGAGACACCTTGCCGAAGCTCTTGCTCAGATTTATAACGGGGCAGCTCGCCATGAGATGCTTGAACCCATCAGTTGCCACGACGTCGGCCAGCACTTTCGGGGAGGATGACATAAACGTCACACAGGCATCCCTGAGCAGCGGGCGGTGGTGCTGCTCCGCCAGCGCCAACGTAGTCGCCGCCGTCTCCACGCCCACGCTTCTGCGCAGCTTCACGTCGCACATCTGCTTCAGCTTCTCCAGCCCGTACCGGTCGGCGGTGACCAGCAGATGCTGCGTCTCCGCGGTGCTGCAGCCCTCGCCGTTGTCCGGCAGCGAGTCCGTGTAGATGAAGTGCAGGAGCAGCTTGAAGATGGCCGGCTCCATGTCGCCGACCACGATGCGGTCCGTGTCCTTCTCCTTCATCGGGCCGAAGAGCTGCGCTTCGAAGACCGGCGACCGCGCGGTGACCACGGACCTGTGCGCGCGGAACGACTGGCCGCCCACGTCGAGCGTCACGTCCGTGCCTTTCCCGTCTGTGAGCACGCGCTCGAGGTGGCCGTGCAGCTGCAGGTCCGGCGCCTGCGGGACCGCGACAGGGCCGGTCTTGGTGTCCTCCGTGCGAGGCGCGATGACGGTGAGGACGCACCTGATGGTCAGGCAGTCGTCGTTGAGGTACCGCGACGATCTCAGCTCCGATTTGCGCCCGAACTCTGGCAATCCCCAGCCTCTTCTCGGCTGATCGCGAAAGGTGCATGTGTACACCCTCTCGTTCGCCACCGGCGACGCCTTGCCGTCGCGGTTCAGAAGCCCTAAGCTGTACCTGGCCGTCACGTCTGTGGCGCCTCCGCTGCAGATGCACAGATACGCTGCTGCATGGGCGCCAGGGTAATGACGGTCCTCGCCCGGGAAGAACCTTATGACCCATTCGTAGCCGCCGACGCTGAAGGTGCCGGAGCTGACGTACTCACCGGCGCCGAGGTCGCTGATCAGCGAGTAGTTTGTCACCACGAAGTCGTGCGTCGCGACCACGCTCTGCGTCACGCATCTCGCCGACGTGTCCAACAGCCGCTTCATTATTTTCAGTCGATTGTTTCGCACCAATCGACTGAGACTTGAGTTCTTACTGTCGGTTTTGCTTGTACTGACTGAGATCTGGGGTCCAGAAAACCCTATTCTATAGTAGTGCGCTCTGCGTCACGCATCTCGACGACGTGTCCGGCATGGTGCGGCTTGATCGTTCGCCGCCCTTGTTTGTGAGACGGCGCCACAAATCCATCATGCGTGCGCAGATGACTTGCCTCTTCTGACTTTTAGGGTAATTACTAACTTCGTATTCGTTATCCCTCTCTCTAAAAAAAGAAAAAGAAAGAAAAAACTTCGTATTCGTTATTCATAGAGCCCAGGGCAGTGCAGAGAGTCCCGTTGTATACCGACACAAGAGTTCCTTGCTGACAGCAAGCAGTGAAACGTACAAAACCTGACTCGAATACAAGGACAATTCCTCTTGAATGACAGCATAATTACTATGATTAGTCCTAGTAAGCCACGCGCGCCCTAAGCGTGCAGAGCACTTCCAACGTCCGATCTGATTCACAAGTGAAAATCCAACAAAAAGGAACACGCATGCATGCAACATGCCGGCAGTGCAAGATACCCACAGAAAATCGTTGGCACTCCATGTGATCCAATCAATTAAGTACTCCGATGGAACAGTGCATAACCTATAGATACTTTTTCCATATGGTTTAATTATAGGGTACCGGAGTGCATAATTAATTTATTTATTTTTACGAAACAGTTGCGGCGAGCTATTTATTGCCAAAGATCTGGGTCGAGAAAACCCGGAAGTTACACAAAAGGAAAAATAGGCGAGAAGAAAATGATCAAAGATCAAAACAAAACAAAACAAGGAAAAGCTATGGAACGTCGTCCGGACCGGAGGTAAGCTCGTCAATGCCCATGCCTGGGCCGCCAGCTTTCGCCCAAAGCCCTGCTTCATTCTGGATACGAGCTAGGATCCCCCTGCCTCGAAGGGCTTTTTGATCAAAAATGCGACGGTTTCGTTCTTTCCAGATCTCCCGAAGTGTTAATATGAGCAAAGACTTAGCAGCTTTGGCGCGGTTCTTAGTTCCCAACGTGTTGGTTTCGGCATCGCGTCTCAGCCATCAGTCATAGATGGAGTCTCCACATACCTAGAGAGTTGGTCGCAGGTGTTGTAGATTGGACCAAGCCGCTACACATATATTGAAATGTAGATAAGTACAAATGATAAAAATTCAGTTCATCGTTCATATAGGCAGATGATCATCTGAATCTCGGTGGGAATAGCGACTTCGGACGCGGGACAACTCGTCTAAAGTCTCGTTCATGAGCAACGGACAGCTATCCACGAGATGCTTGAATCCATCTGTTGCGATGACAGCACCTGGCATGCCCCGCGAGGCCATAAATCCGATGCAAGCTTTTTTGAGATCCCTGCAGTGGTGTTGCTCCGCTAAAACCAATGTGGTTGCAACCATCTCCACGTCAATGATCTCACACAACTTGCTTTCACAAAGCATCCGTAACCTGTCCAGTCCGTATCGATCAGCGGCAACTAGCAAGTGCTGTAATTTTGCAGCTTCGCCTTCTTTGTAATGCTCGTCACCTAGCATGGAATCTGTATATGCCTCGAAGATTGCAGCTCAATGTCATCAATCTTGATGCACTATGGTACCTTCTCCTTCATCGGACCAGAGCTCCGCCTTGAAAACCAGAGACCGTGCAGCCAACAAGCACCTATGGGCATTGAACAACTGGCCACGCAAACTGAATGTAACATCTGTTCCTTCTCCATCCTTCCACATGTGTTCGAGATTGTCTTGTAGATTCAGCTGCGGAACCCTTTTTTTTTATGTTAGTAACTTTATTATTCCACTGAAGTGTTACAGATCTGATTGAATGACACCAACCAGAAATTCTGGGGTTACATCAGACCAAAAATAGAAAGAGTCAATGCTAAGAGCTTTCTTAGCACAGAAATGTGCTGCCATATTAGTCTCTCTCCCTCTAAAATGTAGCTCGAATGCCCCAAGGTGGCCCGCTAGCATACTCATCTCATTCAAAACATGAATTCCGGCCGAGCGCAGGCATTCCCGATCTCGCCAAAGCGACACCAAATTCTGGCAATCAGTTTCTAGCACCACCTGTTGGCTGTTGCCAACCTTTCTGCACAGCCAGCGACAAAGCGTCCCGGCACGCAAGCATCTCTGCTAATGGTGGATCCTCCATGTGCTTGTACTGCTGACACACCGCTGCAAGAAGGTGGCCATTGTCATCCCGAGCGACAACTCCCACCTTCGCACTACGATTCAGAAGGTCCACAGAACCATCAGCATTCAATTTAACCCACGTGCGAGATTCTTTGATGACTGTGAGAACACATCTTATCGTCAAGTAGCCGTTGTTGACGTGCGATGATTTCGGCTTCGATTTCTCGGCGAATTCGAAATAGCCCCAATTATCACTTGCCGGAGAAAAGATATGCTCCTCTACATCGAAGTTGGTTACTTGTACTTTGCCTTCTTTCTCCAGCATGTTTAAGGTGAAATTGGTCCTCACATCCTTCGCTAGGCTGAGATAATACAAAAAGGCTGACGCATTGCCAGCATAATCCTTCGAAGATCCGTCGGGCTAGAACCTGATATTCCAGTCGTAGCCGCCGACGCTGAATGTGCCGAGCTAACGAACTTCGCGACACCCATGCCCTCAAGCGACGAGAAAACTGGTTACGTCGAAATTGTGCGTCGGAGTGACGCTCTCAGTGAAGCATCTCGACGACGTCTCGGATGGTGAGGTGGCGTTGTTAGCCATGGCGAAGAAAAATGGCAACAGGCGTTGCACGCTAGCAGAATACACAGAACTTCCTGCTTACGCGCCTACTTATAGAGTAAATCCGAATTTTGAGTGCCATTATTTGAAAGTTTTTTTTGGTTTCATGAGCTCAGATTTATCAAATTCAAAATTTCGGATTTTTATCAGAAAATTCTCATTACAAAGTTCTGAACTTCTGGGGGAACAAAGTAGGAAAATAAGAAAAGGTGGTCGGCTTAGATAGGGTAAGCTCATGATGGTGCATGCCGCCCAACAGCTCCTCTTTTGATCAATAACGCGCCCCCTGATTTACCTAAACCAAACAAATAAGCATAATGTTATATGTTTTTTAACCATTAGATTAGTACGGAAGAGGTCGGAAAGTAACATATGATTGAAACTTATCCAGTTAATACAACAAGTGACTTATAATTGAAGAAAATATTAAACGCCTTACAAGTCCTTTCCAATTTCTAGGTCGGCTTAAGAGATCCATTCATCCTGGACCAAATGGTTCTATGCTTCTAACCAAACATTTGGACCATCTCATATCTCGGACCGACTCGTGCACAGCCAAACACAACCTTACTTCCTCTCGACAGATACGTTGTCTCCAAAGCTCTCCTCCAAAACCAAGGGGCAACTCGCCATGAGGTGCTTGAATCCGTCGGTCACCAGCACGGCGTCGAGCACTTCCGGTGACGACATAAATGCCAGACACGCATCCTTGAGCCGTTTGCAGTGGTGCTGGTCCGCCAATGCCAATGTAGTAGTGACGGTCTTCACATCGATGCTTTGGCACAGCTTTCCTTCACATATCAGCTTCAGCCTGTCCAACCCGTACCTATCCGCCGCGACTAGCAAATGTTGCATCGCCGCGACGCTGTAACCTTCACCGTTGCACGGCAGCGAGTCCGTGTAGATGAAGTGAAGAAGCATCTCAAAGATGGCTGGCTCCACGTCGACGACCTTTATGCACCCCACGTCCTTCTCCATCATCGGACCAAAGAGCTCCGCCTCGAACACCGGCGACCGCGCAGCCAGCATGAACCTGTGCGCGCTGAACGCCCTGCCGGCCACGTGGAACGTGACGTCCGCGCCTCTCCCCTCCCTGAGCGCGCGTTCGAGGTGGCCGGGCAGCTCCGGCGGCGGAAGCGCGGCGGCGGCCGTAGTGGCCTCGGTGGGAAGCGGCCTGATGACGGTGAGCACGCACCTGATCGTCAGGCAGTCGTTGTCGAGGCACCGCGACAGTCGCAGCAACGGCTTCCAGAAGAACCAGCTGAAGCCCCACGCATTAGTGTTCGAATAGGTAAGTGTGGACTTTTTGCGGCGCCCAACAAACGATGCGTTGCCGTTCCTGTCCACCAGCATTAAGGTGTAGTTCGCCTTCACGCCTCCCACCGGCGCCGTTCCGTCGCAGATGAACAGATACGCCGACGTGGCATAACCGACGTTTTCCTCCAAGGACCCGTCCGGGAAGAAACCTATAGTCCAGTCGTAGCCGCCGACGGTGAAGGGGGCGGAGCTGACGTACTCGCCGATGCCGATGTGGCCGTCGAGCAGCGAGTAGTTGGCCACCACGAAGTCGTGCGTCCCCGTCACGCTCTCCGCGGTGCACCTCGACGACGTTTCCGGTAGGCGGCGGCGAGCCATGGGAGCCGAGACGCCAGCCATGGTAACAAGTTGAGAGAATTGAAGGAAGAGCTACTCGCACGTGTTGGGTGAGATATCGATTGATCGTGCGATTGGAGAGGGCATCACGACGATATGTAGATAAATCGATGCAGTAACAAGAGTCCTAGTACCTTACAAATACAAGTACGTACAACTATTTGCTACGTATTTGTAGTATAAGTCAAGTTTCTGCTGTATATCCCCTAAAGAAAAGGTTTCTGTTGCAAATTAGTAAACCAGAGTTAGAATCAACATACAGTTTGACGAAACGGAGGATAGATCCCGTCATCATCCATTGGATTCAACGTGGCATTGGTCAATCCAGAGAGATGAAGAGATCTCTCGTTGCTGTGTGCGTCTGTCGGCGGCAAGCGCGCGGCGCCCCTACCTCGTACGAGCGCGTGCGGGCTGCGGCAGCCGGCACATCGACGCGACCCGACCTCACTCGCGAGGCAGGGGGTGGCAGCTCGGGGAACCGCCGGTGCGGGAGAGGCGCAACGCTCAAAACGGATTGACTGGGCGCACGCACGGGCACTGCGCACACGCGGGCCGGGAGCAAGCGCAACGGACCGGGCAGGCACGATCGCCATCAGGGGGGCGGGACGGCATGCATCGGCGCGCACGGTTCACCTGGTTTGGTGAGGTGTGAGCCTGTGAGCCTGTGAGGGTGTGATCAGGGAGTGCGCGCCGTGCGGCGCCGGCCGGTGCTGGGGCACGCGGCAGGCAGCTGCCCGGCGCTAAGAACTGTTAGAATAGAGATAGAGAACAGAAACGAGACAGCAATTGGACACAGTGAATGTGAGTCTTGTTATTTCTTGATGCATCGTTACATATATATATACAATGGCTAATTATAGCAGTTAACACTTAAGCATGTTGGCAACTGCAATTAGCGGTTGTGGCAACTGCAATTAGCGGTTGTTAATTGATCACAGCGGACACAACTGCTCTGGCAGGCGTCGTTTCGCAACAAGAACGTATGGCAGCCGTCGGCTCGCGGCGTGGCACGAGGGTGTGAGGAATTCGGGATGGGGTGGCCGTGGTTCGGACGTGGCACGGGGGGCCCGGGGCTAGCAAAATCGAGTAGGATGGGCGCACGTTGCCATTTCACTATGGTACAATCGAGCTGATTTCGGGGAGGGTTTCCTTGGCTCATCAGCCAATATAGTGAACTACTCCACAAACAAATCAAAGGCCAGAACAAGCATGCACTATGTGTGAGAGTTAACTCTTGCAAAACAGCTGGGTACAATCGCTCCATAAACTGGTTACTGACAGGCAGAGAGGCAGGTCTATTCTCATGCCAAAATGCTACCCGTAGTACAAATTTGGAAAGCGACTCGTAGCGCAAATTTGGAAATGGATCTAATATATTTTGGTCAAAATCAGCCACATCACCAAGACACATCACACATGACTGGCACATAATACCAACCTTAACGGTGTGAGATACTGTGACAAGTCTCCTACAGTGGTCCTAAACGAAAGAACCAGTGGTGCGTACAACGAATCGCTCAGATCACCTTAACAAAGGAGGATAGCAACCGAAGCTTATTGTATGTGTTTATATATCTATACTACTCTATAGTGTATCAAATTTGAACTAGACCTGGCAAGCAATCTGAGCCATTGATCCCATAAATCCGGCGACTGAGATTGAAGGGATTCGCGTAAATAATACCCGTGAACAGTACCATCTACGGTACTCTGTGAACAATACCTGCATGCATTGCGCGTACTGTTTGCTAGTTGACAAAGTAAAACCATGTGACACCAGTCTAATCTTTTGTATCTCTGAGATGAAATGCACAGGACGAACTAGCTAATTACAGTGAAATCTTCTCAATTGTGAAATTGAGGCCACCAACGCACCTCTTTATTTCATCGCTTCCTTTTCGCTGCTGAGCTTCGTTTCGCTGTGGAAGTGGCTTTGTTTGCTCTAGAAGAACCTCGTTTGGCTCCAGCTGAACCTTCCTTCTTAAATGCTCTAGAAGAGCCTCGTTTGGCTCCAGTTGAACCTTCCTTCTTAACTGTACCTTTCTTCTTGAACTTGCGAAATCCCTTGCCACTTTCCTGTTAGGAACATGTTGTTAGATGGCATTACCACAATGCAGTAAAAGGAATAAAGCTGTTTCATTTGGCCCAGTAGCATCACGCTAATTTAGAAAATTACCAATTTTATCACTTCCGGAAAAGATTCTAGGAATGTTCAGTTTAGGTAATGGTCGTTGAGAAGTGGCTTTCTACCGTCAAAGGAAGGAGAAGATCATGTCAAGTTCATTTGAGCATTCGTAATCGATCCCAATTCCCAAATCAAAAACACCATCATATATGGTCTGTTTGGATCTTAAGCAAGCTAAATTCCAGCCTTGCTTAGCAAGGAGAGCCATATGGCGTAGTTTTCTTTTTAAAAGGAAACTAGCTTTGCTAAGCGAGTTTGTCCAATGCTCATAATTGCCCAAGAATCCTTGCCCAGAAAGGAGAGTCAAATCAGCTCTCCTCTGTCAGCAAGGGAGCAAAGTGTACTCCGATATTGTCCAGTTGCCAGCACATCTAGCTGTTAACTAATTGAAGCCCAACCTCATATGGAGTTCACGCTGAATGATGAGCATGCAGATTTTCTATTGTAAGCATCCAACCGCTAATCTCCCCCCTACTTTAGTTAGAAGGTTACATGTGGTGAATCGGGATGGCTTCAACTGAAAGTAATTAAAATATTTAGAGAAGAAACTCATCACAACTCAAAATGTATTTGCAGCTTAGGCATTTACAGCAAAGGAACCAAACAAGCAGCCCAGCCACATCAGGCTACGGCTCAACTCAGGTATCTTGTCCTAGCTTACCTGGGCAAAGCTAGATAAAGATCCAAACATCCCTATAGTAACCAGGGGATATTAAGATTGCAACTAAGTTAATTTCCTAGAACTATTCTGAGATCAAGCATATAAGTGGTTTTTATAACATGAGTATAGAACAAACCAGGAGAAAGTAAATGTAACTTTGCTATCAATAAGCATTTCACCTTTTTATATTGTCGATAGGCATCACGACCAGTTAACTCCTGCCCATTTTTGGAGACATAAACCTGTAGCACAAATTCAATGGAGCAAATGATGAATGCATACAACTAACACAGAAGTGACTAAAAGGTCTTTATTCTATCAAAAATTTAGAAACAATAACTTGAACTCTGAAAATAACATGAGGTTTACCTTCCTGCCATCCTCCCCAGTGAACCAATGGCCAGAGCCAGACTGAGTTCCACTGGCATGTACCCGTCTTTTGCCCACATCTGTTGGGAGAGAGGTCCTTCTATTTGGAGTCACGCACTGATCATTAGCATCACCACTCCGGCCAAACTGGCTCCTATTTTAAGATAAAGAAGCAAAGTAACACAAATTAGCAGATGACATTACTAAGAGTACTAAAACAATTATTATGGTGTGTGTTACCTGTAGTTCAGATTTTCTGCTCCACTGTACTCATTTCCCTGGGTAGGTTCTGCCCCAGTGGGAACAAAATGCTGCAATCTTTCACGGACCAGCTTCCGTACCATTAGATCATGGTGAAAGAAATAGTGCATGGCAGGAGGATGGCTGTCAGTCAGATTCTCTTCTAGTACAACTCCACTTGAAGTGCTTTGATGCTGGAAATGTTTCCCAATTCCACCAACAGAGTTGTAGGGTCGAGAGACCTTGGAACCAGATAAACTGTTGACTTTTTTCTGCTGAGATGACCTTGAATCTTTCACAGATTTGAAATACTCGCTGCAGAACTCATCAAGAGCAGGTGTCGCCCAACTGTCGTTCATCATATCGTCGCTCTTCTGCACAATAGTGCTCCCTTCAGATTTGCTGTTTTGCTGCAAGGTAGGCTTCTTCTGCACATACTTGTGCATGGATTCTTGTCTCTTTTTAATAGGACTAACAGGCTTCTCTTATTTCGATCCTTGTTATCATCCGAATCGGTGTCTGAATCTAGCAGATGGATTTTCCTCATTGGGCTTACTGTTATCTTAGGAAGTAGCTTCTTCGTGCAGCTTTCTTCTAAAGGTTTTGAAGCAAAAGAATTTGACATTTGCATACGTTTTGGTATCTTTGCTTTGCTTTTTGATTGACTCAACAAGACACTGTGGTTCAGCAGAGAGAACTTTGAATTGTTGCAGCTACCAACTGATGGTGGCATGCCTGCAAGTAAAGAAGAGAAGCGAATGATGCTCTACAGAAGGAAATGCAGAAGGTTCTCAAAAAAATGCATAGCAACCAGGTGCAGGCTAATTATCCATGGCGAAATAACCTTACATAATTCTACAAAAGACACAAACAAAGGATGCATTGTGTTCTAGTGATCATAACGAATTAATCTTACAACATCCTAGTTATAACCTAGTTTTAAGCATCGGACTACTGCCTAACCTCATGGATAAGCTCACATTAACCCATCAATTTAAATATCCTATTTGGGATTTTTCTTCGGAAGTTTTGGGAAGAAATTGGAATGGAATAATATAAAGATTCCATACAGAGGAAAATGTTCTCTACCAATGCAAACACTTGGATTATGTTGAATGGGCTAGCGGTTGCTTGTCGGGCTGGCAAGGATGAAAATGTCAATTGAAGGGATTTAGTCTCATCCAGCAGAGATAATATACAAAACTGTTTCATTTTTATTACACCGAAAATGTCTAGTCGACGGGGGAGACAGCAAAGATATTGAAGACACAATGTGTGTGCAAGGCAGATTGGGTAGATTTCAGCTGTTTTGCTCGCCATGATCAAGAATGAGTCAAGTTTGCATATTTCTATTACAGATACCAAAAAAGATTCATTGATTTCTACAGGCATGTACAAGATATCCAAATACTATATTACGTACATAAAACATACTAAGTAACCACAAGTTGTGCAAATAATTTCTACTAAAGATACCAAAAACGATTCATTGATTTCTGTAGGCATGTACAAGATGTCCAAATACTATATTACATATACAAAACATACTAAGTTACCACAAAATTGTGCAAATATAGGTCAGCATTTCCGTCCATTCAATCTGTTTCACATACTAGATTACATAACAAATCGACTTTGCATAATTCGACCAAAGATACAAACAAATGATTCATTGATTTATGCAGGCATGCGCAAATATTAGATTGCAGAATTAGAAACAAACACCTAGTAGAGAATTGAACGGAAATTCCACAAATAAAGACCAGTGTTTCCCTCACCTCGCGTTGGTCGCTCCTCATCAGTGAAATCTTCGATCTCATCCTCTAAGCTCCCAATAACCCCCAGTGCTGCCTTCCCGCTTAAAACTGGAGATGCTTCCGTCGCCACGGGCGCTTGTGCCCTAGGAGGAGGCGGTGTTGGCGCTAGAGGTGGAGGCGCAGGGCCCCTCCGCAACCTTTTGAAGCGAGTCGTCTCCGGTTGCAGAGGCAGGGGGGCCGGGTCTAGGGTTTTGCCTCGTGCTCGATCTGGCTGTTGGCCACCAGCAAGGAAGAAGTCGTCGTCCTCATCGTCAATGCCAAGCCCGGAGGGGAGCTCGGGCGCCACTCGGGATTTCGCTTGCTCATGACGCCGTCCGTCGGCAACAAACTCGTCGTCGTCGTCGATTCCCAGCGAGAATGAAGGGGCATCGGGAGCCTCGTAACGCCGCGCCTGCTCCTCCCGGCGGCTTCCGGCGGGGAAGTGGGGCTCACTGGCGCGGTCGCCGTCGTCGTCGTCGATGCCGAGGGAGAACGATGGGGCGTCAGGTGCCTCATAACGCCGCGCCCGCTCCTCCCGGCGGCTTCCGGCGGGGAGGTGGGGAACGCTGTTGCCGCCGAAGCCCTCGAAATCGATGCCGAGAGAGAAGGAAGGCGCGTCGGGTGCCGCGTACCCACGCGCCTGCTCACGCTGGTCGATTCCGGCGGAGGGGGGAGGCGGGTCGTCGAAATCGATGCCGAGGGAGAAGGAGGGGGCCGTGAAGTCCATGGCGACGGCGAAGCGGCGATGCGAGGGGATTGGCGCAGCGGAAGGGGGAGCGGTGGCGCAGGGGGGACGGGGAGGAGATGGCGGTGACGGCGGCGCGAGCGAGGCTAGCTAGGGTTGGGATCGAAATTGGGGAAATGGGAGCGGAGGTGGAAGAGGATGTTTAGGGTCAGGGCAAGAGAGAGAGGGGTGGAGAGCCACAGGATGAAGCTCTGATGGTGGATAGATGGAGTGAAAGCGCGGCGCTCTGGCGGGAGAGTTTTATTTTGTAAATTTTGTGGAGGGAACCGCGGAAATTCGAACGAACTCTGCTCGCCTTGGTAGTCAACGCCGTCACCGTCGTAGCCTGCCTCGGTGCGGTGGTCACCTTGTTCTCGTATATATATGTAATCTTTTTTGGGCACCTGAACTTAAAGAAATTAGAAAAATTACGTGTTGTTTAGCTTAATGTAATTGCCCATTTGGTGCTGTCATTTCCTAAGATGTGGTTGGTACGTTACATATGTCGCGAATGCATTCTCAGCGAAGTTTTATGCTGGTGTAGTGTCCTCTGCAGTCTGATCGTATTAGTAGGATTTCGAGAGAGTTTCGAGCAGCTTCAGGTTTCTATTGCAGATATCATCACGAGTATACTATTTTAGCGTCAGCGTAATTTTTTCACTCGACTAAACTTGGTTATATTGACAGTCAAGTTGAGCGGCAATCTGATATCCTCCGCACAAACTATCTTTTCTACTATAATCTTAACCTATGATTGTCCGTGCCTCCGTGGTGGCTCTAATTCTTTGCCATGTCCATTTTCCTTTAGGTGCTTACAGTTGCCAAACATTATCTTGGGTTTGTAATCCATTCTTACCACATGTTTTAGGAAGGATCATAGAATTGTGCGTCCTGCTAACCATCGCAATCCTGCTGACCATGGCACGTGATGAGTGCGCTTGAGGCCAGCTGCATTAAGCCTGTGCTTTCAGCATCCATTATTTCAGGCCGACCCAAAATAATGGCCTGCCATTTTTGTTTTTTTTCTTACAGAAATACTGAAGCACCATTTAAAGCACATCCATATTTTCATATATTTGCTTTCGTTTATCTCCCTTTCTAGATTCCCAGATTTCAAGCTAAGGAGGTTATAGAAAAAGATAATGAACACTTAGGATTATAGCACATGAATTTTACAGAAAATAGCATGACCATGATACGTCTTTAGTTACAGAAAGGTTTTAGTACTTTTAACTTGCTTTTTTCAAGTCTACCATGACACCTGTATGATGATCAGTGGATGGTAGAAAAAGCGTATGCAAAGTGCACAATTTACATAAGAACGTACTGTAGTAATCACCCTAAAACAATAACTTGTGGAACAAATTAAACTTACCTACAAATAAATGGATCAAAGAAACGGGGAAAACAAATAAGGGTCACTATTATGTCATGTTTGAAATGCAGGAATTTTACAGAAATTTCCAAACGTGGCCTAATGCTCAAAAAATTTATGAAACAGAGAGAAAAATTCCCCAGGCAGCTTATCCAAGTAGAGCAAATCTGAACTCAAACAAAACAACCAAGTAAATGTCGACCCTGTAGACAGGAGGTAGCACCATGATATTTGCTGGCTGGTAACGAAACATCACATTGCTACAGAAAGGAGGATCAAATCATCATCAGTTTAGAAAAGACATACAGACTACAGAACTTGACAATCTTTGTGTTTTCCTCAAAGCATTTCTCCCTTTTCTTTTAATGCTGCTTTTCCCACAGCATATCGACCCTCACTCAGATCAGAGACATGTTAAAAGATACATCAAGGATGCTACTATATGTGTCTTACAACCAAGCCTGCCTGACGGTATGTTTTCTCGGATATGCCAACACAAACTAACAACAAAACCTCAGTCCTTCTTGCTCACTTGCCTCTCTTCAAATCAAACACAACGCAAGCATCTGCAGCTGTTTTCATCTGCACTCAGGAAAGGTACATGAATGTCAAAGTTTTGAGCTTCATATCCAGGTTTATCCATAATTACAGTCAGAATCATGTGTAATAAGCCATTGTTCGAGAAATATACGTAGACATAAAACTTGAACATGACAATCCACAAGTATAAGATTAGTTATTGCCTAATCGCCAGAGAAAGAGAAAAGACTACAGCATTTACTTCATTGTTAGCTGCTTTACATCTAACAATCTCGCAATGCCATGGTTACAGTTCAACCTCGATACATGCAGATGTGCAAATATCAGTTAGCTGCATAAAAGCTCTAAAGTTCTTTCTGAATACCTGGATGACATTGATCACTTGTTTCAGTGCCCAGCCAACTAGAGTTGAAATGAACACGAAGACAATGAGGGGACTTTGCTTCAGAATACCTCTGCACACCTGTTGCATACAGGAAGATCAGATGCTAAGCAACTCGCATGTTAGCTACCTAATTAGAAAAGGCAACTATAGAGATGATGCATCTTACATTAAGCAAGCTTGTGGACTTCTCATCAGCAAAGAGAAAGAGGATAATGTACAGAACCTGTAATTTGGAAACTTTCTAGGTTAGAAGATGGAATATATGGGAGTTAGTTGGTCAGATGTGTAAAAAGGTGCTGGATGCGCAGATATGGTGTTCAAATGGCTATATAATGTTCTCTATATCGGTTCCATGTGCAAAACTGCAGATGCACAATAGGCTCGTTATTGGGTTGGCATCGACCACATATACACGTCATGTATCACCAAAATACCTACCCATCCTATGCCCCATCATTCAGCTCACCCAACCAAATACCAACCCAAACAGCACTCATGTTGTATTTCCTAGATTTGTGTTAATCGTGCAAGCCGTTCTAAGTGTGGACAGTCATATACCTCAGAAGCAACACAACAGAAGGCCATGAATGGCCGATAGCCATAATATAATTTCAGAAGCCAATTGCCTGTGTCCTTTACATCCTTGTGGCTAGTCTTACCTGATAAGAAAGAACTAGTACACAAATTATATCATCAGATAGTTAGCAATTGATGTCAAGGTAAATTGAGAACATCACGAAACAGAACATAAGAATCTCTTGAATAATGAGCACACAACGTATATACAACTATCACACAATACTTGCACAATTAGCATAATTGGTGTTTCTATTTATTATGCTCCCTTTAGTGCCTTATGAAACATGATTAGGTGCCTAATAGGAGAACAAAGTGAGATTTGGCATGAATTGTACAGAAATGGTAGAGAAAACTAACCTGTACATTTGAAACCAGTGGCTTGTAATGTCCAACCCAAGCAAAATCAGGAAAACTAAGCCAGGTCTGAAAAGAAATTTGCATATGGAGCGCTTTCAAGAGACAATGTGGATCTGTAAAGGAAACTAAGGCAGGTATCGAGATTCAATATACAACAATTTAAGTGCTTCGAGCTCTGCTTTTATTTACCTGTAAAACTGGGAGAGAAGTGCCAATAAACAAGCAGTGCTAACCCTGAAATAGAGCAACATGAGAAGTGAAATTATTTCATGCTGCAGAATGTTTGCATCCTCCATGTGCAGAGTTTAATGATTAACTCAAGGCATACCTATCTGTTACCATGTCCAACACAGCTCCAAATGTTGATGCTGATACATAGAATGGGGTAAACTGGTCAGATAGTTTCAAGAACTTTACCCATTATTTTATATACGAGGGAACTAAATAATAACCCCCCAAAAAAGGCATTCAAACAGGCCATAAAGAGATTTAGCTGTGATCAATATTTACCATTTGCTTTTGCAAAAGTTCATTCAAATAAAAATGCCAAAAGTTTCAACATACAAAAAGGCTAGAAACAACCCTTCTCTGCAGAAGGATAACCTACATGACTTGAACATAAAATGGACGTGACTTGTTACCTTGATTGAACTTCCGGGCAAACCAACCATCCAAGCCATCACAGAAAAAGCTGATATTTTCCAAAGATGTTAGAATCCCTAGAGATAAACCAATTGCATAAGATGAACGCAATTGATCCCTAGATAAATTTATGACACTCGCCTGAAGAAGTAAAGGATGGCAAAGAGTGTCCTGTTGGAATAGCACACAGCAAATGCAATGAAGTTTATGATGATCCTGAAATATCCTGCAGAATAATAGCAATCATATGTTGAAAACTACACTTCTCATCCACACGCCACCAACAATTCGTAATGTGGAAAACAATGTGTTCTTGTAAATATTTAACAGTAAGCATTATTTAATGGTAGTTTTCTACCATTATGTTTCTTGCTTCTTTTCGGTTGCTATTTTTTTGACGCCAGTGCTACTTGCTGCAAAATGGTAGCGATAGTACAAGAAAGGATATCTGGTGTAGATAAAAGAACTTAGGTTAAAGAGGTAAAAGAAGACGTTGCTAGAAAAGTGATAGTGCTTCTAGTTGCACCATGTCAACAATAGAATTATAGAATCATCCAGCAAAGTTGAATATGGACTTGTGGAGTTATATGATCAGCAGAAGAAATGATAATTCTAAAATAGCATTTGCACAGTAGTTATGGTTAATAGCACAGTGATATGCTGATATGTAAACAAGCAATTATCCGGAGGCTTACCAATTATATTAGGAATGTACAGATAGACCGAAGGTGTCTTTTCAGCAGATGTCTGTGCCATTGAAGGTCAGGAGGTACTAACTGCTAGAAGACTGGCAGTTCCTTACTTAAAATGAGTATCCTTCTCGGGATTCCTGTAAAATTATTACATTATTTCATAGATTGATCGAACAATACTCTCTCACACGCAACATAATAAGATATCTTCAGGCAACAAAATGCTACCGTCACATGTTGACATTGCTGACCATAGTTACTGGATTCGTTCAGACCACCGTCGAACCCCGATCCCCATCGATCAATCTAGATCGGGGTTCGAATTCGCTCCCCTGATTCGCTTTTCGATTCGTACAGGCACAGAACAGGAGCAACGTACCACGGGTATCGCTGACGTCGTCTTATTCACCATCGCTCAGCCACCATGTTGTCGCCGTCGCCGCTGGATCGCCGCCGCGCCGCAACCGATGTCGTCGTTGAGGGAGGGCGGCGCCGAGGAGAAGTACAGGTGGACGGCAGGGTGGGGAGGAGCAGCGGGGGAGGAGGCGCGTTGGGAGGAGCAGGAGGCGGCGCGGCGCGTTGGGAGGAGCAGGAGGCAGCGCGGCGGGTTGGGAGGAGCACGGTGGAGGCGGCGAGGTTGCGGTAGAGAGGAGAGACGGCTGAGGTCGTGACAGATGAGGCGGCTCTTCTTTTTTACCCACTTTTTCTCTTTTTTATTCTTTTCTCGTGCTATGGAGCTAGGATCTTCTGTGGCCTCCATCTTGTGGATCATATCGCCGATTTAGTTTTAAAAAGCGGTGAACCGCGAATTCAAATCGCGAACGTGGCCGAATCACAAATGAGGTAACTATGTTGTTGGGTAAAATACAGCTACGGTTACTGACTTGTCTATCTTACTCATTTTGGTCACTCTATTTAGCAACGTATAAATTACAGTCATTAAGATTGCTAAAAGAGTCTAATACAGTCTCTAACTCGCTTTCTTTACGTCTTTCTATCGCATCTTTCTGTGGTCAGTATGCCTATTGAACTCACCTGTCAGTGAGCCAATCATCTCTATGGCAAAGGGCAAAGAGAACATAAATGGGGGAGATGGAGCAGAGCTGAGGAGGTGGCCATGGCTTCGAGCTTTGAGCTTGCTGACGAGGGGACACATAAGAGAGGTGGGTAACTATGAGAATGGGCCCGGTACCTCACACTGAACCTGTCTAGGGTGTTGGCCAAGGCAGAGCAGCATCGCACACCACCAGCAATGAGCACAGGTGGCGTGGGCATTGAGCTTGCGTAGCAAGGCGCTACGGAGGCGATGCAGTCCGATTGACCAGAAGGAAATGATGAAGAGGACGAGAGGGTCGTGTAGGGGAAGTGACTCGTGTCGGAACTCACCGTGCTTGGAAATCGAGAGTGACAGTGGCCAGCCGGAGTCAAGGGAGAACGACGTAGTTTCAGTGATGCGGTGATCGTGGCCCCAAACTGATTTGGGCTTTTTATCTGTCTCTCACGTCGCGAGGCACCTACTAGTAGTCGGAATTGAGGCGAGAAGCTCTAGCTTGACGGATTGCAAGCGATGACAGTGGCTTGAGCAGGGGGGTAGGCAACAGCGTGTCAGGACAATTAGCTCTGCCTAAAAAAATCGCACCACTACCCTGAGTATTTTACCCACATCAATTTCAAGTTTCGGCCACCGCATCACCAAAATTGACCTCGTCTTCTTCCACATGGTGCGGCATAGGTGAGCGGGAGCATGATGGACATGCAGAGGTACACGTGAAGCGAGTGGATGAAGGACTGCATGAGGAGGTTAGGGAGCAAACACAAGATAAACTCGTACATAGTGGTGGCAATGTCGAGGGCCTGGCAGCGACGACGAGGACTATGACACATGGTGACTGACGGGGACAGACGCGTCCAGGAGCTGCAAGGCGGTACGACGGGTACCGCGACATGCACAGACATGTGGCCGGTGCTGAACACTTGGCCATTTCACAGGATCCACCTCAGTGGCGAGCTCGGAGAGCACCGTGCACGGGGTCCATCCAACTGTAGCTGTATGCTTGCTTCGATCGTTCATGCGACGGGGTGAGTCCCACATCATGTTGACCTTGACTCGAGTGTACGTCGACCAAAGCAAATACATAGAGGAGGCAAGCCGGTGATTGTACTAGATCCTTTTAGCAACCTAAATAACCGTAATTTACACTTTTTTAAATATAGTGACTAAATTGAGTAAGACGAATAAGTTCAGTGAGTGACCATAAGTACATTTTACTCTTTTATTTTTCATGGTAGGCGCATACAAGCAAAAAAAAATCTGAATTCTTAATGAAAAATGAAAAAAAAATTCAATATGTTATAACACATTGCGAACGAATGCCAGCAGTTTGTGATAATTGTTCCGTAGTTCACGAAGTACTAATTCACTAGTACGAGAAAAACGTTCAGGTATTAGATCAATATTTGTATGGGAAAATTACGCAAATGTCGGTGGAACAAAAGATTGGTCATGCTGAACAGGAAAGAAACCTATTTCTAACAATTATAAATTACTAGTGGCAAAGATATTTCATGCAAAACTAATACAAAAATACTAGAAAGACACTAGCGCCTAACAGGTATTAATTAATATTAATATAAAAATAGACCAAATATGGTCACGAAATACCTATAAAAACTAGTTGGACAAAAATGGATATGAGAGACAAAAATGGAACTACTAATAAAAATATGGTTATGTGGATAAAAGTAACCGTCATTAGAATAAATTCCAAATTTATCTAATGGTCTTGTTTCGGATATATTATCGTGCGAAATGGCTCCAACAAAAAGCGAAACTAGAAGATACAATTTTGAAAATTCGGAATCAACTTCCGAAAGCAAAGATGTCAATAAAGTTGCCACCTACCATCTTCTCGAAATCAGAAGATACAACTTTGAAAATTCGAAATCAACTTCGGAAAGCAAAGACGTCAATAAAGTTGTCGCCTACCATTTTCTTGGGCGGGGTCGAATGCTACAAGCGAGAAGGTTCCATATTGATTGCTAAATTCATAGTTATGTGTAGTTATTCCCTTTAATCTAATAGGTGAAACAAGCAATGTCATGGTCACATTGCTGCGCACTATGTTAAAGGATACAAATCTCTAAAAAAGCTCCCCAAAGCATGTTCACGGAGGCTTCCAACTTCATGCTACAAAATCGGGCCAACAGTCAGCCTCATGTGTGCACCAAAACATTTTTTTTTGCTCCACCTGTCAGCCAAACACACCTGGTGCACAAAGCAAAACCTAGTGCCATCTCCTGCCACATGTCGGGCTCCAATTTGCCTAAAATCAAGGTCAGATGGCCTCAAAACGCACGGTTGCTTAGCACTCAGGTTGGGAGGATGTACCGGCATTTCGAGATGGTCTTCTAAACAAACATGGCTTTAAAAGAATTATTAAAAGAAGAAGAGAAAAACATGGCTCCATGTGTGCTGACTGCTGAGTATCTGGTATACATGGGACCCCAGCATATATAGCCGAGAAAAACAAATCAGTAAAAATTGTTCGTTCTTGCAGATCCACGCGTGAGCTTAGGAATATATTCTTTCCAAACCTTTTATTTTCAATATTTCTAAAAAAGGTACAAAATATGTACTTTACAAATGACGTTTACTAAAATGTATTTTAGAGAATATATTCCTAACATGCTACAGCACACCGGACCAAAAACTGTTCCGTTACTCCCTGAGATTTGTTCCAGCAGCTCACAAGATTTGTTCCGCTAGTTCATTGATTTTTCTCCGTCTAGGAAAAAGATTACATGGCATCAATGCCACATATATGGCACCACCCTTAAAAATATATGTTGCACAATTAATAATATGGAACAAAATGTAGAATTACATTATGGGATAAAGTTCATATTGGCAAATTTTCAGCCAAAAATATGTTTATTTGTGTGTTATACAAAAAAGTATGTACCTACCATTGTTGTTTTAGGCCCTACTCCTTTTCTTTTGTACCACAAATGGCTATATTTTTTGCATAAGATTTGCGAGTATGAATTATATCCCCAACGCACATAACGATTTTTATTTTATTTTTAGGTGTGCTACATATATCTTTAAGGTGGTGCCACAAAAGCTTACGTGGCACCGATGCCATGTTATTTCTTTCCGTCTTCAGGGCTGTTTGACGATGTCAAGCTATCATTGATAGGTGTCAGTAAAAAAAGACGAAACAGAGGTTGGGTGATCTGGAGCTAAGTCTGATCCACCTGAAGAGGTTTGATATTTAATGGATATATGTTCGATGCTCTGTCACATTAAATATTGTAGGAAGAGACACGTCCACAAAATGAACACAAATGTTCATTTTTAGCTGTGGTCAAGCAAAAGACAAAAAACTCTACCAAGACGTATTCCTAATTTAAGCAGCATTGTGGGGACTATAGCTGATCCTTTGTTTGTCCTAGATTGACACCTTGAGCTCCTCATGCACGCACCTTGTCAATATCATAAGTTCCTAACCATGTTTCGAAAAACATAAGTTCATAACCAAACCAATCATGACATTGAAAATCATTATGGCCTGATGAAGCACAGAGCTTAGATTTATCTGTGTTGGGCCACTGATGACACCAGGCACTCAACCATTCAAGCTCTGTAAGATCCAATTCTATCATGATGTCTTAGTATTTAACAAGCAATATCTGACAGGTCAAATATTAGTGAAGCCAGGTATGTGCTTGTTGAGAGAGGACACATGTCTTGAGTAGAGAGCTTAGGAATCTAGTAGGTCTGCAGGTCTTCCATTTGGATGCATTACTTTTAATACATTGGGCTGGTTTAATATGTCTTTGTGATGCTTCATGTCGTTATGTGCACCAACATATACAGTATTTGGATGCTACTGTACCATGTGAGTGAAGGCAAATGCTTTTCACATCTCTGACTGTTAACAAACGACGATATCTGCAAGCAAAAAAGCATATCTGAAACATGTCGTGGAAGGTTGAACTAACTGAAGTTGTGGTTCAGAAAACCAATCATTCTTTGCCTTGATGATCCTTGAATAGAAATGGAAAGATTATATGTAATGCATGCTCATGTGACCCAATTAACTTTCTTCTCAATTTCCCGTATTTTCAGAAAATTACAGAAGCAGAGACAACTTTTATGAATCAAAGTGGAGATATACTACTAAACAATAATCATTCATGTCCACAGGGACTCTTTCTTGAGGCACGCATCCTGCAGCATCATGGCGTTCCCAGCTGAACCGAAGCCCATCACCAACTGATGATGAGCGGCATCGTTCAACGTGCTCATCATGAGATCATTCTGCATGATCAGGCTGCTATATGCCTTGCCATCATCCACCTGCTGCAGCTGCTGGAGTCGTTGCAATGCAGCAGCAGGTCCATCGTGGCGAACGTGCTGGGTGCAGAGGATCTCGGCCTGCGCGACGGCGAGCTGCGCCTGGAGCTGGGAGACCTGGTGCTGGAGGTAGCAAATGGCGCCGGCGCAGCCGTAGACGGGGTCTCTCATCCGCGCGGTGGCCTCGTACACCAGGCTGCTCACCGCGTCCGCCCTCTGCTCAGCAGGCAGCTCCTGAAACACCGGCATTGCTGATCCATTAGCCCATTCATTCACTCCGACACGCGCTGATCGCATTCTTAAGGATTGAAATGAAAGCAAGCGACGAACCTGCAGCATCTTGCTGACATTGCTGGCGCCGAAGACCCTGTGCACGATGGCGAACCTGTGGTGGTCCTCCGGCGGGAAGTAGGGCGCGAATACGCAGTCCCTGGCGCACCGCCGCCGCAGGAGCTTGCACGACGCGCACGGCGTGTTCCCGGCTGTCCCGGCCATGGCAGTCCTCGTAGGAGTTTTTTGAAAAACCGCTACCTCGTAGGAGTTAACTAGAGAGATCAGCAATTGATGGAGATGATTGCAGAGGGAAGGGAAGGGGTGGGGCGATGAGCGCAGAGATTACTCTTTTTATAGAGGAAGGAAGATGGAGGGAGCTAGGTAGGTGTCAATGAAGAGGTTTGTTAATTGCAAGTCCTCATTAGTCACGACAAACAAGCATGATAAATGAGTCCACTGATGTAATGCTAATGAGCCTTTTCAATTGCTGCTTGCTGGATCACATTTTTCTGCCTTGTTTCTCTGTATGAAGCAGCAAATTAGGTTGGTTAGCTAGTACTACAATCTATGCATCTCCAAAAATCGGTGTGGCCTGGAAACTCTGGTTTCCTTTCACTTGACGCGGCACCGCCGCCACTTAGCTGGCTCCATCTTCTAATCAAACATAAATGTGAATCGAACTCAAACTTCAAGCACACCAAACCACAATCTAGAGGCGAGTTAGTTGACTTTGGTATTATTGGACTGTTAATTAGTTCCCATGCATAATGCACGTTCAGGGTTGACGTTTCATCACTAGTTGTAACAGCACAACTAAAAAAAAACCCTAATCTAAATGGGGCCCCGGGGATTTCGGGCCACCCCAGCCCCATTCGCCCGCCGCCGCCTTGCCGTGAGGGCGCCGCCGGCGACCGCGTCCCTCCGCACCCGCTGCGCCCCTAGCTTGCCTCCCGCTCTCCCGTGGCCGCACCGCTTCCCTCGCCGCGCGCCGCCTCCTCCAATCACCGCCGCCGGCGGGCATCTCCCCACCGCGCCACCGGCGGATCCCGCCGGCCGTCGCCCTCCGCCTCGGCAGCCTCCGCCCGCCGGCCATCCCCGCGCTCCCCCAGTCGCCGCCTCCCTGCTCCTCCCGTGTGATGTAACGGTGGCCCGATCTTTCGATGAGACGAATGTAACTATCGATTTGGTGGAGTTTGACCTTGACGATCCGACTATACCGTATTTGACGATACGCCTTAGCAATCGCTAAACCAACCTCCGATGGTTATTGACCTTGCCGTAGGCGCGATCAACCTGAACACGAAGTTCGAGTTCCTGCAAGCAACCGAAGAACCAGCAAGAACTAAGATTGCAATCTGAAATTGCGAGTATAAAATTGGCACAAGAGCTAAAAGAACAAAGTGTGGGATTCCACTGGAGATCTGAACAAGGCGGTAGTCCTACACGACTTGTAGATGCAACATTGTAGCAGTAGCTAAACAATTCAATGAAACCCGATTGATCCTAGGGGTGGCGGCTACTATTTAAAGAGAGAAGAAAGGGGGAAGGGGTACTGTTCACGCGCGTGAACAGTGCACGTGAACAGTACCAAACCCTAATGGGGGTGACATGGGGGCCCCTTATGGCTTACAAGGCCCTTGGGCCCAAGAAGAGGTGACGCAGCACCATCTACTAAGTATAAGTCGTCCCTCACGATGACTCCATCCTTGTAGCGCTGCCGTCCTTCTCCTCACTTGAACCCATGTTCCTGAGTAATATAACATCATCTCCTTTAGGCAGCATCATGGAGTTCATATAAAATGACGGAGCTCCAAGAAACGAATTTACCTGACAATTAAGTTGGCGTGCTCGAGCTCGTGTTACAGGACCCTTTACTAAGGTTGTATCGATGTTAGGGATGTCCTCATCATCCTCCCCTTCTTGAAATGACGTCGTCCTCGACGGCAACTCGTCACCCTCACCCAAATATGGCTTCAAATCTGCAACGTTAAAGGTGAGACTAACCCCAAAGGCTGCAGGGAGATCAAGCTTATAGGCATTATCATTAATCTTGTCAAGCACTTTGAAAGGACCATCAGCGCGAGGCATGAGCTTAGATTTGCGCAATTCAGGGAAACGATCTTTTCTCAAATGCAGCCAAACTAAATCACCTGGTTCAAACACAATATGTTTTCTACCCTGACTACCAGCAAGTTTATATTTAGCATTCATGCGCTCAATGTTTTCTTTGGTTGTCTCATGCAGCTTTAATATCAAATCAGCACGTTGCTTAGCATCAAAATTAACCTTCTCCGAAGATGGAAGAGGCAATAAATCAATAGGTGCACGAGGAAGAAAACCATAAACAATCTCAAAAGGACACATCTTAGTGGTAGAATGCAGCGAACGATTATAAGCAAACTCAATATGAGGTAAACATTCTTCCCACAGACGTAAATTTTGTTTCAAAACAGCCCGAAGCATAGTAGACAATGTTCTATTCACAACCTCAGTTTGTCCATCAGTTTGGGGATGACAAGTAGTAGAAAACAAAAGCTTAGTCCCCAATTTAGCCCATAAAGTTCTCCAAAAATGGCTAAGAAATTTAGTATCACGATCGGACACAATAGTATTAGGCACACCATGCAAACGTATAATTTCACGAAAGAACAAATCAGCAACAACAGTGGTATCATCAGATTTGTGACAAGGAATAAAGTGTGCCATCTTACTAAATCGATCCACCACAACAAATATACTATCCCTCCCATATTTGGTCCTAGGCAGCCCCAAAACAAAGTCCATAGATATATCTTCCCAAGGCACACTAGGAACAGGTAAAGGCATATATAAACCATGAGGGTTAAGTCGTGACTTAGCTTTTTGACATGTAGTGCAGCGAGCAACGAATCTCTCCACATCCCGTCTCATCTTAGGCCAAAAGAAGTGGCCAGCCAGCACGTCCTCCGTCTTCTTAACGCCAAAATGACCCATCAACCCTCTTCCACGCGCCTCCTGTAACAACAAAAGACGAACAGAGCTAGCTGGGATGCATAGCTTATTAGCACGGAACACAAATCCATCATGAATGATGAACTTGTTCCATGTGCGGCCTTCTCGACAATTCTGCAATACATCTTTGAATTCAGCATCATGCATATATTGATCTTTGATGGTCTCCAAACCAAAAATTTTGAAGTCAAGTTGTGAAAGCATGGTATAACGTCGTGACAATGCATCTGTAGTAACATTTTCTTTACCCTTTTTGTGTTTTATAACATAAGGAAAAGACTCAATGAACTCAACCCACTTAGCATGTCTACGGTTCAGTTTAGCTTGACTTCTGATATGCTTCAAAGATTCATGATCAAAATATATAATGAACTCCTTGGGCCACAAGTAATGTTGCCATGTTTCTAAAGTCCGAACGAGAGCATAAAATTCTTTGTCATAGGTTGAATAATTCAGACTAGGCCCACTGAGTTTTTCACTAAAGTAAGCTACAGGTTTGCCTTCTTGTAATAAAACACCACCAAGCCCTATGCCGCTAGCATCACACTCAAGCTCAAACATCTTATTAAAATCAGGAAGTTGCAGCAAGGGGGCATGTGTTAACTTATCTTTTAATATCACGAAGGCGTCTTCTTGTGCGTCACTCCAAACAAAAGGTACATCCTTCTTGGTAAGCTCATTGAGCGGCGCTGCAATGGTGCTGAAATCCTTCACGAACCGCCGATAGAAACCAGCAAGTCCGAGAAAACTCCGCACCTGTGTGACCGTTTTAGGAATCGGCCAACTCTGTATCGCCTCGACCTTGGCTTGATCAACTTCAATGCCCTGCGGGGTCACAACATAGCCAAGAAAAGAGACTCGATCCGTGCAAAAAGTACACTTCTCGAGGTTGCCAAATAATCGTGCATCACGTAAAGCATTAAAAACAGCACGTAAATGGTCTAGGTGCTCCTCTAATGACTTGCTAAAAATGAGTATATCATCAAAGTATACTACCACAAACCGTCCTATGAAAGCTCGCAAAACTTCATTCATTAATCTCATGAAAGTGCTAGGGGCATTAGTCAATCCAAAGGGCATAACTAACCACTCATATAACCCGAATTTAGTTTTGAAAGCTGTTTTCCATTCATCACCCAATTTCATACGAATCTGATGGTAGCCACTTCGCAAGTCTACTTTAGAGAACACGACTGAGCCACTAAGTTCATCAAGCATGTCATCCAGTCGAGGAATAGGATGACGATAGCGAATTGTAATATTATTAATGGCTCTACAGTCTACACACATGCGCCAAGTACCGCCTTTCTTAGGAACAAGAATAACAGGAACAGCACAAGGACTAAGGGATTCGCGAACATAACCTTTTTCAAGAAGTTCTTGCACTTGCCGCTGAATCTCCTTGGTCTCCTCAGGGTTTGTACGGTACGGTGCACGGTTGGGCAGCGAGGCGCCTGGAATCAAATCAATCTGGTGTTCAATGCCTCTCATAGGTGGCAGCCCCGGCGGTATTTCTTTTGGAAACACATCAATGTATTCCTGCAAAAGGTTAGCAACAGCAGGAGACAAAGAAGGAGGCATATCCTCAAATGAAAACAAAACTTCTTTGCAAATCAGTCCATAGCATGCATGAGAACTAGCATCTATTTCTGAAATTTCAGCACGTGTGGCTAGGAATGCGGCACCTTTCAATTTGATTTCCTTAGATGAGCTAGGGGTCGCTTTGTTCAACTTATTAAATTGTTCTAACTCATGAACTACTTGCTGATTTTCAGATTTAGCATGCTCTCTATGTTTATTTCTGCTAGCCCTAGCAAGATCATCCTGTAAAATTTGCTCAGGGGACATAGGGTGTAGAACTATTTTCTTTTCATTATGCGAGAGAGTATATTGATTAGTTCGACCATCATGTATACAATGTTTATCATACTGCCATGGTCGTCCTAATAACATGGAACAAGCTTGCATAGGCACAATGTTGCAATCAACAGTATCATGATATGATCCTAAAGAAAACTGAACTCTCACCATGCGTGTTACCTTTACTTTGCCGCCATCATTGAACCATTGGATGTAATAAGGATGTGGGTGTGGCCGCGTAGGTAGAGTGAGCTTCTCCACCATGTCAGCGCTGGCTAAGTTATTGCAACTCCCTCCATCAATGATTATACGAATGGAACGCTCCTTAACGACACCTTTAATGTGGAAGAGGTTGTGGCGCTGACTCTTCTTGTCTCGAATAATTTGAGCACTAAGCACACGGTGGGCTATAATGCTCATGTACCGGTCGGCATCTGCAGCAGTCACATGCTCTTCGTCTTGATCGGACTTGACGTCGCTTTGGTCATGTTCAGCGAGCAAGGCATAGGTATCCTCATCAAGATCACTCACGGAGTCGTACTCGCCATCTTCACGAATGAGCAGTACGCGCTTGTTAGGACAGTCCTTCATGATATGGCCGAAGCCCTTGCAACGGTGGCACTGAATGTCCCTTGTTCTTCCAGTGGAGGCTACCGATGACGAACTCTTAGCAGGAGTTGACGAAGCAGTTTTTGTCGGGGCCAGAGAACGGTATGCTGAATTGGATGGAGCATGAGCTGAGCTGGAAGTCGTAGGTGGTGCTGTAGCGGCACGTGGAGCGGCACGTGGTGTCCACGTGGAAGCACGAACTGCAGAAAAGTTAGTACGCTGTCTCGAGCGGCCCTGCACTTCATGTTCAGCATGTATAGCAAGGTGGAATAAACGAGTCATAGACGTATAGTCCTTATAAGCAAGAATATCAGCAATCTCTCTATTCAATCCACCCATAAACCTAGCCATAGAAGCTTCCTCATTTTCAATTAAACCACAGCGTAGCATTCCCATTTGCAATTCTTGATAATAGTCTTCGACAGACCTATTTCCTTGATTTAAGCGCTGTAATTTATTCAATAAGTCTCTAGCATAGTATGAGGGGACGAATCTATGTCTCATCAGTTGTTTTAATGCCTCCCAAGTGGTTGGGATATGATGCGGGTGTATTCTACAGTTTTCCTTCCACCAAACAGAAGCAAAATCAGAGAACTCACTAGTAGCAGCCCTAACACGTGTGTCCTCTGGAAATTCATGGCATGCGAATTTCTGATCGACTAGTAACTCCCATGTAAGATATGCATCTGGATCATATTTACCTTCGTAAGGAGGTATAGTGAATTTTACCTTAGAGAAAGCGTCATCTCGTTCACGATCTCTCCGTGGAGCACGTCGCGTACCATATCGGTTGTAGCGTTGTCGACGGTGATCCCGGTCGTTGTTGTGGTTGACGTCATCCTCATCTTCAGAATCAGCACTGTAGTCGTTCTCGTCCGCTGGTCCGTGTCGTGCGTTGGCTCCTGATCCCACGGATGCTGCTGGTCGTATCACTGAGGCATTGTTGGTCGCAGACGAAGAAACTCGTTGGGCATGTGGTACGCCATTGTTGGCTGGAAGACGAGGGGCAGGTATCGAAGAACCTGCAAGATTATCAAGACGAGCCAATATAGCAGCAATGTTAGCGTTAGCAGTCGCCTGTCCATCCTCAATAGCTTTGAGGCGGTTCTCCTGCATTTGCATTCGCTCATTGGTCCTGTGGAGATCATCCGTGAGACCCTTAAAGACATCTTCTTCACCACCTGCCATGGTTAGCAAAAGGAAACAAATCCCTAGTACTACTGGAATATGGGGGTATGGGTGGCAAGAATCTCAACAATTCAGTAGCAAATACCAAACTCTTACCAGTTCTTACTGTGCTGCAGTGGTTGTCGGCCCTTGGCGGTGTCAAAGGTGATCAAGAGGTTAATATAGCAATTACCAAGGTGACCGAACACAGTACAATATAGGAAAGTGGAGCTTGGTTGGCTTCGTATGGTAGCAAGGAGTAGCAACTATCAATGCAGCAAATGCAAGTTGAATGAATGTTCAAAGTACTAGTCACTGTTGCTGAAACCTAGCTAGACCAATGAAATGAAAAGCTAATCGATGTCCTGTAAACAATGCCCCAGGAGGTACTGAAACTGCAAAGGATGAGTGTTATCTGAGAATTTTTTTTCTTTTTTTTCTTTTTTTTTAATCTCAGAAACACACTCAATAACTCAGAGAAATAACAGTAGTCTAAGACGTGGCGGCAAAAATCAGCACAAGCCTTGCCGTGGCAGAGATGAAGCAAAGCAGATGTGGATACCCTGCTGCCGTGACAGCCAAAAACTGCTGTTTTTCTCGCCGCGGCAGGAAAGTGGCAGCATCGGGGAGGGAGTTTGGCAGCTCCGATCGTCGAATGGTTTTCACGGCTGTGAGCAGGAGGTCAAACTCTATATCTCCAGAAATTTTGAGCCAATTCTGAGGAAGTCGACGAAACAACTAGTTGCAAATCCCGGCCCAAAATCGAAGATTTTGAAAACGGCTCCCGAACGAATTGCGTGGCAGAAGTTGGGATCAAGATGAAAAGCAAGTCCTCGACTCAAGCTATCCAGGGAAACAAGAAACACCCAATTCGGAGTCCGGGTGGAGGAGATATGCCCTCCGCAAGATCACAAAAAGTAACAGAAAAACTTCCGGAGCAAAAAGTCCTACTTAGAAGCCGAATTTTGAGGGTCAAGACGGGTACAGGTGTATACACGTGTATTTTTATCGGATGCGCCTCGTCGTTAACTTCGATTTGAGTGGTCGTGGACCCAAAACGGACTTCGTATGAGAAAGTTATGGCTGTTTTTCTGAAACCTCTCAAACTAGAGTTGGATCTGGACTCTTCAGCTACTCCACTTGCCGCGGCAGCAGATTTTGCGGTTTTTCTTGCCGCGGCAGGACTTTGCTGGCTTCTGCAGAGAGTTTGGATGCACGAAAAGGGCTGAAATTTTTGGGACAAGATCAGCACATATATATCTCCCAAACGGCAGAGTTTGAGCCCAATCCGAACACTTGAGTTTTTGGAGTCCAAAACTAGTACGAATTGTGTTTGCCCTGGACTCTTCTTCTTCCCGAAATCAATCTAGGGTGCAAAAGATGGTGGGATGGCAATGGCAGCAAGGATGCAAGACACGACAAGCAAGACACCAAGACCTAAGCTATGATCAGCAACGTGACACGACGATGCAACAGAAATTCAACAATGCAAACTTACTGAAAGATAGATGCAAAGGCACAGATTGGTTTGGACAGGGGGGGGAAAAAACGGCCTAATCTACTTTTTTTTGGTTTTTCTGGACGATAGGAAGAACAGATCTAATCTACGAAAAACAGTAAACTCTCACCGATCAACTGTAGCTCTGATACCACTTGATGTAACGGTGGCCCGATCTTTCGATGAGACGAATGTAACTATCGATTTGGTGGAGTTTGACCTTGACGATCCGACTATACCGTACTTGACGATACGCCTTAGCAATCGCTAAACCAACCTCCGATGGTTATTGACCTTGCCGTAGGCGCGATCAACCTGAACACGAAGTTCGAGTTCCTGCAAGCAACCGAAGAACCAGCAAGAACTAAGATTGCAATCTGAAATTGCGAGTATAAAATTGGCACAAGAGCTAAAAGAACAAAGTGTGGGATTCCACTGGAGATCTGAACAAGGCGGTAGTCCTACACGACTTGTAGATGCAACATTGTAGCAGTAGCTAAACAATTCAATGAAACCCGATTGATCCTAGGGGTGGCGGCTACTATTTAAAGAGAGAAGAAAGGGGGAAGGGGTACTGTTCACGCGCGTGAACAGTGCACGTGAACAGTACCAAACCCTAATGGGGGTGACATGGGGGCCCCTTATGGCTTACAAGGCCCTTGGGCCCAAGAAGAGGTGACGCAGCACCATCTACTAAGTATAAGTCGTCCCTCACGGTGACTCCATCCTTGTAGCGCTGCCGTCCTTCTCCTCACTTGAACCCATGTTCCTGAGTAATATAACATCATCTCCTTTAGGCAGCATCATGGAGTTCATATAAAATGACGGAGCTCCAAGAAACGAATTTACCTGACAATTAAGTTGGCGTGCTCGAGCTCGTGTTACAGGACCCTTTACTAAGGATATCCTCATCACCGTGCGCGCCACCGTGGCGCGTCGCCGCCGCCACTCACGGCAGTGGCCGACGAGCCACTGCCGGCAGCCCCCTCGGGCCGGCGAGCCCCCCTCCTCTCCCGAGCCGCCGCTGTTCTGGCACAGGCCGGTGAGTCGGTGCCCCACCACCAGCCCCGACGAGGTTGGCCGCCGGCCTCCTCCCTCTGGCGTGGCCGTCCAGGCAGTGGCCGGCGAGCCACTGCCAGCCACCCTGGCGCCTCCGATCGCCTCTGTCGCAGTGTCGCTCCTCGTGCCGCTGCCGCATGCCGCTACGAGTAGAAGACGAAGGTGAAAGTGGCGCCGGCTCGAAGACGAAGGAGGAAGACAAGAAGATGGGGCCGTACACGAAGCCCGATCCGCGGCGCGTTTGCTCTTGTGGTTGTCTTCTTTGTGAATTCACGCGACAAGGGTAATCCCTCCCGTCTACTCGTGTGAATGCTGTGGTAGTGATGCGATAGATTTGTGTGTCCATCAGAACAGGTTCCTGGTAGTTATAAGTTTTAGTTTCGTCTAGTGGCCGAGAGCTTCCGAGCTCGATTCTATGGCCTTGCCTTAACTCTCTAGAGCTGAACTTCAAAGAGAAGTGGTAGGTATCGACAGTAGTTTCGAATAAAGTACTCCTTTGTTCATTCCCGATAAACCAATTGAAAGATATAACTATAATAGCTTTGCTGTCCAGATTCCACTTTAGTCAAAAGATGCAATCTTACTTGGTGCTAATGGAAGTATGTATACCGAAATCGAATCATTAATGTCTATAGGAAATTTTGCATATATGTGGATCCCCAAATTTTATTTGAGTTAATCGGCACCTTATTTTAATCTATAAGAACCCAACTGGCGCTTCTAAAAATGTTACATATGACTCATGCATGTCATCTATATGTAAAATATTGAATCGAAGTTCCATCTTAACAAAAATACACTTTACTAGAACCTATATGATCATAGCTGGCACCTTAAACATATCTTTTGCATCCCATGAATGCGTCGCTATCCTTAAACAGGGTTTTATACATGCATCCTTGCCTTAGTTACATATTACTTATCATGCAGGTATCTATATTATAAGGTTATCACTTCCTTCATAGCTGCATATTTGAAATCATGCATGCCTCCCGGTTAATTGTTAATCCATGCTAAGGTTATGACAACTAAGGTGAAATCAAAATGTAGAATTAATAATAACATGCTTATGTTAATCTTATCCTTTATCTTAATTCATCGTAGTCGCATATCAAACTTATCTACTCTATTAATCCTAGCATGCTTAGGTCAAGTTCATGTTTCGTCTAACTTGCCGTAGTTACACTTCATGCATCTTGCCATGTTAAGCATAGAATCATAGTCGCTTTTCTTCTGCTAGATATGATTCGCATCTTCATGGCGTTTTGACTCTTTTGCGCATCTTCACCGAGCTCCTAGGCAAACTCTGCTGCTTGTTAAAAATTCCAGTTACTTATTTACCTGATTGGGTGTTGAATGCCTGTTTGTTATTGTCTGCTCTTTGGTTATGGATGTCTAGATCATAAACCGATGTCTTAAGTAACTGGAACCCCTAAGTGAGATGAGAGACGTGGGAGCATGGTCGGGAGTGCGGCTGTACAATGTTGGGGTCGCTCGAGCCCTATGTCGAGTTTACTGGAGGTACAGTACGTGAACCCTCGCTTGATGCTCCCTGAAAAGCCGCGAGGCAGTTGGTTGTGCCGAGAACCAATGTCTGGTTGGTGCCTGCTCATGGTGGACTAGCTAGCCATGTCTGGTTGGTGCCCGCTTATGGTGGACTAGCTAGCCTCATGAGCCGGACCGAGAGAATCTTTATGGGGTCATCGACCAATCAAGATCTCTTTGTTTGAAATTGAACCAGTTGAATTGATTGATGATGATCTGTAGGTCATATCAAGAGTTCCTGTTGTTTTATTATGTTGATCGGTTGGATCTGATATTGGGATGGCTGATGTTAACTCGGTTATGTTATGTTATGAGCCATATTACTCGATGTTGATCCTATTTACTAGTATAACTAGGGTAATTTACCGCATTTCTGCTGCTGCCATGATCTTTATTTCTCGTCAATGCCATGTTATGTTTAATTGGAAATGTATGGTGTGAGGTTGTCCAACATCCCATACCGGGTGTAAGTGATTAGAATAAGTAGCAACTTGCGAGTACGAAAGTACTCACGAGGAATTCCATTTCCGCAGGTGAGCTTGGTGGTGATGAGTATTGTGTTTTCCTGCTCGATTTGTTTACCTCTCTCTCCAGCTAAAAGATCTTGTGGGTATCTGCTGGGTTATTGATGGTCTTCCGGACAATCGGGTTTACGTTTATTATTGCTTCCGCTGTTTATCTTATTGATTCTCGTGGCCTACGGGTCCTTTGATTATAATGTAAATAATTGCCCATGTATAAGGGATGTGTTTAATTATCTGCTAAATCCTTCTATAGAGCTTGTGTTATGTTTATCAAGTTGTTCACCACGTCGCTTCATACACAGTGCGTGTATGGATGAAGTGTATGAATCGGCAGTAGAGAGTTAATATCCATTCTCTGTGTGAGCCTAGTGATCATGAAGTTGAGTGACCCGCCAGCTGAGATGCGAATGCCGGTTGGGCAGGGTGTGGGTGTCGTGTCGGGCCTTCGGGTGACCCACCAATCGTGCTTTGGCCGACTGGGCTAGGGTGAGGACACAGACGTCGGGCTCCTCCTCGCGATCGTAAGTCTCATAGCAGTTGAATGGGGCTACCTCCCTACAGGGTGTTCGTAATAGTATTTGACTTACTGAATGATATCCGTTTCTGGCCGACTGGACCAGCAGTGAGACATACGACTAGATGGTCAGGTAGAATTCGTATGTAATGCTGGTTCGGCGTCGGACCCTTAACGGTGTATACATGCGAGGTAACGTGTATCCACGTTAAGCGGTTGCTCGGTCTTTGACGACGTATCATACGTTAAACCAGGTATGATTCCGGGCCTCGACACTAGTGGTCTGGTACGTCTAACGCACGCTGTTGTAAGTTAGTTCTTGTTTAATTAGCTCCGTATTTATGAGGTGCAACAGTCTTAGCAGTAACCATGCATTAAGCAGCAGTAATAATATTGTGATACTGCTACTAATTCTTAATTTCCTAGAGGTGAGTAAATCGAGAGAGAAATGCATGGCGGGGCTCGACGTGGATGTCTGTTTCACTCTTTTCTACACATTGATCACCTAATGATGCATGGGCACCTCAATGCTAACCAACTAATCAAGTATAGGTTCAAGCAAGAGACTTGTTTATCCCATGCATAATGGCCAAGACCAGGAGGAAACCTGACACGTATGTACGTCCCAAGTGGACAACTAGATTGGGGATTTGTCGTGCGCTAGAACACGTATGTACGTCGTATATGCAACCATACGCTATAAATGTCAATAGTAGCATGCTAGAGACAAGAAGCATCGATCATGCATGTCGAATGCGAGATTGACATGAAGCTAGCTAGAGACAAGTATCTCCCTAATGTATCAGAAGAGTCAGTAGGTGACATGTATTACACGTACCCATACATTAAGGTCTACTTGTGATGCAGACTTTACAACCACAACGGACACACCTTACCTAACCCAGATGTGTTTGAGTGTTTCCAGTGTGGATGACAGAACAAATTCATGTTGGAGCAACAGTGCGAAAAGCATTATACTAGTAATATCAACTTGCCAACCTCTTTCGATGAAATTAGCAGCTCTCTGCTATCCTATGTATAAAATAAATAAATCAAGATATCAACACAAAGTCTTGCCTCGTGCATCCATATAAAAAAAAGGAATGTCTGCAAAAAAGGAAAAATAACAAGCATATTCTTTCTCGTGTACTGCTACATCTTTCTTCAATTGGAAAAGTGTAACAATCTTCGATTCTATCAGTTTTCTCACTGCATGAAGAAAAGAAAAAAAAAGCATTACGAACTACCTGTACGTCCCACGAGGAGGCAGGACTTCTAAAGTTGCTACGATGCGTGCATGCACATGCACGTTGCCATCAAAACTCAAAAGTTCCAAGCATGCTTGCCGACAATGTTTCACAACTAGGCTAACTCCATGAAAAACCGTCGCAAAGTCTTCAGACTTTCAAGATCAAAATCGATCCATCACATGGTTTGGTAACTTACTAGAATGAGTGCTCACCCACATGCATGACAGGCTGACCTCTCATAGTCATATAGTCTGATTTATCTCGTGTGCTTTTACCTCTATCAACCAGGGTTATTTTCGAGACACTTAATTACTAACCCAAGTAATTTTTTACTAATCTTTCTTAGAGCACTGGAATTCTTTCCCCCAAGACGACGACTTGTTCGTTCCCATGTAAACGCCCCCACTTGGATAGAGGCTCCAAGATTCTATCAGGATGCATGGACCTGGACCACTAATTCATGGTAGGTGTTTTGGGCTCATGTGCTGTGGGATCAGCCTCCAGAGTTGGGTCTACACGGCTGTGGCACTCGCATGTTAAGGGCCTGACGTTCCAAGAAAACTCACGTGCTTACTTTTCAGTTCTCACTACCAACCTTCTAGATTTTCATGTGTTCCCAAGAGACTTCTCTACTCTGAATTTCATATTAAGAATGTCTTAGTGCTCAATGAAACGTAGCTAATGCGATATCTTATGATCTTTCATTTCTATCGTGCTTAATAACACCTTTTGAAGAAGCAAAAACACGAGATGTATCCTAAGAAATTGTCTCAAAAGAAAAGAAAGACTTATAAGCAATGTTTCCCAAGAAATTGTCTCAAAAGAAAAGAAAGTACTTCATAAGCATTGTTTCACATTGTACCAATGCAAAGGTAAAGTATAGTACCAAATATTAGTCTAGCTTTTTGCTCTGCCATGGCAATATGCATCGAATAGACAATACAAAAGGAGACAAGCAACATACTCATTATGCCGGATCCAAAGACTCATCGAACTGGAAATATTTCCGGTGCAAAAAAGGCCTCACCTAATTTAATTTGAGATAACGAAAGAAAAATTCATAATATTGAAGCATGCTAAGCAGAATTCTACATAGTTAGCCACACTTCATGTAATCAGATTGAGCAATGGTCAATCAGCACATAAATTGATAGTGCAATATGTGTAACAACGCAATCAACAATTTTTGTGGTGCATATCTAAGTAATAGGTGCCACATAACCTGATACACATATCCTATTTTCGTGTGACTGACCTGTTAGTGAACTTTTGAGTTAAAGCGACAGGTGTTAAAATAATCTACTCATTATGTTACGTTTCAGGAATCCGATGCTCCCAACTAAGCAAAATACTTTAGTCTTATTTTGGAGAAAGGTGTTTATGGATAAATATAATGAACAGGAGGCACTACTTATCTTCAGATGAGGTCTCCTGTGTGCTCTGCAATCTCAATCTTCGTGAAACCAGTCATCACTTATTTTTCACATGTTCCTTCAGTCATCAATGCTGGGAAAAAATTGGAATTCATTGGGACCCGGATCAAGCTCCTGACTGTTCAACCCCTTCCCAACAGACCTTTCTTCATGGAAATCTTTATCACGGTGGCTTGGCACATCTGGAATCGCAATGGTCTTATCGTTGAAGACAAACGACCATCGATCAGCTTTTAGTTTAGAAGTTTCAAGCAAGATCTCTTGATCCGTTAGATTCTCTGATAGTTTTAGAGATAGATTTCTTTCCTGGTTTTCTTCCCTTCCCCAATGATGCCCCCTCTCGGCTCATATGTAATCTTCTTCCCAGATCTTCTTCTTCCTCCTATGTACAGTTTCTTGTAAATATCATTTTTTCCAGCTTTAATATATTATGCTGTTAGAGCCTCTCTTACAGCTTCTCCTCAAAAAAGACAAATGGTAAAACAGGGGTTCCACATAGCAGATGCATGAATGCATGATGCTGCTTACGAAAGAAAATGGAGATGACTCTCATGCACATGCTACGAATAGAAACCGCACATCCATTTTGCATAATCAGTTGTATGTCATGGCATAGTTATCATACAGAGAGAAAGTTCAAAGTGATCTTGTGTTGATCAAAGCAATAATGATTGCAATCTGAGAAGCCACATATGGAGGTATGAATGTATTTACTGAAGGAAAAAGTTAATGATGGAAGGGAATATCCCAACCTATCAAGGAGGTAGCCAGTAAAGATCCAATCTACAACTGAGATTAAACAAGATAAATGTTGATCTTACGTGCTGCAGATGCTCAACTACAGACTAAGGTCAAAATTATTATTAGGAAACTAATGAGTAAAAACTAAGGCATGAAATTCACCTCTTGTATCAGAAAACAGCTTGTGAGAAAGATCATGTCACTCTTCTCGGTCTTGGAGAAGATGTCACACTAACAATGCTTCAAACCTCTTCTAAGTTCCTCTTGCGGCTGTGAAGTAGTTTTTGTATGTTCCTTGTTTTGATCCCCAGCCTAAACATCAAACTTCCCGGTAACGTTGGTTTTCCTGAGTGCAAATTGCACTTCTCATTAACCCCTGAAGCTTTCCTTTGCATGTACTCAGCCGATTGTGCCTGAACTGTCACAGTGCAAGCAACAGTATATAATTTGGAAAGGTAGCTGAAAACTATGTTCTGAAGTTTGAGAGATCTCATAGAAAACTAGGTTCAAGGTATGCTAAGTTAATCTAACAGAATCATGAAGAAGACATGCTAAAAAAAACACTCAGCCTTAATAACCTCCAGCTATCTTAGTTGATGTTTGATGAAACAATTAACTGTCCTTAATTTACTTAAAATATCAAACAATTAGTCATATTATGCTTCCTTCATGACTAAACGTGTATTCACTCTTTGTCTAAATTATTGTCAAATTAAAGAAAGATCAGTTTCCCAATCCCAACACGTAATTTACACTATTTGTGGCATTACAAAACTCACCAGAATGCTGTGCTGATAATGACTTGGCCAAGTTTTGGAGTCCTCTTATATCATTGATCTTGTCCTTCTTCAGAATAGAATTAGTAGGTTCCAAATATCCCAAGTGGTTGGGTTGAATGTGCACAAGAGCATTCGCAAAAGCCTGAAAGTACATAAAGTAGGAAGAAATATTAACACATGAGACTAAAACTAGAATCAGGGGTTTATACAGATTATAAAGTTAGTTCAAGCAGCACAATGCACTTCTCCAGCAAAATTAACTTCAAACAGCCGATCAGATTGACAAGATAATTGTAGCACAGTCGCAAAAGGTACTGATGAGACAGTATTCCGTGCTATCTGATAAAGGATGCACCAATGCAGACTAAACAGTCCAGGCCCAGTGTCATTCTCCTTAATGATCTACAACTATCTGTGTTCAGTTATACAAACAACACTACCAGTATGAATAGTTCAAACACCTTTCATCACTTCATTCGAAGTATATGTTAGGAGGAATGCTGTTCCATTTGAATAATTTGTTCGGTTTAACTTTATCATCAAGACTATGCTCTATGAGTAATATGTTTGCATATTTAAGCATGTGAGTAACGCAGCTTGCAATTACTATTTCATTATTTTGCCAGAACTAACCCATCACTTTTTGTCATATCCGAATTACATCATATCATTAGTTTTATTATCATAGTCGCAAAGAAGCTTAAACTAGAGCATTAGTTATCCATTTGCTAGGTTTTCAGTGATCAGGTTACAGAACCTACTGTAAGATTTATCAGCCATTACAAGTTCTCTATTTCTTTACACTTTCTAAATATTACTGATTCGTGTTCTTCACCAACACCCCAGGACATTACTACATTAGTAGTACTAGCACATGATGTTTGAGAGTCCAAGCGTAGTAACTGCACTAATCCTTTTGAGCAAAGCTAGAACGAAAGCCCAAGCGACTTGTTATGCATGAGTAAGGCTATTCCACGTGGGGCTGGGCTTTAAGCAAAATTTGGGCCTTAGGACACAGTGGTGTTAAGTTATTTTAGTTGGGACTATGATCAAATAAGGAAGAGCCACCAATATACTGAATATAACATGTAAGCAACACCAACATCTGAGGTTTTCTTCAGACACAAACCATGAGGAAAGTGAAAGGATACTACAACTCGATCAGATTGCGGATTACCTTGGAAGAAATGGTGTAGAACCCATTATCAAGAGAGTCCTTTGCAAAGGTTAACCATTCTTCATGGGACACACGCAGATGAAGGTCGTCAGAGTATTTGGCCTCTCGCAGAACCAACGCTTCATATCTCATAGCAAGGCAACTCTAGCCGTGTACATGAAAAAAAAATTAGTGAGGTAGCAGAGAATTACACCTGTTACTGTACAATGAGCTAAGATGGTACTGCGACTTCCCTAGAAAATAAATGGCAAACGCATCATGACTGATGAATGCTCTGTGTTGGTTTATATACTGAAATGTAGCACTGAAACTGCATCCCAAATCAAACATGCTGCAGCACGCTTCTGTACTGAACTGAAGCACTGAAACGGTGGAACTGCATCACGAATTGAACCCTATTGCAAAAACAACAGGGAACTGTACTATGCAACACAATGCATAATGCAGGTGATTCCTCTCCCTCATCGGAGCTCACCTCGACATCTCCCGCGAGGGCGAAGGCGCGGGCGAAGAAGTCGGCGACGGAGAGCCTCGCCACCTCCTCCTCGACCGCGGCGAGTGCCTCCGCCGCGCGCTCTCGCAGCAGGCGCCGGGCCTCCGAGCGCGTACCAAGCATCGCGGCCACGTCGCTGCCGGCAGAGAGCGCCGCCTCCAGTACCCGGAGCTCCTCGTCTCCGAACCTGCGGGGACGCCGGGAGAGATGGGATGGGAGATTCTAGAAGCTGGTGTGCGGGAGGCGACGGAGCGCGCGTACCTGTGGTGGGATAGGCGGGAGGCGAAGAGGGAGAGGGCGTCGGAGATGGCGCCGCTGCCGCCATCCCTTTCGTGGCCATGAATCGCCTCCTGCGGCGCTGCCATTCGCTTGGCCGTGGTGCTGGTTTGATTTGATTTCCAACCGAGGCCGAATTTAACGGGATACTGTCTGTGTTGCTCTTTGAAACGCTATGGCGTGGGGTGGGCTAAATCAGGCCCATGCACACTGGCCTGTCTGTGTTTAAATTTAGAGAGAAAAAAATCCAGATTTCACGCTAAAGTTTACACCTGCCGCCACATAAACTCTCTAAAAAACGTATCAGTCAGCGCCTCAACCTTATAAAACCGGTATAAATGACAGTATCAGTCAGCACCCCAACCTTATAAAAACCGGTATGAATGACACCAGTGTAGTTTCGTAAACAGTTTCACATATATGAACGACGACGTGGCGCTTATATAAGAACTGTTTTGCCATGTGTACGGTTCAGTGGCAATTCAGCATATACATATATACATACATATGTATATATATGTACATATATATATTATAAAGTGAGATGCATGTGTCATCCCCTTCTACCTTCTTCCCTATTCCTCACCTCCTCATATCTTTTTCTCCTCCGGCACTGCGACTCGCCCGACAAAGCCACAAGCTCCAAAGCTCCTGCCACCTCCTCCTCCTCGCCCCCTCGAGTTGCTGCTGCTGTCAGAGAACATCAGCAGAAAGCCTCATGCCGCTGCTTTAGCCCGCATCACACCAAGTGCACAGTCGCCACTAAGTGCACCGTCACCGATTCCAATAGGCACCATAAGGCCGGCTTGCGTAGATTCCAACGGCCAGGAGGCGCGCGTCAACATTCTGGAGGCAAGCACATTGCTTCCCTTGTCTCTCGCACACCGAATCGACAGAATTGAAGGTGTCTTCTTCAACTCCGACCAATATAAGCGCATCCTGATCTCCTGCAATGGTGAGCGTCGGGTCAATTACTCCCCCTCTTACGATCTCCTCTGACCCTTATCATTTTGCCTCGATCAATGTGTGTTCTCCCGTGACCATGGCGCCTCGGCATGTGTCATCACCGACGGGTTCCAACCTTGCCATTGGTGCCTTCTGTGCCTCTCCGCACCAGGCATTGTCACATGTGGGTGTACCACAATCCCTAGATCCATTTTTGTCATCTCTGTCTTCCCTCGTGTACTACTCTGTCGGCAAGTGCAAGCTCTAGCATGCCAAGCATGGCCGGCTCCCTTTCTACTACAGCTTGGTTAGGGGTGAGTAGCTGGAGGTTGAAGATGCTCTGGCCCGCAATGCAGTGAGAGGAGAGAGATGATATCATTTTTTTGGCATTGTCAGCTCCATGCCAACTTCCACGTCATTTTCACAAGACAAAATCGCTCCCCGTCATTGGGCACGTTGATGAAACCACCTTCAAATCCTGTCCAGGGTAAATTGCGCTGGTCCTTACAAGATTGGGGGAGGGGGAGGGGGAGGGGGAGGGGGAGGTAGGGGGTGCTAATTGGCCCTTTTTTCTTCAGGTGTTTATATATCTGGAGCATCAAAACTTAGGGTAAAATATGGACTTCCTTCTTATACTTATTATTTAGAACTTAGAACAACTTCTCAAACAAAATATGGAGCTTAGAAAAATGTCTTAGTTCAGCGTCTGGGTCAAAAAACGTACTTCGATGTTTTGAGTGGAGAAAAATCGTAAATGTATATTATTGGATAATGTATAAACTAGCAAATTTTGGGTCAAGAGTATATTCGCTTGGTTTGTACGGGAAAAACAAACTACATGCACTTACAAATACAATTGCTATTTTAGACCCAGATGTCTTAGTTTTTATGTATAACTCACAAATGGACATACTTTTAGCTCAAGATCTGTACGTTCGCACTTTATCTCACAAGGTATATTTAAAAAGAATTTCACAACTTGTCAACAAATTTAAGCAGATTTTTTAAAATCATGAAAACGCCAAGGTGGACGTATCCGTTCTCCACAATGGTGTCTAGGTGTACCGAGTGCATGTACAGTCAGGTCAGTTCGACTGTTCTGGAAATCTTATCTGTCCAAACAGAAACCATGCCTCAGAAGAAGATGAAAATCCATGTTGGCACAAACCTTAGCATTCCCGCATGTTAAGCTCATATGCATATCGGAAAGTAAATCGTATCCCGTGTCCCCATACTATCTTAATTAATTAACTAACTATGCAAAATGACGTTACTAAACCTGAAAATTTAATCAAACATGCCCTTATCTCTGTCTGTATTACTACTGCATAAATTATCCAGTATGTTTCTTGAGCAGCTAAGTTGGATACGATTACCTTGCCTTGCCTTGGGATAAGTTTAGGAACTAAAGTACAAGACTTCATGTTCGACAGTCGAGAAGAACGGGGCATCTTTGCTTTCAGGCGGAACTTTCTTTTTGCGAGGTTTCAGACGGAACATTAGCCGGAGCTATCCACGGGTGCTTGACTAACGAACATTAATCCGTATAGATCGGTCTGGAGCTGGTTCAAGAAAATCCATGGAGGAGACCCAGGACAGGCGCGAACAAGACGGGCACGGAGACGGTGACGGCAGCGCGACCGATGTAGCTCAACGTGGATTGATCGACGAGGCCGGCGAATCTGGTCCAGAGAGCGCGTGAGACCTCCACACGCAGGCACCTCCAAAACTTCCTGTCAGGCGTGTGACTTGTTTGGCCATTTGCTGCATGCTTTCTCGTGTGCTGTCACTGCCGTGTGTGTACCATCTTATCTCTTTCTTGGCTCTTTTTTCGCATGTGGCAGTCTGGCATGTGCTAACCACACGACATTGGGATATTTTCGACTTTCAAAGAGGAGGCTTTATTGGCTGGATTTTTCTAATAATTAAGCATAATGTCCGACTTGAATTAGGCTCAGCTCATGGTTGCTAGTCACTTTTGAAAAATAGTCACTAAAAAAAATGTTAGCTAAATCCATGGGCGGGACCCTTGTAGCCCAAATGACGTGCCCCTAACCAAGTTTTAGGCTCACTCAAGTTTTATTTTGGGTCCATTCTTGACTAAACATTAAAATAAATAAAAATTAATTGGATAAAAAAGATTATCATAATTTACTCTGACGCGGAGCGCGGCTTTAATCCACGAAACAAGTTATCTACCTAGGAAAATTCTCACCTACAAATCAAACATAGGTCATGGCCACAACTGATCAATTGCATCAAGATGGAAGATACCGAGTGGACAAATGTTAGAGCAATGACATCCTAATTAAAGAGGCTCACCTCCACTAGACCGCACAAAAACTAGGTAGACATAGAGGAGAAGTCACCGTAATTGGTCCAGTAGAGGCATTGCCTATCAGTCGTAGTTTTGTGTTGTCCAGTGGAGGTGTCATTTTTAACTAGGACATTGTTGCTAGTTATATAACTTTTAGAAGTGGTCAAGGTAATCATATAATTTGGTTCTCACTTTATACAAAAATAATATATCCAATCTTCCACGAATTCTCAAAAAGCCGAACACAAAAATTATCGAACTCCTCGACTAGGAAAAGGACAGAGCTAGCTGGATCAGTCGCCACCATTTCACGGCTAGATATTACAATACTCTAATAAAGTCACATTCATTGCATAGATATAATTGGAAATATAGTTTTATTCTTATGCACCATAACAACTGTTATAGATATCTGATATACTGACGCTGTTATAAATTAAACTCACTCGCAGAAAAAAAAGAATCAACCCTTTTTTACTCTCACTAATATGAAAATTTCTATCCTCATAGAATCTCCATAGCACTGCCTTAAGCGCAGTGTAACTTGAACCTACTCATAGAAATAATTGATGTAGATCTTTTTTCACTCTCACTATATATGAGAAACTGAAACCACTCTAATAATAGAACAAATCTTAACAATAAAATTTGGACACTAAGAAGAGACAAGATGCACATGCACCTAATCAATTGTTTCCCTTCCTAAACCACCGGTTAAACTTCCTCCACCCCCGCTGCCACCGGGCTCCACCACCACCACAAACCCAAAAATATCCCCCGCCCGCGCGCTCGTCCACCACGCGCACCCCCTCCTCCCACCCCATCTCAACCGTCCACGTGTCACCCATCCACGAGCCCCACGCGCCTATATCTATCCCTATCTCCTCAGCGCCTCCCACCGCACAATCCCACTACCACACCACCTGCCCTCCCGCACCCCGGAAACCGCGAACGCGTCGTTCGAGTCCGAGATGCTTCCTAGGGTTGCGCCGTCTCCGGCCGCCGCCGCCGCCGCGGTGGGCCAGCTCTCTGGAGCAGGCTCGGCCGCCGGCTCCGTGAGGTTGCTGGGTGTGGCGCCTGCGGGGTCGACGGCATGCAGGGCGGCCGGGAAGGGGAAAGAGGTGCTCAGCGGGGTGATGTTCCAGCCGTTCGAGGAGCTCAAGGGGGAGCTGTCGCTCGTGCCGCAGGGCCAGGACCAGTCTCTCGCCAGGCACAAGTTCGTCGGCGAGTGCGAGGCCGCCATCAACGAGCAGATCAAGTGAGCGCTCTTTTTCTCGTTCTTGGGTGCCTGGGTTTACCGCTTAATCCTCCTGATGTCTTTGGATATTAATTTTTTCTGGTTCCCGTGCATTTCGGTGAATTCTTCATAAGAGATTTGGCTTCTGTGTTGTCATAGTAAATCCTCTTCTTGGCTTGTGCCTGTGTTTCTTAATTCTGATGAATCGTGCAGAATTCCCCCAAATTTTGCTCTATACGACTATACGGATCGATGGATTTAATAATTTTTGTCCAAAATGGATGCAAATTGGAAGAGGATACTTTGTATAATTTTGGTTTAACTTAGCAAGCCATTCTAGCTATGCCTGAAATTGGATTTGAGGAACAATACTCTCATTGCAGTGTGGAGTACAACGCCTCGTACGCGTACTACTCCCTCTTCGCCTACTTTGACCGCGACAACGTTGCTCTCAAGGGCTTTGCTAAGTAAGTCATCACTTACCACCCACAGTTTGCCTGCCCCAATTAGCGAAGCTATCAGTACAATGTTCTGATGGGCATTTGTTCCTCCAGGTTCTTCAAGGAATCAAGTGATGAGGAGAGGGAGCACGCGGAGAAGCTCATGGAGTACCAGGTATGGACTCCGTTGCCCCTCTAGTTGCTATGCATAGTTGGTCCATATCTTTGGCCGGTACTAGATACTGATGATGCTTCGTGTGTTGTTGTGTCGATCAGAACAGACGTGGTGGGAGGGTGAGGCTCCAGTCCATCGTGACGCCCTTAACGGAGTTCGACCACCCTGAGAAAGGCGATGCTCTGTACGGTGAGTTGCTCTCTTATTCTGGCTGTGACTGCAATGAGTTAGGTTACATGAATGGTGTGGTGCATGTGCTTGTGCTTTTTGTGTGAACCTGAGTGTTTGGCTGGTTGTGCGTGTGAAAATTAAGTGGTTTGGGGTGGTCTGCATGTTGTGCCACACTAGGGGAGTTAACAAAGTTCTCTTTTGTTGTGAAGTGAATTCACCCTACCGTGAATCAGGTTGTACGTATGAGTTGGAACTTTCAGCAGATAGAATGAAAGTCAAGGTGAAGTAGGTCGATGCAAAACATTGATGAAGTGATTGGTGATTACACATGGACTCGTCGAAGAGAAATCATATTTTTCAGTAAATGTTACTGGCTGGTCTCCACTGATAGGATGACCTTTTCGTCATGTGTGATGGATGTTGTATTTGGAAACTTTTATTTAAATACATGAAAAAACAGAAACAGAATGAAACAATATAAGAGAAAGTAGCAAGCATTTAAAATTCTGATATTTCCTGATTTGCTGCTTATTTCGGGAACCTTGTGATTGTTGAAATTTTGATGGCTACATCTGCTAGGCTAACAATGCCATGTATCCTATGTTTTAACTTGCGCCTCTGTTGCGATTTCAGCAATGGAGTTGGCTCTAGCTCTTGAAAAGCTGGTGAATGAGAAGTTGCACAATCTGCACAGTGTAAGTTACTCTTACGTGCCTACTTACAGGGAAATTATTGTGAAAGGGAAAGGGACACTAAAATGTGTCAAAATGAATTCTTGGTTCATTTATCAGAACCAGCATATGCAATAGTATCATACTATCATAGCATCTAAAACGTTCATCCAAAATTAACAGGTAGCAACAAGGTGTAACGATCCTCAGCTGTCCGACTTTGTTGAGAGTGAATTCCTTCAGGAGCAGGTAAAAAACCTCCCAACACGCTGTATGCTCTCCAAATATTTCATTTTGTCCTTTGCTAAGTGAAGATACCTCAATTGTTGTGAAAGGTTGAAGCCGTGAAGAAGATCTCTGAGTATGTCGCCCAGCTGAGAAGAATTGGCAAAGGCCATGGTTAGTGTCTTGCTGAAGAACACTTGATATGCAGCATCATCTTTCTTTGTGCGTGGTTGTCTTAGTTGTTTACATGGTTTGGATGCAGGGGTGTGGCACTTTGATCGGATGCTACTTGAGGAAGAGGCCTGAGGACATGAGGTGCCTGCTACTGAAGGGAAGATGTAGGTGTCAACTGTCCAAGTAGTGAATCAGCCAACCAACCAGTGGATGTGGTGTTGAGGAATTTTTGCAGTCGGTTTATAGGGTCGTACGTACGGTGTATGGCGGAGGAAAATTGGCGCAATGGGAGTAGAACATGCGGTGTGTCGTTGCTATGCATATGCTGCGGTGTGTCTGTTGCTAGGGACATTTGGGGTTCGCAATAAAAAGCAAGGGAGATATATTCCGGGTTTAACTCCTCTTGTTTCCATGTCCTGCATTGATGTATTACGCTGTTAGGTCAAGTTTGTCAATGTGTTTTATTTTGTGATTACCGACTGTCGAGCAATATGCAGAGGTTGGGCATGTCTGTCACACTTTGCTGAACTTCAGTGGATAGATGGTTTGGTTGCAGTCATAAAACCGTTGGGGAAGATATCCAGGGATACAGTGACACTGACACAACAACACAAGGTATGATCTCCAGAGTCGTAGTTAACCTTCTGCTCAACAAAGAACTAACCTAGTGCAAATTTGGCCCAAATTACAAACCCTGGCAATCTAACACAAACAGTGAGTATGAGATAAAAAGAGTAGTAAAATGTTGTAAGGCCAAACGACTATGACAAGGAGGTCCCACCATCGCAGCAAAAATGCAATACACCAGAATATGATCAAATCAATAATACAAGCAATAAAAGGAGGAAATCAATCAATTCTCCAAGCAAATCCAAGAAGCAAAGAAACCTATGGAGGAAAGAAGCCTACCAAAAACCCATGCTCCAAATTAGACCATGGACCAAGACTTTCTTCCCCGTGGACTTAGTCCATAGAGCTCTTTATTTTTTGTGTTTTCCTTTTCCTCCTGCCAAAGGGTATTGGTGGTCATTGTATAAAGGCGACCGCTACAAATCGGCATACCTATATTAGCCATTTGTAAGCATAGGAGGTAGCCGTCGGATGGAGTTTTGATGGACGGTAGGATTGGAAACAAGGGGACGAGCCATATGCAATGCAACAAATCGCTAATTTGTGGGAAACAAATTTGGAGACAATATGAAACATGGAAAATAGACAGGTAAATTATTTCCTTAAACAAAACACTAAATTTCCGGCAACAAGTTGGCATGCCGATATTAAAGATTAGCAACAAATATGATTAGCTAAATTTAGGGGAAATAATTTTAGTGACGAAACAACTATAATGACCATATGAAACATAGACAACTGTATATATGCAATATGTAGTGTGGGCTCCTTCTGTTATGGTAACAATGGAAACATTTACATAGTGAGAGGGAAATAATTTGCTAAACCTTACGCAACAATATTTTTGAACCAATATAACAATGGAATGTATACATCACAATCCCGGATTTTTAGGAAATTTATGATTCAAACCGCTAAATTTTCAACATCATGGTCTCTTTCTATTATGGCAACGTGGAAACATTTACGTAATGAGAGGAGAACATTTTACTAAACTTGCGCGACAAATTTGTCAAACTACAACAACAACTAATGTTTCGTTCATCCGAGCTAATTTGTTTATATTTCACTCATCCAGGCATTTTGTTTCCTATAGAACGAAACTTTGTTTCATATACAACAATAATTTGTTTCCATCGACTTGTAGTATGGGCGGCAACAACAGAAGACACATCGTGGGCGGTGACAAAGGAAGGCATCGAAATTGGTGGCCTTGAGGTCCACGGCGGCGTCGCCCTCCACGGCGGCTTCGCGTCCTCCCAAACGCCGAGTGATCGGAGGCCGTCCGCCCCCACGGCAAGGGAGAAGACCACGGCGACAATGATGGAGAAGAGGCACGCAGGCGCCGCCATGGATTTTGCTCGGATATCTCTTGCACGAGAGCGGAAGCGGTTGCGCGTCCTGGATCCGGCGATCCTTTTTGTTGGAGTCTTCTTCGAGGTCGTGGCGGCGGCAGCGAGAACAACGGGGAGGAGGACGTCGAGGTAGATATGCTCGCCGGCAGGAACAATGGCGCGGAGGACGGTGAGGGCGCGTCGCCAGTCGTGTGGTTGGCTACTCCTCCTGTGTGTATAGTGAGAATGGGATATGGGGAGAGATAAAATCCTAATTGATGGGTTAGAGAATTTTATAGGAGAAGATGGAAAGTTGGATGAATGGTGCTAGAATGAACGGTTAGATGCTAGAAGGATAGAATCTTGTAATCAGCATGCCGTTTTGTAATGTTTGCCATATATTAGCAACCATCATACTAAACATTTAATTAGAATCAATCCATAATTTACGTTGGCCGTAAATCATAAATGTTCTTACATTTCTTGCTTGCCAACGCCCTAAATCTCCTCGATTTCTTTGCTTACCAATGCCAACATATGCGTGGGTGGTTCTGATCGATCCTTCGCGCGCGCGCATTCACGCAGGTTGGTGCAGGAGACGGACGTGCCCTTCCACGTCGCGCACCTGCAGCAACTCGCGAGGCAGGACCGCTGGCCCGACGCCATCAAGTACGTCTTCCGCTTCGTGCCGTCCGCCGACATGCTCGGCGACGAGTTCAGGATCTTCTTCAGCTCCCTCCACGTGCACAAAGACCTCGGCTCCATCGCCGCCGGCAACTCGCGTGGTGCCGTGGTGGCCCGGTGGTATGAACTCCTCCTCAAGGAACACCCCAACTCCGACACCGGCAGCGCCAAGCTCGCCCGCATGCTCTTGGCCTTGCACCGCTCCGAGCAGCTCAGGTGATTTGATTATCTCAACCAACGAGACGCCGTCGACATGATTCTGCTTCTCCATGCATGCCAGTGTAGCATAAGTTTCAGGTTCCTGAGCACCTCTTCCTCTGATGATGCAGGACCTCCGTCAACTGGCAGCTCGTGAGGCTCAAGGCCGCAGAGATTGCCAAAGACTTGATCGCCCAGACCCCCGAGTTCAAGGATCTCCTGCGGCTGACCACCTTCCGAGACAGGGCACACAACATTCTCCCCATCGGGTCCAGGCATGATACTCCTTCCTACTTCAGTCCTCAGTCTTGTTCTGAATCCGACCAATTCAGTGAGCGCATTGATCCATCTCAATTCACAATTTCCAGTTCGCACCTTGATCCATCTGAATTAGTTTACAACTGATTTTTTCTAGTATCAATATAGTAACACTGTTGTTTTAATTGTTGTGATCTATACCTCTCTTTTCAGTTATGTATGTCAGTATAAATTTCATGTGATATTTATTATATAGAACATGCATTACATGTACACGGTTGCGTACAAGTATGACAGATCAAAGAAACAAATAGAATTAGCTAAAATAGGGAGTGTAACACACAAAACTTGGCACATTGGCACAGCGCAGTCGATGACAATCGACGAAGGCCCAACACATAAAGAGATCTCATTGTTCCGGCCTGGCCCGGCCCATCCGTTCCCTCTGAGAGGGGAGAAGAAAAAATCCGTTCAAAAAAAGAAGGATAGGAGGGGAGATGTGATGAGATGTGGAGGTGAGAGAGGGGAGATGTGAAAGGGGGGAAGGGGGTGCCCCCAGAATTATATAGGCCCAGTTCTTTTCAGCTTGTAGAGCAGCTTCTAGGTGGAAATAAGCCCAAGCTGAAAAGAACTGGAAAATTCTAGCGCTTCTCCCCACCGCTCATCACTCTTTTCTCGTTGGTGGAAATAAGCAGGTGCAGACCAGCTTCCCGAGCTTCTCCTCCTCTCACTTACCACCCGCGCCTCCCTGCTCTCCCTCCCCGCGCCTCCCCGCCTCGCCCCGCGCCGCTCTCCCCGCTCTCCCTCCCCGCGGCGCCCTTCCCCGCCTCGCCGCCCTCCTCCCCGCCTCGCCGCCCTCCCCCGCCTCGCCGCCCTCTTCCCCGCGCCTCCCCGCGCCGCCGCCCTCTTCCCCCCGCCTCGCCGCCCTCGTCCCCGCCTCGCCTTCGCAGTCCCGCGGCCGTCCCCGCCCCCGGCCTCGCCCCCCCCGCTCTTCCACCCGCCCTCGGCCCCAGCCCCGCGGCCGTCCCCGCCTCCGGCCTCGGCCCCGCCGCCGTCCCCGGCCTCCCTTCGCAGTCCCGCCACCCCAACGCCACTGCCGACGGGGGCTGCCTCCACCGCTGTTCCCCACTAGCGCCGCCACCGACGGGGGCTGCCCGTCCCGCCGCCAGCTCAGGTCAGCCACCACCGGGCTCACTCGACTGGCTTTGGAGAAATCGACTGGGGAGAAGAAAATGGAGAAGCCGAAAAGAACTCGAGCTCAGTTTGGTGAGTGCTTCTCCCCACAGCAGCTCTTTTAGGTAGAGAAGCTATAAACCGTTTCTGGAGAAGCTGAAGCTCAAAAGAACTGGGCCATAGAAACCTGACCCCCCAGTCCACCCGACGCCAGCAATTCCCAGACGTGATCGGCACCTTGTCATCATCTCGGCGTGATGGAGCTCTCCCTCTCGGGCAAGCGCAAGTGCAAGCGCTCCTCCGTGCGGCGTTCCCTGGAGTACCCCTGCGTGCCCCGGCTCCGCCACCGCCGCCTCCTTGCCTTCCTCAGGCACCACAACTTCCACTCCACCTTCGAAGCGTACGCCCGAGCCCTAAATCCCCTCGATTTCTCGCTTGCCAACGCCCTAAATTCCCTCGATTTCTTTGCTTGCCAATGCCAATGCCAACATATGCGTGCGTGGTTCTGATCGACCCTTCGCGCGCGCGCATTCGTTCAGGCTCGTGCAGGAGACGGACGTGCTCTTCTTCGTCCCGCACCTGCAGTTCCTCGTGATGGAGGGTAGGTGGTCCGACGCCATCAAGTACGTCTTCCGCTTCGCGCCGTACCCCGATATGTTCGGCCAGGAGTTCAGGGTCTTCTTCAGCTTCCTCCACGTGCACAGAGACCTCGAATTCATCGCCGCCGGCCACTCGCGCGGTGCCGTGGTGGCCCGGTGGTATGAGATCGAGCTCGAGGAACACCCCAGCTCCTCCGGCAGCGCCAAGCTCGCCCGCATGCTCTTGGCCTTTCACCGCTCCGAGCAGCTCAGGTGCGTGACTGATTCATCTGAACCAACGATGCCCCTAAATTTTTTCATGTTCGTGAGCATCTCTTCCTCCGATACATAGCCTCCGTCAACTGGCAGCTGGTGAGGCTCAAGGCCGCCAAGATGGCCAAGGACTTGATCGCGCAGATTCCTGAGTTCAATGATCTGCTGTTGTTGCCCAACTGCCGAGACAAGCCACACAACATTCTCCCCATCGGATCCAGGTATTCTAGTTCTTCCAACTACAATCCCCATTCATTCTGAATCCGATCGAGTCACACCTACTCCATCTCAATAAGTATACAATTGATTTCCAGTTTCAGTGGTAAACTGGTAATTGTTGTGACTTAATTGTACGTTGTGTCTATAATCTTTGCTAGTTCTCATCGGAGGCGTCACGTGAAGAAAGAAGGCCGAATTCCAGCATCCGATCTCGCCAAGTTCTACCTTCAGAAGAAGAGGAGGTATACCATAACTGAAGCACTCTTCAATTCCGCCATCTCTGCCTTTTTAACATTCAGACACGCATGTATCTTTGTTTTGTCCAGGCTGCGATCTTTAAGTCACTGTGAGGGGAGTTCTTTAGGTATATTACTCGATAGTATCTTATTATCTTCCTTAGAGACATCTTATATATGATTAATCAACACAATTTGTAATTATATGTATGTGTGCTATACTTACTAAGCAGGTTCCTCAGTGTCAGAATTGTCATGTAAGGCAGCAACCTGGCTGGCGGATATTATTGGTAAAGTTCGTCTGCCCTGTACCTTGTGCCCTTTGTTAACTTCCCATTTTCAATTACAAGCTATTTTTACTAGAATATTTCTGATTTGTTTATATAGTTCTTTTTTTTTCTTTCTCTTAATTGTCTATTCATAGTGGCCGGAACTTTTTATCTTCAGGTGAATCTGTGCAAGCTGGTATATGCCGAGTGCTCCGTGATGGGTACTCATTTGAAGGTTATTGCAATGAAGGTTAACTTCACATTTATTTATTTTTGCTCCACCATACCTCTAGTCAATTTGCCATTGTTTCGACTTCTGCATAGGCTTTTCTTAATGTTTGACCATTCCTTCCCTTTCAACTTTAGTCTCACATTCTCACATAGAGAAAGTCAATTTTAACTCTTGCAAAAATTTAATGATCTAGCTCATGTTACATTGGTGCCTTGCACTCGCTTTTTCTTTGTTACTGTCGCTTAAATAAAATTTGGCTGCGTGCATCGCATGACGCAGAGGCTGGGAGGACGATCCTTCAAAAAGGCTGAAATTTCTAACTGCCGAACACAATGCAGGTGTTCTAGTCTTGCAGGCTGTGTTTAGCAGCTTGACAAGACGCGCTAAAAAATTCTAGGATGTCATCAGAAATTAATGCACGTAAATTAGTTGAACACGAGCCTCCAACTGAACATTTGATCCCTGAAATATTTCATTGTTAGGGCGCGTCAAATGTAAGTGGAATGCATTGCCATTTTTTGATTGCATTATTCAGTCTTATAGCTTCAATGCTACATGTGCTGCCCAGTCCTTTCACCACTTGGTTCCTAAGCTCTTTTTGCCCCTAACCATAGGCTAATTTTGAATTAATGTGAACAATGTTCTTTTCTCACTCCTGCATTTGTTGGTTGCTTCCCATATCTTGATTGCCTTTTATGCATCATAATACAGTATCGAGTCTGTGTCTGGCAGCTGCATTACGGTAGTTGTGTACTTCAAATGTCAGACATAGCTTTCGGTCAATTATACGTGTTTCTTTAGAAGTCATGCAAAAAATTATTCTATATTATCAGAAATTAATGCATTTAAATTAGCTGCACACTCTTGAATTCAAATTGTCTGTTTTCACCGTTGATCCCTGAAATGTACATTGTTAGGAGAATGTTAGACATGCCGTTGATACTACGGGCATTAGTTCATGTTAGAAAATTATGGTTCGGGCACGTGGATCGCTACAAGAAGATATTCCTTGGTGTATGCTCTTTGCTGACGATGTGGTGCTAGTAGACGAGAGTAGGATGGGCGTCAATAGGAAATTAGAGCTGTGGAGACAAACTTTAGGATCGAAAGGGTTTAGACTTAGTAGAACCAAAACTGAGTATATGAGGTGCGGCTTCAGTGGTGTTAGGTGTGAGGCGGGAGAGATTAGTCTAGAAGGACAAATAGTGCCTAAGAAAGACACCTTTCGATACTTGAGATCAATGCTATAGAACAATGGTGGTATCGAGGAGGATGTTAGCCACAGAATCAAAGTAGGGTGGATGAAATGGCGACAAGCATCTAGTATCCTTTGTGACAAAAAGGTTCCACAGAAGCTAAAAGGTAAGTTTTATAGGACAGCGATTAGACCTGCGATGTTGTATGGAGCAGAATGTTGGCCCACTAAAAGACAACACATCCAGTAAATAAGTGTCACAGAGATGCGTATGCTACGATGGATCTGTGGGCATATAAGAAGGGATCGAATTCGGAATGAGAATATACGTGATAGGGTAGGTGTGGCACCAATTGAAGAGAAGCTTGTTCAACATCGACTAAGATGGTTTGGACATATCCAACGGAGACCTCCAGAAGCACCGGTGCATAGCGGTATTCTAAGATCTATCGACAATAGTAGGAGGGGTAGGGGACGACCAAAGTTGACATGGGAGGAGGCAGTAAAAAGAGACTTAAAAAGATTGGAATGTATCTAAGAATTTGTCTCTAAATAGGACCGCGTGGAAATTAGCGATCCACGTGCCCAAACCATAATTTTCTTTCTAAGTCTTTTTCTTTTATCTTTTGGCTTATGAATTTTTTTATGGGTTTTATCTCTAACCCACCCCAACTTGCTTGGAACAAAAGGCTTAGTTATTGTTGATCAAACAAGTTCCGTACTGTACCTCATCAATAACATTTCACAGTTCTAGTTTTCTCTCCAGGCATAATAATTGTTTTATCAAACAAGTTCCATACTATACCTCATATACAACAATCTGAAAATGTGGTCCAGCGATGAGCTTGTTTACAATATTCCGTATTTAGCTGATTGCCTTATCTAAAATTATGATGTCATATATGATGTATTGTTGATAATCGAGGGAAAAATCTGAAGTGGGTTCAGGCATGAAATTTAGATGTTAATTATTTATTGGTGTGGGGTAGTCGATCAAATGTGAGGTTTCTTTAAAACAGTCTTAATACTGTGTGTAGACCTGTCGCAAGCTTAATTCAAGATCAAACAGCAGCGTTAGCTGATGCAACTTTATTTTATGAGATGCATTTTTTTTAATAAAATGATTTGATATTGCATTGTGGAAATGGTTACTTTCTTGAATTGCACCACATGTTGAAACCTGTGCTGATTAATAGGGTTGTGACCATGCATTTCTTTACTAAAATGATTTGATATTACATTATGGAAATGGTTACTTTCTTCAGCCTATGCCATATTTTCTACAGGTGCAGCCACCCAATGCTGATTTGAACACTGGTGATTCGAACACGAATGATGCGACCGAAACTAGCTGTCTCGGCAGTCGGCACCGCTAGAGATCATTCGACAGCGCCACATGCAGAGCGAGAGAATCCACAGTAAAATACACGGCGCACCATCGACACCAATCACTTGCCAAGCTACGTACATCGTATACCCTTGAGCTGCATCCCTTAGCTCCCTACATCGTATTCTCTTGGATCATTATATCTCAGACTCGACATTGTTTACAACAAGCTTAGAACGAGAGGGGGCATTGTTTACAACAAGCTGTCTCCTCCCATCGTGAACGAATCAATAAGAACGCAAAAAGAAAAAAAGTGCTGCTCCTTGTGTGGCTCAGATGGACATAAGATTAGTGCTACTGTGTCCGTGATGCCACAGTTTTAAACTTCACTTACGATTTTACCATCACAGTCCTCGGTTTAAATTTCGAACGCTAGCTGCACTGTTTCGATCGGCAGAATCACAGCGCTAGCTCCGGTGCCGCTGCAAAAGTTACAGCGCCGCATGCATGCACATCGTCAGACGCACGAGGCGCGACGTCGTCGTCTTCCCCGCGACAATTTCTATGGTGGGCCCCACGTTGCAGTCGCAGGCACGCGGGCCCCGTGCTCTGCACGTCGTCGTTTCCCTGACAGGTGAGGCCTCCCACGTCCGGCGTGGCGCGGCACGTCTCCTCGTGCCCCGCCCGCAACCGCAACTCCCCTCGGATGCTATTTCCCCCGCGGCCCCGCGCACGCGAGCGAGCCCGAACAGCGAACAGCGCGGCGCACGTGTGCGAGCGGCGGGCGCGTGAGGGAATTGTGCTGCTGCGTACTGGAAACTCGACGAGCGGGACGACGTTGGTGGTGGTGGGTGTCCGGATCTGGGGATGGATTGACGGAATCAACGGGACGTGCGCGGAGGGGGGGCTGTTCCGTTATTGCCCTCCGTTTCGGAGGGATCTAAATGAGTACGGCGAAGGCGATATGTAGCGTGTGAGCGTGTTCGTCTTTCGAGTACCAGGAGTCGTCATCTGATATGGGATCTTGGTGCCTTTCTCACTTAGGATGTGTTTAGTTGTTTGGGTCAAATGGGATCGTACCTACTCATACAACTTTCAGGTTGTTTGGTTGTTTGCATGGACTCCCAGGCTCGCATCCGTTCATGCAAAAGAGGCCCAAAATGCTGCACCGACGGAAACACCTAAATCCATCGTTTCCCCCGAGCCTAGCCGCAACGATGCAACAGGGTGCACCCGCGCATGCAGCCCGTGCACCCGCGCATGCAGCAAAGCCCGAAGGGTATCCCACCCCGACTTCACATTTGCCTGCCCTAGCTCCCACCCTCCTCTTGCCTCCGCCGCCGCCCGCGCCCTCCGAGGGTTCCGGCCGCCCCGTCCTCCCCGACCTTTCCAGCAGCCACGACCTGCATCCCTGACCTCCTCGCTGTTGCTGCATCCAGCTCTCGTCGCCTCCCACCAGGTTTGCCCCATTTCCCCCAATTTTTTTTTGCCTCGTGCCGCTGCCGCCTGCCGGCCTCCGGGCTCCGCCGCTCCGGCCGACTGCTGCTTGCCTTTCGAGCCGTCGCCCGCCGGGGACGGGGAGGGTCCTTCCTACCGCAGTGCCGCTGCCGGCCTCCGGGCTTCTATTGTGTGCTGAAATATATCATTTGATGTTTTGTGTGCTGAATTATATCATCTTGTGCTGAAATATATCATTTTTAGAAATGAATGGCTGATTTGGGTGACGAAGGTGGAGGGGCTGCTAGACTTGGTAGAAGCCATGCCCTTCGCTGGACAACACCGATGTCCAATTTCATGCTTGCCTGCCTTGTGGAGATAGTAGGCCAAGGAGTTAAGACCGATAAAGGCTTCAAGGAAGTCCACCTCAGCCAAGTTGTTAGGGCTATGACTGACTTTGTAGGGAGTGAGGTGACACACACCTGGAAAGGATTCATCTAGCTCATGCGAGAAGAGAAAGAGGACCCCTCTTTTGTCCGAAGAGGAAGGAATAATCTTCGCCAACATGACTGCGGCTATGCGCAAAATGGCAAGTGCCATTACGGAAACCATGCATGCTGAGGCACATCCTGATGTGTACAACTCCGTGATGAACCTCCCGGGCTTTCCTGCCGAATCTCTCATGGCTGCTCTTGAATACTTGATGGAAAAGAAGGCAACAAGCCTTTCATTCATCCAGATGGATGAGCCAATGCATATCCTTTGGGTTAAAATCTTTCTTGCAAGGTAGGCGAATTAAGGTAAAGGCTAATGGAGAGGTAAGGCTTTTGTACATTGGTGAAATCTGGACACCAATCTTTTGGTTTTGTAAAAGCAAAGAATGAGGTGTCTGTGGTGGAAAACTATTGGCATGTAATATGGAATTGTATGGTGGATGCTTGTTGCTTATTTCTGAACTTTGTAGGTGCTGAATTGTATGATTTATCGTTAAACTATTGCTAAACTATCAATATGTTGCTGAAATCTCTGATTTGTGCTGAAATGTCCCTCATATTTTGACCGTTCTATTTTTATCATCCATGTGGTTTGAAGAAGTGTAGCGCGGCATAGATAATAGATCATTACTACGAAGCAAACGAGGAATATCAAATTTAACAGTACAATGTAAAACTTAAAAACTTATCTGTCAGGCCTAAAAGAAGCAATAGCAGAAGTATATTTACATACAGGTTACACATACAGCCAACCAAACAGCATCTCAGATCAGCTTGTATCCCTCATGCAGGCAACCAAACACCAGCTCAACTCAGCATGTATCATCAGATGCAAGCAACCAAACAAATACCTCTTGCATGCATTAAGCTTGGCCAGGATGAGCTTGCATGAGGGAGATGATGCGAGCCAAGGTCATACGAGCAACCAAACACATCCTTAGCTACGTTTGTAACTGGTTAGTTAGTTTTTTCTTTCTCTAGAGCTTGACTCCATAATCAGGAGAACAGTTGCAAGCTCGGTCTTAGCACCAAATGTGCAATACAAAGAGCTACCTGATCAAGTCAAGCAGTTGAATGGCAAGTTCGCCTAGCTGACGGAGCTAATTTTTATGCTAAAACATTGACCTTGCTCTCGATCTTCACAAATCTCACATCTTGCAATAAAGGCGACGGAAATGGCTTTTTCAACTGTCCAGTTGCTTGACTTATTCAATTGTTGACTTACTGGGATAGGTAAAAGCCCACATGTCTAGATTCTAGTAGAGACTTTCGTATTGTGTTGGTCTATTTGGTCGTGTCGAAATGATACGATTTTTTATAAACAAAATTTTTATAATTCACTATAGGCGATATACAATTGTTCGCACTAGCTACGATCTTAGTCAGTGTTGCAAGTTATGGAGGGCCGGGAGGCAGTCCTCATGGCGTGCCATTCATTGAAGATCGTGTTGCGGGAGCTCTTCACCAAACATGAATTATAATTTAGTCAACGTTTATGTGCGTCCTGAAGAGTCTTCGGTTCAGCTTCATTTATTTACATATGTACTATTGACTTTGTAAACTAGTGTCCCGCACTAGCACAATGAGATAGCCCTTGGAGGACAGAGAACATGGTCATACCATCAGCATCTCGGTTCTCGAGCAATCATTCCAATCCCATCATGGCTAGTTTACATGACTTCTGTTTTTGGAAGAACATTAAACTGGCTTTTGTGACGCCTGTGGACATACCAAAATACTGAGTAATATGCATAATTTGAGGATCACAAGTTCTTTAGCGAAGGTTATGTATAGGTCCTCGCTTGGAGGATAAGACAGGGTGCTGCCGATGCTAGATTGTCGTTGAAGAAAAGGAAGAAGATTCCCCGCAAGCTAGCATTTGCTGATATTGAGGGGTGCACTGTTTTGGAAGATTTCATCCATGGCACGCTACTAAGTTTTAAGATTGTAAGCTGTGTTGCATTCTTTCGTGGGTTTGTGTTGTTGGCTTGTGAGCAGAGGTGGAGCTTAGATCAAGCCAGCATGGGCCTTCCCCCCTCCCCCCGGGTCTAATTGTGCAACTCCATTGAAGAAATATAATGCATGATCTAGTTCGCTAATTGAGCTTTAGATTAGTCAACAATGTTGGCCCTCCTTATTTTGGCCTCAAGCTCCGCCGCTGCTTGTGAGCTTCGGTGCTGCCACTGTTCAAGCTTGGTGACGTGCCTAAACGAGTTGTGAACTTGGATTGTCGTGGCTGTCTCTTTTTGTTCAATGTACGCAGTGGAATGGGAAGTCCCCTATCGATAAAAATACACATCTTACAATCCATTTTTTTATCAACCTTTCCATCGACAACCAATGTGCGACTCATACAGAAACGAGCCAATGGCATATGCATTCCAAGTGACGAGTCACTTATGCAGAAGAAAAGCTAATGGCATGCATTCCAAGTGACGAGTCACTTATGCAGAAGAAAAGCCTTGATTTGCTCTTAGACAGTCTAGACTACATAGGGAGAAATCGCGATGAAATCTAGCGTATCGATGATCATCGGGAAAAATGGCAAAAATGGCCCCGCTCGCGGGGCAATGATAAAAATATCACCACGATAGAACCGACAGCCGCCACATATGAGTTATTGCGCTCACCGGCTGCGAAACGAGCTGTCGCGCTGTCCGGCCACGACAGAGTGGGGCTGTCACCGACACCAGGCGAGACTAGATTGCAATCGCGGAATCTTGACGCAATATTGGACACGTGTCGGCTATCCGGCCAGTCACGGAGACATTTTTTGCATTGCCCCGCGAGCGGGGTCATTTTTAGCATTGACCCGGTTGCGGGGCCATTTGTGCCCTTTTTCGCGATCATCGTGGAGTAGGGCAGTTGTAGCCTGCATAGGGGGGCTGTGACTTGCAGTCAACTGCCAGCGCGGTTAATTCCGATAGCGCTACAGTAGCTGTTGGAATGACCCCCCCCATCTTCGCAAGCTTTCAACCTCATAGAATTGAGCTTTCAACTAAAATTCAGACAGCTTTCAACTAATTTATTTTGAACTTTTAATCAAATTCAGACAACTTTCCACTTGTTGATCCATAGGTTCCAACTAGTTGGATTGGAGGTTTCAACCAAAAAAATCAAATCAAAGCTTAAAAATCAATCTCGGATCCGAGCTTCCAACTCCCACACACAAACTTTCAAATTCATCCACAAAAGCTTTCCACCAAAAAACCCCAAAAGAAAGGAGAAAAAAATGAAGAAAAAATGGAAGAAACCCTAGATCCATCGGCGGCGGCTGCTACCGCTCCTCACGCCGTTGGCCGTTGCGCTGAGGCTCCACCGCGGCTGCTGCTGCTCCGGCATCGTTGCTGGGGAAGGGCCGCGGTGCTGGCTGAAGTCGCGGCCGTGGAGATGACGGTCCAAAGCTACCGCTGCGAGAGGAAGCGCGGGGAGGCAGAGGGCGCGGCGACCCACGGCGGTGGCCGCTCGCTGCTTGGATGGAGCAGCCACGGTGGCGGCTCACAGACTGGAGGGCGGAAGGGCGGTGGCCGCTCGTCGCTTGGAGAACCAGGGAAATGGGAGGGTGGGAGGACGGTGGAGAACTAGGGAAAGAATAAGGTGTGAGACTGTATACGTGTCGAAATTCTAAAAATTAACCACGGGTGCAGTGCACCGTAAGCTACAGTTTTCGCCTGCATAGCACATTGCCAAAGTCACGAGCTCAGAATCCCCTCTCACGGTCGCATCATAAACGAGTTGAAAACACCAGCGTCCCTAGCTGCCTGCCATCCCGCAAGAAGACAACAAAAAACAAAAGCCGTGCAACCGAAAAATCCCCATCCCACCCCTCCCCGCGCGGCCAGGCCCAGATCCGTCCTTCCACTCCACGCACATCGCGGCATCGTCCTACACCTCCTAAGTTTACTTCTCCCCACTAAGCTTACCTCCCGTTTCCCAACGCCTCCTCACTCGCAACTTGCAACCCCCCACCCCCACACCCAACGTCTCTCTCTCTCTCCATCTCTTCCTCTTCCACCTCCACGCCGCGCTCGCCTCCGACTCCACCGATGCCGCCAGAGCGCGCCGTGCGAATCCCTACCCGCAGCAGATGAGCTCCAGGCACCGATCCGCCGGCGCCGGTGCCGGCACCGCCCCTGCTCCGACGGCCGCGGCGGCGCCGTCGCTACGGACGCCCCGGCGTCTCCGTCGGCGCGTGATCAGGGCCTCGACGTCGCCGGCTGGTGGAGGAGCCGGCGGCGGGCGGCGGAGCGGGCCCGCGACGCCGCTGCTGAAGTGGGATGTGAGGAATGGGGTGGAGGCGGAGAAGGGTGGCGACAGAGCGGGGGGTGCCGCACCAGGGGAGAATGCGCGGGATGTGTCGGTGAGGAGGCTAGCGGCCGGGGTGTGGCGGCTGCGGCCGCCGGAGGCGGTGGTCGGAGGCGCGGGAGGCGGGGAGAGGAGGGTTTGCGTGGGGCTCGAGGTATGCGCACGAACCCATGGTTTTTCGTTTTTGTTGTTCCAGCTAACTGATCAAGTGCTCATTCATTGGAAGCTCGTGTTTTATGCTTTTGTTTAGTTGTTTTGCTTGAACTTTTGATCTCTGCATTTTTGTAGCTTAATATTGTGTGCTTAGTGGATCGCCGTAGTAAAACCAGCTAAAAAATGTGCGTTGTTTCTTAGATTTTGTTGTGTTTTGATGTTTTTAGCTTAATCAGTTAATCCAAAGGAAACCAGACATAGAACTTTGGCTAGTTAGTAGGTACACGTTTGCGAGTGTCTTACTATTCATTATTAGCATAACGCTAAGATTCTTGGTCAAAACGTACTCATTTGTTGCTCTATGGTTCAGATCTCTTACATACGTTTTAAGGGTTTTCTGGGTGATTTCTTCACTAAACTGTACAGTTTATGCTAGTTTTAACTTCTTTTTATGCTTTAACTCGCTTGGTTTAGTCAAATCTATGAATCCATTCCATTCTCTTCATTGAAGTGCTGGCAGTGGCAGTGCTGTGCTATACATTGTAGTGTGCATTTATGGAGGCAGCCGTGCTACAGCCATTGGGAAATGACCGTGATCGTTGTCCCATAAATTTACTGATCCAAAAGGCAGTTGCATTTTCTGTGCTCGGATCTCCTCATGTGATCCCGAATCGGGGCCCAGGCATAGGATCCTCTCCATACCCGTGCAACTACAAATGCATTGTCCGTATGTTTTAGTCCTTTTGCTGGTGAACAGCTGTTTATTTCCCTTTCACCAAATGGTCTGTTGGAAGAGCATCGATTGGAACTTGGATCTTGCATATAGATTAGTGAGTTTAATTGGATAGCTGCCGTCCAAAATTGGGTTTAGGCATCAGATGGGCCAAAATGATTGAACTCTTATGTCCTGCAGCAATAAACATGTGCATGCTGGGTTCAGCAATGTTGTCCCATGGAAGCCGCTAGCTGCCTGTCTCCATCCAATTGGAGACTATTCTTGCTCCATCAAATGAACTTGAATTGTGAATCATCGATGGGAAATCATAGCCAAGAAATGTGATAAATGTAGCAACACTACAGATGTAGCCGTGTAGGTTGGAATTTAGATTCACTGTACATGTTTCTATTTGAGAGGGGTCTGCATGTGATGATTGTTTGGGCCCCTTTGATTCTTTTGTTCTTTGAGAATGTCTTTCGAGGAATTTACCTTTTTGATAGTACACGGATGGGAGCCTTTTTTGTCTCTCAAATGGCCAAAGTGAGAAATAGTAAGATGAATCCATACAGATCTTTCTTCATTTTTCTTGGGTAGCGGTGGGGGAGGGGGGCTTTCTGGATTGATTTGCTTAACAGTGGGACGGCTGAGTGTATATTTAGCAACTTTTTAATGTACAGATTGATGAATTTCCTTTTCTTTGTGGCTTTCTTGTTGAATTTGCCTATCACAGCATATCCCGAGGCATCTGCAAGTCCAGCTTCTTAAACAGAACACTTTGGGTCATCACCAGAATCTTAAGAATGAGATTTCGAGCCCCATTTCTGTCTTGGAGCCAAAGAGTGGAGAGCTCCACAAGGTGAGCCAGAAGCTAACTATAATCTTGACTACTTTTACATGCTCTGGCCTGTAAGATCATTGACGGATTTAATTCTGCAGGTACAGCTTCATGTTGCTTCAGCTGTGCTACCAATCACCACTATGGAGAAAGCAACAAAATGGGAGCCTGAAGGCATAAAAGGAATGGAATCACATGATGCCTATCTGATAGCCAGCCAACTAAATCTTCTGGACGAACAGCAAGAAACATCTTATGTTGCTAACCTTCAGATGGAACTCCAGCAATCCCATGATCGGGTGAGTCAGCTGGAAAGCGAGCGACGGTCAACCAAGAAGAAACTTGACCATTTGTTCAAGAAACTTGCAGAGGAGAAAGCAGCATGGCGGAGTAGAGAGCATGAAAAGGTGCGTGCAATTCTTGAAGATATGAAGGCAGACCTTGATCATGAGAAGAAAAACAGGAGGCGGCTGGAGATGATTAACATGAAGCTCGTCAATGAGTTGAAGGAGACCAAGATGTCAGCAAACCAGCTGTTGCAAGAGTATGAGGAGGAGAGGAAGACACGTGAGCTCACTGAGGAGGTGTGCAACGAGCTAGCAAGGGAGGTGGAGGAAGACAAAGCGGAGATTGAGGCCTTGAAACTGGACTCCCTGAAGCTGCGAGAGGAGGTGGATGAGGAGCGGAAGATGCTACAGATGGCTGAGGTGTGGCGCGAAGAACGGGTGCAGATGAAGCTTGTTGATGCAAAACTCACTTTGGATGCCAAATTCACACAATTGAGCAAACTGCAGCAAGATGTCGAGGCTTTTATTGCTGCATGCAGTTGTGCTAGAGGAGACATCATGGTAGTGGAAGAAGCAGAGAACATAATACAGGCGATCAAGTCAGTCAGAGCACAAGATATTGAATTTAGGTATGAGCCTCCGGCAGCATCAGAAGACATATTTTCCATTTTTGAAGAGCTGCGTCCAAGCGAAGAGCCTGAGATAAAGGAGATCGAGCAGTGCTACAAGAACAGCTCAGCCATATGTGAGTCAGAAATCCAAGAGCCCAGCCCAATGACAGATATATACCTGGAAAAGCCAACCAAGGTGTACTCGAATAAAAACCCTCACAATGAGAGTGACACTGGAGATACCAGCAGCTGGGAAACAATAAGCCATGAAGAAATGCAGGGTTCAAGTGGTTCACCAGATGGAAGCGAGTCATCGGTCAACAAGATCTATGACGGGAGCATTTCTTGGACGAGCAGAAATGATTTTGAGTATGGGGAGATTGAAAAACTAAAGGATGAGTTGGCTGATGCATACCTGACGAACATGACCCAACCCAAGAAAAAAGAATCAGCTATATCAAAGCTTTGGAAGTCATCTCGTCCAAAGAACACTGAAGTCTGCAAGAAAGATGCTGTGGAGTCAATAAATGGGAGATCATCAAATGTACGGCTATCTATTGGGACCCATTCTACTATTGAAAGTGGCATTCAAGAAATAGGCCTCAGTCCGCCGAGCGTAGGGCAATGGAGCTCACCGGACTCAATGAACATTCAATTCAACCGGGGCTTCAGGGGCTGCATAGAGTACCCACGGACGTCCCAGAAGCACAGCCTGCAGGAGAAGCTCATGGAAGCACGCATGGTGAGCCAGAAGGTCCAGCTCCGCCAAGTGCTCAAGCAGAAGATCTAGAACTGCCAGAACCACAAGGTGAAACATTGTAAGCCTAGAATTTAATCCAAGGAATAATCTCAATGGTACTTCGATGCTCATTTCTCTCGTTTTAGGGTAACATGTAATGTATGCACTACAGAACTGAAAAAGATCAAGTTGGCCTTTGTGGGCCGGCTGGAGCGCTGCTGCTTCTGTATCTTACTGTAGTTCTGGGGATAGGGTTTCCATTTCGATAGGCTATGGTGAGATCCAGCATGTTGTATAATATAGACATAAACAAGCAGCAGTGTTCAGACAAATTGCACGTCCAGGAATCGATGTTTTTAGCCTTTTCATAGTATTTCTCTGCTCCCTATGCTCGTCCTGCTCGATGTCCATGATTGTTTCTATTTGTTTTTGGTGCGCGTGAAAAGACGTTCATGTACGTTACCGCAAAATGCTGTAACCAAGGGACGTATCTTAGCCTTTGAAATCATGCATCGTTCGTCTCCCGAAGAGAGAACGTTTGGGAAACCGTAATGATCGGATCAGTGGGATGGATTCTCTGAGAGTAGCGATGCCATCACGTATTAGAGTCTAACACGATGGAAGAACCTAGTCTTATAAGATTTTAATTCTGTCGGCCGGGCCACAAACGACGGGTTTCGTTTCTCTTTCCTCTCCGGCGACCACTCAACGACGGGTACACCGCGCCCGACAGTGGTGCGTGCGGCGCGGTTCGAGCTTGTGAACGACCCCTAGCTTCGACGGTTACGCGTTCCGCGAAAGCACGCGCGGAGCAATATTTCGATTGGTGTGACGACATCCGCGCGTCGCACGCTGGGGGACGCGAGACGTGGTCGCCACTGGATGCCGTGAGAGGCCGAGCGAGCGGCGAGCGTGTTGTTCTTGGCGTTTCTCGATCTGTAGCACGTCCTAACTAATCAAGGCCGCTTACCGTGTTGGGACTCGGGAGATGATCGGGGCCTGCCCGCCTGGGGCTTTGCCAGCCGCGTGTGTCAGCTTCGTACCGCGCGCAGGGAAGTTGAGGCTGGGTCAGAGCGATCATCAAGAGGCCGCCTTGCGCGCGCGTGCTGGGAACGCGCCGAAGTCGCTCTAGCTACTGATTTACCACAGTCGAGGAGGAGCGTGGGTGCAGGTGAAGGATGTCCTGATGTTGGTTGGTTCCTGGACGGTGGTGTAGCTCATGTCCTTTGAGACCTAGGAATCATGATCCTTCTTCCTGCAGACAAGAGCGCAACTCAAGTACAGCTCCTCGAACAGGAAAAAGGAAGATCAGAAAATTGCTTAGTTAGTCTGGCAGGTAAACGGGATGCAAGTACCAGGAGGATTGGACCCTTGGCAGCCCAAGCGCCGAGCTACAACTTTTATACTCGGCAGCAACCATAACTATGGTGTCAAGGCCCTCAGATTCTTATCTCTCAAGAATGTGGCAGCGAGTCTGTCCTTTGGGATCCTTCCAGCTTCTGAAATATGATCGACATGATGCTAACAGCAGACTTGAAAACCAGTAAGCGCCCTTCATTGCAGGAGCTTTTCCTCCTTGGCCGAGCGTGGCCCTAAAGTATGGGCCGGGGACACATGGATGTAGGCGATCTCATATTCCATGAATAGAGTTATCCATCTTTATTGAAGAGCTACAAATAGTTGGACTACGCACGTATGTGTGCAATTTCTTCAGTAGTTGGCCATACATCCTTGAGTATACTCCCGTGCTATCCTTTCCCATTCGATTCGTCTACTTTCACAGTACCAATGTCAACCTGACAACTAAGGTTAAATGATAGCATGCCCCGGGCGATACAAGCAGGTTCTGTCTGATGGGTACAACTGTAGAACTATAAGTGACATGAACTTACAGCTCCAAGCTGCCAGCAAAGAGGTGATGAAGAAAGATAGTTACCCGGAGTAAATGTACGCACACAGCCCCCAAATTTATGGTTGCCCAGCAGAACATCAGCAACAATACTAATACAAGAGTTGAAATTAAAGTGTAAGCACAATTAGATGCAAAACATATTGCTCATGAACTATCAAATGTGGATAGGATTTGAAGTACCTTTTGTGCAATTGCACTCATCAAGGTCAGCAGAGTTGCCAGTTCAAGTAGTGCAGCCATGACAAGATACAGCCATAAGTTATGGAAGGCCAGTACAGATAGGAGATTAATTATCATACTTGGTTCAAACACACCAAATTCACATTGCGCACTTATATTTTATCCTTTGATCAATCTCAATGATGGAATACCCCTGGTTCAAGTATAGATTGACAATTCGGGATCCAGTAGTTAGGCCCGTGGCCTGTCTTAACTTTTAACCCGTGGTTTGACCTAAAAAGGCAGCGTTACAGAATCAATCGAAATAAAGAAGGCATGTGAGAGTATTGAGACGGCAAATATAATTTCCATGAATATAATGGGACAGAAAAAACCTCAAGACCCAATTCACGCTGCAGCCTTAGATACAAGTTCAGATAACCAGATGTTTTTGCCGAAAACAGAGGATTTTGTCAGGTGCGGAATAGTAGACACCATTTCTTCCAACTTTGTATAAGCAACTTTGACGACCATTGGTCTTTAAGCTTGCTCCTGACTATGTAGTTCTCTTCTCCTAACTTAATGAATTTGCTTGAGTGCCAATTTTCAGAAAAAAGAGAAAGAAAAACACAGGCTTGCTTTCTGACTCAACACCAAGCATAACACTGATTCGGTACATTTGTACAGCTACTAATTGCAACTATGACATCCTATCATGATTAGTACAATATTTATTTTTTGGGGGAAATCGAACTTCACAAGTTTAGCCTGTGCTATCTTTGGCACTGCAAAACCCTGAAGATTGTAAAGGTATTTTGGTCAGTCATTTTGCATATAACAATCTAACAAACACAGAAGAATAAAATGTTCAATCCATACAGAATAGACACGGCAATAGGAAAAGTGGAGGTCAGTTTTACAACAATCTGTTATTAAGTCAAAATGTTTACCTTGAACCCAAATCTGTTGTCCAGGCAAGAATGCCAATATGATTCCATTTGCTTTAAAGGAACTCGATCACTAGGCCCGCCTGACAGCAATGGAGATCAAACGGTAGAAGATAAAGCATAAGATGTCACAGAATACTAAGTTGACAGGATAATCATCCAGTTAGAATAAAATAGTCACTTTCATACCTCTTTCTGCTAGAAATGCATGGCTCGCCCTTAGCAAGGTCCAATTGGAAGCATAGTACTAATAGTATCAAAAGTAGAAAATTGTGATACAGAATAATCATGAAACCAAAAATAATTTCGATCTGACCACCTTTCCATGCATACTGTGGCTACCACAACACTTTGGTGACATAACTGCGGACATAACTGCGCAAGAGAAAAGTTTCATCACTTATCCTTGTCAATTTAGATAATCTTCTGCCACATGGTCTACAGGGAAGAAGCCCACGGTAGCCCTATAATCTGGTAACTTACTTGTAACTGCTGCTACGTTCGCTAAAGACAGAATAATACACTCACGAAAAAGAGTGGAAAGAAAGTCATCACTAAAAAACTTGGAATTAGCAGCAGGAGAGTATGTTCTGCATAACACCATAAGGAAATTACCATATAATTCAACAAATTTTTCAACACCAGCATGCATCCTTGGCATTTCGCTCAGTCAGAAAAGGCTAGGAATAGTGACAAAATTCCGTAATTTTCTGGCACAATTGAGCCCAACCGCATCACGCAAAACCATGCTCGCTGGCTCTGTAATATTGGCATAGTGAGCAATTATCAGAATCAGATAGTGGATTACTAACAGACACATTGACCATCTGGCTACATTGCCAAACTAAATCCCCCAAGGATTTTCAAATGAATCAGATAAGCTACAGACAGCCTGTTATTTGAACTCTCAAGGCAACTTCTGTAAAGAGCGCTACCTAAATTACACATAGGTTAATGGCAAAGTTAACGGCGGAAACAACAAAGTACAATAGAGACCATGATTCAAAAAAAATTAAATTTTTTGAGAAAATAGATAGATTAAAGTGATTATCAAGAGAAAGGCTAAGCTCCATCTGACTCCCATCGCAATAGCAATATTGAAGCCATCAATCAAAGCCATGTATACACGTTAATCAGCACGAACCACAGTATCAGGCTAAAGAATGCCATGTGCTGAAAATAACTCAGCAAAAATATTCTAGATTAATCTGACTTCCGTTTACCAAAAAGTGGACCTCAATATGAAACATTGCTCAGGCAAAGGATAGGAATCAGCAACAACACTTATTATGGGAAACGGTGCGGAAGGGCCCTGCTGAAAATGCAAATAACTCCATTGAAAATGCATCTATCCTTTTCAGCCAAATAAACCAGAAAACCAGTGTTTCAATTCACCGAAGAACGGATAGACCCTGCTTGAGCTCTAGCCAATTGCAACGTGCCAGAGATCCCTAGAGAGGTGTTCCAGCTGCCAATTGTCCCATAAGATTCGGGAGTCTTAACTACACCCCACCAGTCCACGATATTCAGGGAGCAAAGAGCACAATATTCAGTTTAGAATTCCCTGAAAAAGAATCAATAGAAAATTGTGTGCCTTAGATATACTTATGCCCAAACCAATTTATAGACTGCATGCAACTGCATATGTCCTGAGATAGCCGCATATGCTTTTGAAGTACCAGAATCATAGGAATTCCAACAATTCGACCAAGTGTCCTCTTCATGATTATTCCGTAACGTACACAATCTAATCTGTAGGTGAGGAGGTCCTGTATATCCTTCCGAAAGAGAATGAATTATTCTTTTCTTCAGTTTCCTTGCAGAATGGAGTTCAGCCAAAAGTAGATTCAGCACTTCCAAAGTTAGATTGAGCATTTCCACTGAAACAAGTATGATTGGTTTACAGTATCTGTCCACCAGAAAGATCCCCTTTTTCCTTGAGGCATGTGGAACATAGAGTTTATAGCATCTCTACCAAATAAATTGCACCCGAGACATGTGTACCTGTTGCAGAATTTTTGCAGTAACTTCAGCTGTAGCATTTGTTTCTGCCCTCTTATATAATTGCACCAAGCCTATCGTGTTTCTTATGTAAGCAAGCTTCGTGCCAAACATCCAGACATGATCCACCATGTACAAAAGAAACCACTTTCCAGATAATTGCTCTTATAAATTATAACACTGTCGATTGCCACCACTTCAGATGGCAGCAAAAGGGTGACTATGTGATCAGGAGTTAGGACTGAATTCAACAAAATTAATCTTCCCTGCATTGATAAGTAAATTGGTTCCGAGCTTGATAGCCTGGACAAGAATTTGTCAAAAGGTCAACCAAGGTCCTGAATCCTTGGCCTTTTTTTGTACACATAGGAAGAGCTGGATATACAAAAGGAAAAGATTCCATCTTGCAGCGCAGCAGACCAGCAGGAAAATGGTCCAAACAAGTAGAGTGGACACTACTCAAGTTCAGAAGCAATGAAAAAGATTACGATAATTCACCTTTAGTCCGGAAAATGCTGCAAACGTTCAAGGAAAGCAACTCTTTATTCACTACGTCTAAATTCAAGTACCTTGTGTGCCTATAGTGCATTGTGAGACCTTGTGGAATCTACAACAGAAATCTGAGTGCTCAACAACAAGATTCACCAGTACCTGCATCTAAAATAGAAATCTGACTAAGAGCAATGAAGGGTAAGTGCAGATCATAAGGAGAAAGAAGCATATAATATTATTAGAAAGATCAGCTTATCTAATCCTTTACCAGATGCCAACAGCAAAAAAAATGAAAAAAGAAAACGATTATGTGCTTGCATATGATGGTGTCATGCTGAAATGGTAAAATGAGCAATGTAGCTAATATAAGCTATATATATTTCCAAGGGAGTAAAAAATCGGCAAGTCAGCAGGTGAATGTGGAAATCAAGCTTTCGCCAGTAAGGAGTAAGGACAGCCTGAAACTGTGAAAACAGATAGTTCATCATTTCCTAATAATAAGTTTCATCATTTCCTAATAATAACTTGTCGATTCATGTGCTAAATTTACTTCTGCGTTAGTAAGTAGCAAGCTTCACACATGTCTAGGATCTGTAATGACCAAGGTGAAGATAGAATTATAGAACTAATCAAAGCACTTACCAATCCATGGATTCAATGCAAGCAAGCTATAGAAGATAGAACTAGCCAATTTCACCAGCTTTAGGCTTCAGGGACTGATCAAACTATCCTTGAAGTGATACTCAGCAGGTACCAGCAAATGCAACAATACAAGTAAGTACGCAAGTATTCACCAAACTATACTAAATCCACATCCATGTCATCCATCCTAAAGCTTTGACCAATCAAGGAAAGAGCCAAGCACTCCCAGTAAATCAATTCCAAAAATATTCACGACAAAACCAAGCATCCAAATCAAATCCAGCATACACCCCCTTCTTTAGAAGACTGGACCACTAGAACTGAACAGAACAATAAGCTAGAATGCTAAAAAACAAACACTAAGCTAACACAAACTCACTTATCAGCTATCAAAACAAGTTCTTATGGATCATATCAAAATACAAACAGCCAAATTGATCCACACTGAATTGATCTCAAATCACTAGTCCACACAAGCATGTTTCTTCATAGTACTTGGCTACTCGCTAAAACCACCAAACTGCAGCCAAAAATCTGAAGTCACCAATACACAATATCAGATATTAGTGTTCCATGTCCATCCATTAAAAACTCCGATAAAATCAAAACAACTATTTTGCTATCACCTCAGTTGCTTTCAAAACCAAATCAGAAACACAAAGCTGCGCATTAAACCACAGAACAACACCAATTTAGATCCATCTTTTCCACCAATAACACATCATATTATTGTTCACTGCTCAGTTGCACAACTATGACATCCAACCACTCCGATAAAATCAAATATAGCACCACAATATTCTAGGATCCAACTGATCTCCCTTCAAATGCAACAAACCAAAGCAACCATCTTGCTACCACCTCACTTGGTAAAACTTCCAACACGAAATACAAATGTGTGTTGAACCACCAAACGTCAGCAATTCAAATCCATCTGTCCCACCAGTAACACACCACATTAGCGCTCAATTCCACAACCATCATGTCCATCAGTCCATCCATTTAAAACTCCAATAAAATCAAACATAATGTCACAAGCTTCTATTATCCACATCAGCTCTCTTCAAATCCAATAAACCGAAACAACTATCTTGTTGCCAACGCAAAAATTCATATTCAACCACCAAAAACACCAATCCATATCTACCATTTTCATCCAAAATCTCCAATCAAATCAAATATTATATCACATAACATATCCAATTTGACACCCCTGAAATCAGAGCTCTATTTTGACATGTACCAAGTGTATTGATCACAACAATTACTAAATCCCCAACGCAGCTACTGCATCAAGTATGTTGAACCACAAGATTCCTGAATCCACCTCAAATCTATTGGATTGATGTAAACCAAAACAAAATCCTTACTACATACTCCCTCCGTCCACAAATGTAAGGCGTGCACGGAATTTTAGGTTCAACTTTGACCAATAATTAAGCCAATAATATTGAATTATATAATACAAAAGTGATACCATTTGAAAATACGTTTGAATATGAATCCAATGATACCACTACTATATCATATAATTCAACAGTATTGGTTTAATTGTCGGTCAAAATTGAACCTAAAATTCCGTGCACGCCTTACATTTGTGGACGGAGGGAGTAAAAGCCTAAACCTCACAAACATAAACCAAAAGATGAACCCATGTATCTGGTACTAAACTGCACCAATCGACAACCACTGGTTGCATTCAAGATCTTCCAAACCAAACAGAACATTCAATTGCTTGCCAAATGTGATTAAATTGATCAATGAAAATAATAAACATGTTGTTATCCTTGTAGAAATGGCAAGTTCCTTGTCTACTCTGGTTATATGTTTGGCATCTACCCTCTGATTTGACTAAGCTTAGTGTGCTTACCTTACCTGATTTTAACTATATAAGTGATGCTAAAGAAAAGTCATTAGTCAGAGTTGCCTTTTCAATTAATTTGTACTTTTCTCTATTATTAGAACATTGGTAGTACCAATTTGTTGATATGGCAGTTCAACTTTATCGCGTCGCGTTTAGATTATGAATCTTGCAGCTAGCACTTCACTAGCAACCTGTTGTGGCTTACGGTGAATTTCGGCATACCTCAAGATGCTATAATAGTGCTTGCCTGCCGAAGTAGTTAACTAATGCTCAACTTCTTAATTTCCTTATTTCGCTGGATATCGGCATCCTCTGGTATTGCTAAATTATTGCTTGGTTCTGACAATATTGCCTTTTTTTATCTTCCTTTCTCTGTGATGTTTCATCCAGGCACATTTGCTCAGTGTCTAGCATGTTCGTCAACTGCATGCATCAGCATCATCATCCAAAGTTGTCATGCTTGGTCTCCAAAGACCGAACAGAGGTGACTATAAAATGTATCTCTTAATAATCATCTTGAATTATGACATGCGTGGCTGTCCTGTACTCTTAGGCCTTGTTTGGTTGGGCTTCCAGCCAGCTTTCCATTGGGAAAAGCTGAAGCCCAATCAAACAGGTGGCTTTAGAGGAGCTTTTCGCAATAGCCAGTGCGGGCTTATACGTGCTAACCGAGCAACTCGAGAAAGCCAGGGTAGACTAGCTTCCCGCAACCTTCACTTAAATTTTTGAAGCATTTTCCAATTTTGCCCCCGTCGGTTCGCTCAATTTACAGGGAAATGCCCTTACGCCTTGCTCCTCTGTCTCTCCCATCCCAACTCGACCGAGCTCCTCTCCCTCACGCGCGTCTCCTCCCCAACCCCGCCGCCGCCGAGCTCCTCTCCCTCGGGCTCACCGAGACGCCGTCCCCGTCACCCCCGCACGCCGTCCCCACCGCTCCCTCCCCGCCGCACCCTCTCCGCTCTCTCCGCTGCCTCGACCAGATCCGCTCCTTGAGCTCCTCCTCTGGCGGACGGCTTCCTTGAGCTCCAGATCTGCGCGTAGCGGGGAGGAGGCCCGTGGAGGAGTGCCGAGCAGAGGAGGAGACCGCCGGGGGAAGCACGCCAGCAAAGACGGTTGACGGCGGTGCCGGCCGGCAGCGAAGCCGGAGGCGAGCGCGCCAAGGAGGACGGCCCACTGGGCTCGGGGCGCGGTGATGGGGCCGAAGCCACGAAGAGAGAAGGGGGAGGGAGCAGCTGGTGGCCGGACGGTGGCGGAGGCTGCCGAGGCAGAGGGCGACGGCCGGCGGCGGGATCCGCTGGTGGCGGCGGCGGCGGGATCCGCTGGTGGCGGCGACCGGAGGTGGCGGCGGAGCCCAGGGGAGACGCGGCGGCACGCCCTGGAGGCGGGTTCGGCGCGGATCTGAAGCTAGAAGCGACGGGGGGGCAGTGAAATCGAAGCGAGATGTGGGAGGAGGAGGTGGTGGTGGCCGGGATGTTGGAGATGGAGGACGAGCCGGAGCCACGCCGTCGGGGATCACGCGCCCGCTCGTCGAGATCCTTCGCGACCTCAACAAGTGTGTCCCGGACACCATCGTCCTCCGCCCCGACAGCCGCGCCTCGCAACCAGTGGACCAACCCGATGCTCCAGATCGCCGGCGTCCTCACGCCCTCGTCTGATGATCTCATGTCATGCATTTTTTTGGTTTGGAAAAGTATATTGTGGAACTGATGAACATGTATCAATGCAATAATTGGCAGATTTGACTATACAATCACTTGTATTGTACCTCATGTTTAGGGTTTACATGAGTTAGCTTATTGATCAACAAAATCATATACAGTCCAACTTAGTTCTTCTATGAATAATTGGCCAATTGCTGTTTCTAGCACCGTGAGATGCTCTTCCAAATGTTACTGTGATTTTACCTTTCCCAGCTGATAGAGAATCTCTTCTTTCGGAGCTCTCAAGTGTATGCTTGTGTAAAAATAAAGTAAATTACGGCGAGTGATCTTGCAAAAATGTGTGTATGCAGACATGGCAAACATACTAGAATTGTGAGAACTGAGGTGAACTTCACGTAGGAAAGTTGTAGATCATAGTGTTTTATTCACATATCAAACGGGATGAATCTGCTTTTCTATAAACCCTAGCAGTCAACGTAACCTTGATTTTTATGAATTTTTTCTGATTTTTTTCCAAAGTTTTCTGATTTTTATAAATTTTTCTGTTTTTTTTATAAATTTTTCTATTTTTAAGAATTTTTCTGATCTTTTCTGATTTTTTAGAATGTTTCTGCTTTTTTAAAGAATTTTTCTGATTTTTTAGAATTTTTCTTAAATTTTCTATATTTTTCTTGATTTTTATGAATTTTTCTAATTTTTATGAATTTTTCCTGATTTTTCTGAATTTTTTTTCTAATTTTTCTGATTTTTTTCATATATTTGGTTTTTTCTGATTTTTTATTCACGAAATTATATAATATACACTGTAGGGGCATTTCAGACATTTCCTCATACAACAGCCAACAGTCACAGCCAAACCAAACACGTACAACCACAGACTCACATCCCAACAGCCACAGCCACTTCTTCATACAGCCAGCCAACAGCCGCTTTTCCAACAGCCATAGCCCAACCAAACAGGGCCTTAGACTTGTACTCTTAACGGTGTTTCACTGCTGCATCAATTCTAATAATTTTTTTGTTGAGGTGCAGATGTTGCAGTCAAATTGAAGCATTTCCCTTGTAGGAGCTGCTTCATGCCTGTACGTTTTTTTTATCAACAAAATTTCTGTGCTGGTAGTCTATATGATATCTTCCAAGTGGCACTGCATTGGTCATGTTGTGAGAATGATATTCGGAAGTGTCTGCAACATGATGATATCAACAAGTCGGAAGTCTCAGTCTGCACATAGCTTCTACAAATGTTAGAACAGGGCATGAGAAACTGCTTTAGGAATTTATGTTTAATAATTGAGCAATCTAGAACTTCTTCTTTTGATCTTGTTAATACTTGTGAACCACCTATGTGGTATGCCCTTGAACTATATTGATGTGATGGTCCCAGGCCTATTGTTCATGCTGAACTCATGGTTCCTAGTTCTATACAGCAATACCCTCTATTCCTTTCGTGCATTCATTTTGCTCTGATCTCTACTTCGTAGAATTCTGCATAACTGTTTTGTGAGCATATCTGGTAAATGGCATGAAGGTCCTAAGCATGCTCGGTGCCATAGGAAATTTGCGTTTAGTTCTGGAATTAAATTCCTCACATGTAAAATGTCTCATATTCATTCAATGACTGATCTTATCTCATCATTTTCTCAGAGACTCAGGCCTCTTAATGTTCTCGTAACCCTGGATAGCTGATCTCTCATCTCAATCAAGCTGCATATTCTAAAAGAAGCTTCATGGTAGAGCCGAGTCATTCTTTTTACTGAAGTTATCTTGCATTTCAGAACTAACGATAGTGAAAAAGGCATGCTAACCAGCAAATTGGTACTGATCTCGAAAAGGGGTATACAATTTCTCAATCGATGAACTTTGCCTGTGAATTCTTTCCATTAGTATGATTGCTGAACTTATATAGTGTGTGTCCGACTGAAAGCATGGAACTGTTGTTCTAGTCTTCTGCACCTTTTCTAGAATTGTTACGCTGCTTCCAATGAGGAGTGGATGTGCAGTATCCCTGCGTTATGGAATCCAGATACCAACGTCAGTTGAACTGAACTAATTTGATTTCAAATAATACTGCTGAATTGAAGAAAGCCGCTTCAGCAATCCAATTCAACATTGACTGCCTCGCTGTATAATGCCTGTTTGTTCACTACTAATTATTTCTTCTTGCCCTTGCATAGTACACTATCTGCAACCTAGGGCACCAGCTCTAGTTTGTATTGCTATTCATGTTCATGTGTTTCTACTTTATGCATTTGTTTCCCCCCTTGGAAGATGTCTTGATCCCTTTACCAGACTCAAAGCGGTCAAGCAGATAAACTCTTTTTTTAAAAGGAAAAGGCTGATAAACTCTTTCTTAAAAGGGAAAAAGGCACATAAACTCTTTATTGTGCATTTCCCCCCGCTTTGGTTGCTATTTTCCGGTCTATCCTTTTCTAGTTGTGCAACGTCATGGGTCTCAAAAGTACACTGTTACTAATAAGCAAGGCTGTGACGCGGTGAGGCGAAGTATTTGACTCTTTGAGATTTTTTTTGTTACCGTGTATCTGTGATGTCTTACTTAACTCGACTTACTTGCATCCCTTGGTATTATGTAGTTCTTTGAGGAACATTGTGAATTTGTGATTTACTGATGATTGGAGAGGATAAACCAATCAATTTAAGCAGATCTGCATGTGCAAGGAATCAAGCACAACTGCAATCGCTAGAGGAATCATGGACCTCGAACTGCGAGCTGAGAACAAGGTGAGTCATTGGAGAGATAAGTTGGACACGTTTTTCTTCTAACCTCGTTAAATTCAAGAGTCCACCTGTACGGCACCTGCCCACCTTTTTTCTCTGACCACGGTTGAATTTCTAACTGTTGGAATTAGATCCAACAATAAATTTTTTTTCTACATTTATCTTTTATCTTTAGTCATCATCATGTCTCTCCAATTTAACCTCGTCTCTACCAATGTTGCGGCTTTTGACTTGTCGTGTTTTGCCATTGCTGCCATCGGATCAAACCTTTCTTCTAAACTCCTCCGCTCTAATGAACTCCTTTACCTTAATTATTCCTAACCTTAATCCTTAACTCCGGTGTGGCCTCGCCACCGTCGTCGCTCTCATGGGGTTAATAACAAATGTGTAAATTTAACCAGAATTGATCTATTAGCGTTACAGTATACAACCTACTTATGCACACACTGTTAACAATATCTGATTCAGTACAATGGGCACACATGTTGCAGGTTCAATTCTCGATCGTGTGTTCATGTGCTTGGACACACACAGTGGAAATTAAGACAGGCACCTGCTACTATCACAGTGCAGGCCACATGCCCGATTTCTTTATTTTTAAAGCAGTGTCGTAGCCTGGATCAGTGGAATAAATAGGAGTACATTTTCCTATAACAGCTTAGACACCACCAGCTGAAAATTGAAATGGTGAGATCTGACACAGAATGTTCCAGAATTGAGCAGGCAGATCCTCATCGGCAATCCTGAAGCAACACGACTCCATATCCGTCCATTCATCCGATGGCCCACATTGCCCTATTCCATCCATGTCTCCCCCGACCAAGAAGAGCCGTCCATGGCCATGGCACAGCTCTGGCCCACATCCCCGTGAGGTGTGTCGTAGCCTTGCATCTCTCTCACTGCATGGTGGGACAGCACCGCGCAGCCGATCCAAGAACCCCAGCACGGTCCACACATTTCCTGCGAAAAAAGAAAAATTCGAGGGAAAGAAAAAGAAAAAACTACGAGGCAATAAAATCGACGAAAATTTTCACGGGAAAGCACAAGAGGACTCTCCCTTTCGATCGAGCGTGTGTACAGACAACGCGGCTGGGCATTTCGATGCGAGTTTTCGGAGACTAGGAGAAAAAGGAAAAGGGTGTCAGCTCCGTGTAGCGAGGAGGGGAAGGGGGAGATCAGGAGAGGGAGGGGGGTTTTTGGCTTTGGCAATGGAGATGGCTCTCCAGGCGCAGAGCCCGCTCTGCTCCCGGAGCCGGCCGGTGCTCGTCGTACGGCCGGCCAACGCCGCCGCCGCCACTGGCCTCGCGCAGGTGTGTTCTTTGCGTTCCTGGAGCTATGTATTTGGTCCCTATTGGTTTGGTTTTGTTTTGTATTTATGAGGGCTTTGATTGGTGCCATCTGGGGAAAAAGGCCATGCTCTTTGGGGTGGGCTGCGTGTCTGCCCGAGTGTTTTGCTATATTTTTTGAGTGAAATTTGTGTGCGGGATTTGTTTCAGTTGGTCAATACGGAAAAAAGGTGGCTCCTTTTGGGGTTTTCTGTGCTTCTCGAGTGGACTTTTTGTGATAATTTTGCTCTCATATCAAGCATTTTTGGTTTGGCTGGTTTGCTAGTTGCAATCATGGGAGGTTTCTTCACCTGCGCATTTTGGGTGCTGCTGTTTAACTTTCAAACTCCAAGGATGAATCTTTTTATACTACACAAGGTGTCTGATCAGTAATCTTACATTGAGGCAAGTGTTCATTATTTACAGTTTACTACCATTTTCTGTTTTTTCCAGTCTATCGTAAAGTGCAGCAGATTTACAAGAAGCAGGCTTGTTCGATGCGTGGTATCAAGTTCAGGTTTGAGGATTGGTTTTGTTAGAAGTCAGTATTTGAGTCCATTGGCCATACTGCTTAGCTGATATTCTCATAACATTGCATTGTTCAGATTATCCTAAGAGGAATCCAAGGAGATCATCAACTCCTAAGCCCAAAGGCACTGCCTCTAGAGAATTTGCGCCAAAACCAGCTGTTGAATCCAGCACGAAGAAGATTGAACAGAGTAGCACTGATGAAGGTGATCTTGGCAAAAGCAATGAGATGCTCAGTAGTGAAGCAACAAAGCAGACAAGTACTGCAGAAGAATCATCTGAGGTGGACTTCTCAGGAAATGTTTCCAGCAGTGCGTCACCGGAGGGAGTGGGTGATGCTGAGACCGAAGAAGAGGTTGACCAAAAGCACACTCCAGCATTGTCTTCCACATTCACGAGTGTTGAGTCAATTGACAGAGAACTTGATGAGTACCGTGGTAAAATAAGTGCACTGGTGGGTTCAAAACCTGAGCCTTCATCGCTCGCTAGCATTCAAGGACAAGACCAATCAACTATTGGTGTTCATGCACAAGACAAATCAGTAATTAATTTTCATGAGCAAGACATATCAATTGTTGGTGTTCACAAACAAAGCCAGTCAGTTGTCGGTGTCACTGGAGAAGATTCAACGAAACAAACCACCAAAGTTAGTGAACAGGACATGACTGAAGAAGCAATGGAAGACACAACCAGCAAGAATCTTGAGGCGGGACAACTTGCTTTATCAGAAGATTACGTGGGGACAAGTAGAGATGCCAGCAGAGAGCCTTTGGTTACTGGTGATGAACTGAGGATAGCCGAGGACGAAGGACAGTATGAACCAGAGATGCAAGAATCTATCACTGAAGAAGCAGTGGAAGAGACAACAAACAAGAATCTTGAGGCGGCACAACTTGCTTTATCAGAAGATGACATGCGGACAAGTAGAAATGCCAAGGGAGAGCCTTCGGTTGCTAGTGATGAACTGAGGACAACCGAGGATGAAGGACAGTATGAACCAGAGATGCAAGAACCAGTGCAGGATGATGTGGATCTACAAGTGCTAATGCGAAGGCTTGAAGTGCTTGCTGATGAAAATTATTCGATTGGGAATAAATGTTTTGTTTTTCCTGAAGTAGTGAAAGCTGATTCAGTTATTGATCTTTACTTAAACCGTAGCATGTCAGCCTTAGCCAGTGAGCCTGAAATTCTTATCAAAGGGGCATTCAATGGTTGGAGATGGAACCTTTTTACTGAAAATTTGCATAAAAGTGAATTAGCGGGGGATTGGTGGTGTTGCAAACTCTACATACCCAAGCAGGCATACAGATTAGACTTTGTGTTCTTTAATGGTGATACTGTCTATGAAAATAACAATTACAATGATTTCGTCCTAGATATACAAAGTGACATGGATGAACACTCATTTGAGGACTTCTTGGTTGAGGAAAAGCAAAGGGAACTCGAAAGGCTTGCTGCAGAAGAAGCTGAAAGGGAAAGGCAGGCTGAGGAGGAGCGTCGGAAGGAGGAAGAAAGGGCCGCAATGGAGGCCGACAGGGCACAAGCAAGGGCAGAGGTTGAGATGACGAAGAATAAAGTGCACCATGTGTTGGGTTCAGCCAGCAGATATGCCGATAATCTATGGTATATAGAGCCTAACACATACAAAGGAGGGGATAGTGTCAGATTATACTATAACCGAAGCTCGAGACCGCTAATGCATAACACTGAGATTTGGTTGCATGGGGGTTACAACAACTGGACTGATGGGCTCTCTATTGCCAAAAGACTAGTCAAATCTTATGAAAAAGATGGTGATTGGTGGTATGCAAATGGTATGTTGATTCACACTTTTTATCCCTTAGGTTTCATAATATCATAATATGTCCATTTAATTATGGCGTAGATTTTCTTCTGCCGGTACTGCAACAAGTTAATAAATTGTCCAACACATAACAAAGCATGGTAACCTGGAAATTGTATATGGCTACCTACTAATATTTGTTTCCTAAAGTACATGTTCTCTCTCGTGAATGAATTTGAAGATCCATTTTTATGTGCTTGTTTACTTGCTCTTTTGCCTATCATACATACAACTTACACCTGAATTTACTCCCTGTATAGTTACTTTACCTGAAAATGCATTGGTGTTGGATTGGGTTTTTGCTGATGGACCGCCTGGGAGCGCAAGGAATTATGATAATAATGGAAAACAAGATTTCCATGCTGTTGTTTCAAATAACATATCTGATGACTTATTTTGGGTGGAAGAAGAACATAGGATATTTAGAAGGCTTCAGCGAGAACGAAAAGAAAGGGAGGATGCTGGTCGGAGAAAGGTTAGTTCAAGAGAATCTTTGCATACAAACCAGGAGCACTGTACCTATTTTGTACTTGGCTACTTATTAAACAAAAGCTATATTGTGCCTTTCTTCTTCTTTTTTTGGCACTGTTTCAACAACACATCATAAGGGGGATCTTTTGAATTTTACCTTTTGTTTGGTTTCAATAGGCCGAGATGACTGCAAAAATGAAAGCTGAGGTGAAGGAAAAGACTATGAGAGCGTTTCTTCTCTCACAGAAACACATCGTGTATACTGATCCACTTGAAGTACGTGCGGGAACCACCGTGGATGTTCTATACAATCCTTCAAACACAGTGCTGAACGGAAGGCCAGAAGTATGGTTCAGATGTTCCTTTAACCGTTGGACTCATCCAAGTGGTCCTTTGCCACCCCAAAAGATGGTGAATGCAGGAAATGGTTCACACTTACAAGCTACAGGTGCGTCAGTATGTGTCCTTATTAGTGATCTTTCTTGAATGCATTTTTTGATACTAATATAATGATCAAGCACCAGTAGATCCATCTTCCAGAATATTTCAGCCAAAGCTACTTGCTGGATTGGTATTATATGATGATGGAGTTCTTGAATTAGGAGGAACTAACTGGTTTACTCTTATAATGGATATGCCCCTATAAACCTATCTTAAGCTCTTTTGGCTTCTGCCAGAAGAGTTGAAACTACTTCTTCCTCCCTGGGTACCAGAAACAATCTGATGAGGATGAAAATCCTGATAATAAGAAAAACAGAGCCTCCTTTTTTTTCGAACTTATCAAATTTATGTCAAATTCAGTCTGGCTTCTTTGCATGACTTGTTTTTGGACTATTGTAGGGTTGTTGCCAGTATTTATGATAGTATGTACAGTCAGTGCTTTTCAACTAGCATACACTTTGTATTATGATGCAATGTTGACTGCTTTTCCACCTCTTTTAAGTGACCTGTTCATTTTCCAGTTAGGGTTCCTTTGGATGCGTATATGATGGACTTTGTTTTCTCTGAGTCGGAGGAAGGTGGAACATATGACAACAGGAACGGGATGGACTATCATATTCCTGTGTCTGATTCCACTGCAAAGGAACCACCTATGCATATTGTGCATATTGCAGTAGAAATGGCTCCGATTGCAAAGGTAAAGGTACTTCTTTCCATATCTTTTGGTACACAAAAGGATGACATACTCAATAATGACCAATGTTGTCACAGGTTGGGGGTCTTGGCGATGTTGTTACGAGTCTCTCACGAGCTATTCTAGATTTAGGCCACAAGGCTGAGGTTATTCTTCCGAAGTATGACTGTTTAGACCTAAGCAATGTAAGTTCTATACTGTACTTCATCCTGGTGTCTACTTTTTTTAATTGCTTTCCTGTTCTGTCTTGTAGTGGCTTTGTTACCAAAATATACTAGTTTAATAGCACACGATTCTACTGTGACATCGTGTATACGGCCTGCACATAATTGTGCTGGAGTTCCTTGGAGTCTCAAAGCTCCCCCCAGAAACTAAATTGCGTAAATACTGAAGCAACTGTTAGCAGTGGAGTAATGGGTGGCTACAAATCTCAACATGCTTGAAAATTTTGTGCTTTTCATTTTTGGGGAGAGCATTGAAGCACCTCTGTTAAAGCTAATAAGAAGTGGTATTTTTTTTCTTTGCTGGATATTAATCTGGAGCAGCTTATATTTTTACTAGTATTTCTGTCTTTGTGTGGAGAGTTATGTGTGCTTGCTTGATAGGTGTGGATGGTGTTTGTCAATATTGTTATTTTCCTCATTAAGTTGCCATTCTTTTGGTGCAGGTGAAGGATTTACATTGCAATCAAAGTTTTACTTGGAGTGGTACAGAGATAAAAGTATGGTCTGGAAAGGTTGAAGACATCCCAGTTTATTTCTTGGAACCACAGAATGGGTATGTGGTACCTTATCAGTTGTTATTAACTGCATTGTCTCTTTTTTTCTTTATTCCACTTTGTTGATGAATGATGATTATCATGATTAGTCTCTTATCTTGTGTTTTAGCACAAGTTAAGATATTCCATTACATTGTAAGCCCAGCTTGATACTGGATAAATCTTAAGAGCAAACACACTCTTTTTTTCTTCTTTTTGTGCGAGGAAAAACACACTTCTGTTAATGCTCATCATAGAAATCTTGAATATTGTTACTGTGTACATCATATCTCAGAATGGCCTGTTTTACTACAGTAATGCTTAACTATGACATGCAGAATTTTCATTTTAAGTAGGTTGTTTGATTGGTTCCTTTGATCTCACTTTAGTTATTATCTTGTATTGCTGTGCATCTCTTCATTTTTACTGGTTATTCTACTGAGTTGAGTGTGGCTTGAGTTGTGATCCAACTTAATTATAGATCATATGTTGTTAATGTTGTTTTCAAATTTTGTTCAAAATAAATTGTTACAAGTTGCTATGCTAGTACACAGATAGACTAGATGTATAGAAGCTTCAACCAAAACAAACTATGTTATTTTTTTTAGTTGTTAGTAAATGAATGAATTTTGCTCCTCAATGTGGATTTTAATGCTGGGGAGAATGTCTTTTGTGATCTGTTTCAAGGAAAGACTTCACAAGATAGGGTTATGTTGACATTGCTTTTTGCAGGATGTTTTGGGTTGGATGTGTCTATGGAAAGAATGATGAAAGTAGATTTGGCTTCTTCTGTCATTCTGCTCTGGAGTTTCTCCTCCAGAGTGGTTCTACTCCAGTAAGTACAAGATATGCCACTTAATATTATTTTTTACAATTCTTAGGGTTATACAGGTCTTTTCGTACGGCATTTTGCTCTTTTCTCATGCTGGTTGTGCACCAATGACAATTTATCCTGTGATCTTGTTTTATGTTAATGGTGGAGCAATTTTCAATTTCTGTTCATCACCAATATATTTCAGGCAGCAGCTAATCTGATCTATGACTATCATTGATCACCCATTTCATACTGTTGTTACCTTGTTGCTTGCATTTTCCACTGTCGAGTTCTCATAATCTTATGTGTTGTCATCCTGACAGGATATCATACATTGTCATGATTGGTCAAGTGCTCCAGTTGCTTGGCTATATAAGCAACACTATGCTCATAATGGGCTGACAAATGGTCGCGTTGTATTTACCATCCACAATCTTGAATTCGGAGCACACCACATTGGCAAAGCAATGGCGCATTGTGATAAGGCTACAACTGTGAGTACCTGTGTTTTGCTCTATCATTGTGTTTGTTGTGCAAATCCTTCAACATTGCTGAAATGTGTTTCTTATAGCCTGTTTTAAAATGTTTTGGCCTTGCAGGTTTCGTATACATATTCAAGGGAAGTGTCAGGACATGGTGCTATCGCTCCTCACTATTTCAAATTCCATGGCATTCGTAATGGAATTGATTCAGATATTTGGGATCCATATAACGACAACTTTATCCCGGTACACTTATCACCATCGAGTATATTCAGAATATCCCATATCTGTGCATTTAATATCTGCTTGGACTTTGTAAAGTGTGTGAAGAGCGCAGTTATTTTTAATTTATTCTAGAACAATACATGTGTTTGCTAATTTGGCTGGATGGTTTGGAATATCTCCAGCTATGTGAAGTTAAATAACTCAATCGCAACTAATTTAAACTTTCTGTGTAATGCTAGCATACTTGTGCTTATGATGGCTGTACATTAATTATCAAACTCTCTGTTTCAGTACAATTGTGGATATTTGCCAGCTCAACTTTTTTTTGCATTTTATTTCAGGTCCATTATACTTCTGATAATGTTGTTGAGGGCAAGAGTGCTGCCAAAAAGGCATTGCAGGAGAAGCTTGGGTTACAGCAAACTGATACCCCTGTTGTCGGAATCATCAGTCGTCTGACAGCCCAGAAGGGAATTCACCTTATCAAACATGCAATTTATCGAACTCTTGAACGCAATGGGCAGGTTTTGTCTCTTGCTCACAAATGACACAAATGTTTGCTTTCAGGCTTCTTATGCGTTCTTTCTTGTAAGTTATCCTTTGTGCAATTTTTAGAAACTAAAACACATTGCCTTTCTTTAATAGGTGGTTTTGCTAGGCTCAGCTCCAGATCATCGCATACAGAGTGACTTTACCAACTTAGCTAGTAAATTGCATGGTGAATATCATGGCCGGGTGAGGCTTTGTTTAACTTATGACGAGCCACTATCGCATCTAGTAAGTTTGACACCCTCTGCCAATAGCCCCATAAATTAGAACTAGAAAGCTGATGCGTACTAAAATTTATGGTCCTGTCGTAGATATATGCTGGTGCCGACTTCATTCTTGTGCCTTCCCTTTTCGAACCTTGTGGTTTAACCCAGCTTATTGCTATGCGATATGGGTCCATTCCAATTGTACGGAAAACTGGAGGTACGTTTACATCTTGATATCTCCATGACATTGCATTGTTTTGTATTTCTAGTTAGCAGTAAAAGCTATGCCATGCAATCTGCAGGACTTTATGACACCGTTTTTGATGTGGATGATGATAAGGATCGGGCTCAAGAACAAGGCCTTGAGCCGAATGGATTCAGTTTTGAAGGAGCTGACAGCAACGGTGTAGATTATGCTCTGGACAGGCAAGTTTAACCCATCGGAGTTGCATGCACTGTAATGGTACAAAGTTATTCATTCCATCTGTCCTCGCTCCATTTCAGGGCGATCACCACATGGTACGACGCTCGTGATTGGTTCCATTCCCTCTGCAAGAGGGTCATGGAGCAAGATTGGTCCTGGAACCGACCTGCTCTGGACTACATGGAATTATACCATTCTGCTCGCAAAAACTGAGGCTTCACTGACAGGGAGAACAAACGAACTTCTGGGAGTACGTTTGCCAAGTTTCTGCGACATGCCAACATCTCACTGTATGCTGTTTTTCGGCCAGCCAAAAGGGCAATGAGAAGAATATGAGCTTCTATATCTCCGGCGTCTGCAAGAGGCTAAGAAGAGCTCTTCCCTTTGTCCAGTGACTGCGAGTTCGCAACCATGCAGGCGCATCGAATGTGACACGCAGCAAACTCGTTCCGGCTAGAATATACAATTTCTCAAACATGTACCGATGCAAATATGTCCCATTTTACGGCTCTGTAGTCTTGCAGATGTACATATTTTGTAAGCTGACATTTAGATTTTTAGGGCCGGTGTTGCTCATGTGAAGAATAAAGTGCATATCAAATGGTATGTGATGTTAGTATCTCAAAAGTGTGTTACTTTTGGCAGCGTTAATCATAGTGAAGATCAAATTCTCCGATCCTGTCACAGGCTGATACGCACATCTAAATTCACCATCAACATCACAGCTGAAAATTTTAGCAGGAACTTGGAGATGCGGCAGGGACACTTGGTCATTACATAGAGAACGTAGTTTGCGGGCTTTAACGAGCGATCTGTTGCTTACATCAGACGTTGGGCTTCCATTTTTAAACATTGGTGCTTCTGGGCTCGCATAAATGATAGTACGTTTTCATGTTGCTGTTGCATTGCCCAAAGTCCATCCATCTTACATTCTAGCTAGTCTTCATATTCCCTAGCTAGTCTTCAGAGATGACACATCACCCTATCCAATCCTGCTGCGAGCACTCACGTACATATTAGGCACCATATATAATCGGCTATCGCTCGACGACGTACTGCAGCTGCATGCATGTGCTCAAGAGATATTCTGCCTGCATGCATTCAGCAAAGCCAAACACATAAAAACGCCAACCACGTCCAAAAGAGGAGGGCTCGGGGGCAAAAAACGTGGCATGCAGCATAAAAACGAAGTGGGAAACCAACTGACCAGGTGCAGCAGGTACCCTCAGGTGGACGGTGCACCGCGCGTGCGTTCCTGCGAGGCGGATAGAGAGATCCAGACCTGCTCGCGCGCGCGTGCCGCCGCGCGCGTATCCTCCGCACGAATGTTATATTACCCTTCGCAGCGACTTGCGTGCGTGGCATCGTCAATGATCGATCGGCATGCATATATGCCCGAATGATGGCCGTGGCGCGTTCGCCTTCATTTAGTATCCGTACGTATGTCTCCATACACGTCTGGACGGTCCTTCTCCCGGCCGGCCGGCCCCTCCGGCGCCTGCGTGTTTCACGTTGCACGCTTGTTTCTACCACCCCATATATTCTTTCACCAACTCGTGAACACAGGCACACGTGACTCATGCGCCGATCCGACCCCCCAACTATTCCAGAAACTCCAATGTCGCCTTCGAAATCGCCGGTGGTCGCCACCGATCACACAGATAGTGGTACCTCCGCTGCATTGTTGCTGGCTGCGCGTCACCCCGCGAACTAAATCTAAGGCTCCGCCACCATGAAACTCAAACACTAACCGGAGGCGAATCTGAGTCGATATTCAAACCAGCACCGGGGCACGAATATGTTGACAGAGATCGGTAGCTGGAAAATTCTGGTGAGAGATTCCGACCGAGATTTATAAGGTTCGCTGTAGAATTCTACTTTTAACTTCACAAAATACGTGTTCTCCGAGCTAATCCAAGGCTAGGAAACTCGACTTGGGGTTAACAAGGAAATTTAAGTAGGTTAATTACAAAAGCAAAATAGATTATCAAATAAATATTGTCCTGCTAATGCTAAGACATTGCTGGCATAGTATTTTGATGGGAAAACTTTACCTGCCTATGAACGCCGCTGACCAGATTTACCAGCCACCCCCTAGCTAGTATTATAACACCCCAGTCAGTTAGTGTAAAGGCTCATGTGGTCCATATTTAATTATATGGTGAGATTCCACATGAAGAGTTTAGATATGATTGATCCAATATATATACCCTTGTGTTTTAAACATAGAGATTGTTCGAATGCTTTGAGATTAGTTTTGCTATTTGACAGCCAAAACGGTTAATTTTTCTCTTGCAACTATTCATTCTTCTTCCTCTCTTCGCCTTACTTTTCCTCTCTGCTTTGCTAGTGCTCCGACGATCAATGGCAGGGGGTTAAGGTTTAATGGTTCAACCATACCCTCTAGTCTTATAAGGATGGCCCATTGTGGCAATGGCAGTTTGAGCAGGTTCTGTAGAGCAAGCAAGTGGGTTGTCGACACAGCGGGGGGAGGAGATGACGAAGGGTTGTGGTTAGGATGTGGTGAGAGGCGGTAGTGGATCCAGTGGGGTAACCAGCGAAGATGAGATAGGAGGTGTGGCAGAGGGATGAAGAAGCTTGGGGAAGGTGCTATAGCAGTGTGGGGAGAGACCACGACGGAGAGGGAAGCTAGCAATACACCTCACCGTCATCAGAGGGGTGCTTTGTGAAGGTGAAATCGAGTTAGAGTTGACAAGTGTTTTTTATATGCCCGTAGAAGCAAATCTGGGTTGTTGGATTTTGGTCCGATGGTTTACAAAATTGACTATGCACGAAAGAACATAGAGCTCATGTATATACTCATATGATGTCGGTAAATAAGCGGTAATTGTTTTTTGAGCCTGGGCTCTAGTGGTCTCGGGCAGAAACGTATACATTATAATTTTGCATAAAATTGTAAATTTTCATGAAAGAACTTATATTTTTGCGAGCTGTGCAGAGAAGAAAAATCCAGAGCTATATTATCCCCTATTCCTTGGTTTCTTTTGCAATCCTTTAACGAAATTTTACAATTTTATATTGCATCCCCACATTTACACGTTGGGAATTTTTTTGAAACTTGCATATGCGCTTTGTACAAATTTTAAAATAAAGAGAGATTAAATATCGGGAGCCAAAAATCCGCTGTTGTAAGAGGAAGCCTTTCGATGTGGTAGGTTGCGAGGGTCAGCCTTGGAAATTCATTTTTTTACGTTTTACGTAGAAAAAAGAATTGAAAGAATTCTCGGTGGGTTCCGATTTTTTCGGACTAAATCTTATACACCGACTATTGTGTGAGGTTATTGTGAGTTCATGCCGAGGTGATCGCCTATAAATGCACTCAGAAACCACGGCAACCTTCCGCCAAGACACAGCAAGAGGCCTCTTACCACACGGCGGAAGCGCACGATGGAAGCCACGGCCTTCTGCCCTCGAGCGTCATTTCTTCCACCGCTTCCCCTGCATGCCTCCTCCGCAACCCAAACACCAGGCACGCTAGGAAACTACCCAAGAAACTCCAGTCGCATGTCTCGTGCAAGGCCACTAACGGCCACAGCGACCTAGTCATCGTCGACCGCCGAGGCATGCTCCTCGGCCTGACGGGCACGGCGGCCGCGACCACGGCCGGCGGGGTCGTCCTCCCCGGACTCGCGCGAGCCGAAGATGCCGCAGCCGACGGCGCGACGGAGATGCCGTGCAGCGGGAAGCCCATCCAACTCTCGGACGAGCTGTACACGCCGAGGGCAAGACGTGCGCCCCGCTGGACGGCGTCGACTTCGAGCTGCCGTCGCCCGACGAGACGTGCCGTGTTCGGCGCCCGGCCCATATGGCCGACAAGGAGTACATTGCCAAGTACGCCGAGGCGATCCGGAAGCAGAAGGAGCTTCCCGACGACGACCCCCACAGCTTCAAGAACCATTCGGCCGTGGACGACGCCTTCTGCAACGGCTTCTACAAATATCCTACATGGACGAGAACGGCGATTAGAAGGTCGGCGGCTTCAACGTGCACGCCTCGTGGCTGTTCGCGCCGTGGCATCGCATGTACATCTACTTCTACGAACGCATCCTCGGGAAGCTCATCGACGACGACACTTTCGCCATGCCGTTCTGGAACTGGGACCACCCCGACGGGATGAGCATCCCGGCCATGTACAAGAACGAGGGGTCGCCGCTCTACAACGCCAACCGCGAGCCCAGCCACCTAGAAGCCTTCGTCGATCTCTCGTACAGTAAGAGCAATGACCGTACCGTCACTACCAGAATCTGTAACTTTCCCGAGTGCCAAAAACACTCAGGAAAGACGAAAATACACTTGGGAAAGTCTTTCCCGAGAGTCACACTCGGGAAAGTGCCGTCGGGATATTTATGGTCGGGAAAGAGTGTTTTCCCGAGTGTTCGCACTCGGGAAAGCGATAGTTTCCCGAGTGTCCGACAATACACTCGGGAAACAACGGCACTCGGGAAATAAAGTCGCTAACGGTCGAAAATAATGGTAACGGACTGTTTCCCGAGTGCACACTCGGGAAACAATTTTACACTCGGGAAACAGTAGACATGCGTCCATTTTCTAGCCTTCCACGTGTGCGTTTGCAGGGGTGACACGTGTTTGTTGTTTACCGAGTGTTCAGCACTCTCGTGAGAGTTTTTTACAACTCACAAGTCGTAAACAAGAAGATTAAGTGCTGGCATTCAAAACAATAAGCATGGCATCAGAAGTTCGATTCATTTTGAAGTCTGAATACAACTACAAAGTTTGTTTCAAGTACATGGCCCTGGTTTCTCTCTAAATAGTTGATGTCAAATCGAATACATTAGCCGACTTATCTCCTACAAAAAATTGGTTAAGTTAATGAGCTCTCTCTCTCACACACACACACAAACAATTAATGGAATAAATTAGGCCTCACAATTTACAACACTCGAGAACTGCACAAGTAATGAAAATATATTTCACACAAACACATGCATCTTCTTCTTTAGTCCCTGTGAATCTGCGATCATCGGATGTGGCTTCTTGAAAATGACCAGAGCCCAATATCACGAACAGGAGCCTGAATGTAAACAAAGTGGCAGTAGAAGTTAGAAGTAGTTGAAGGAATTAAAAGATGTGTGTTCAGGGCCATACTGAATGCCTCTGTAGCTTAAGCCCTACCTGCGTTTTCATTGAAGGGAAAATGTTCCAAAATCTGAGGGTTTCGTCCCCTGCTCCTGTTACTATTGTCTGCAAATGGAAAGCACACATTACATCCCATATTCCCAAGAATATCTTTCTGGATAGGTTGCTGATTGATCTGGAATAGGATTTACCTGTTATGACAGAATATAACAGCTAGAAGAACAATGGCTAAAAACTGAACCCCAACCATCCAGCAATTGGTCAGGTGTGAACCAAAAATCAAGTAGCTATAGGGGTCTAATCAAGCATCTTTGTAAGGAAGAAACTAAGAGGGTATACACTAAACTGTGCATAACAGTTAATATTTAATCATAAGAAAGTACTCAAACATTTTTATTCAGGTAAGTTAATCGTGTTCTTATCAAAAGAAATTAAGATTCTTGATAATGGAAACAATTCGTCTTATCAGAAACACTAACCATCAGGAATAACCAGCCATCCAGATGCATCTATTCTTAATTAAAATTATACCTTTTCCCTACCTTCTCAATAAGAATATCTTAACTAGGTAGCAGTAGGTTTGAGGTAGCATAACATATACCTGACACTCTTATGCACTTAAGCTAAAAATCAAGCACAACACTTGTTCTTATCAGTCCCAGATAATTAGCAAGAAAACTGAAGTCTTCAACTAAACAACCTTAAAAGAAATGACTAAAGGAGTAGGTTAAGATCAAAGAGAGCATCTGTTCCATCAGTTTAGGTAAACTGATATACACATGCATATGAAGAAAACATAATAAGGCTAAGTTCAAGAATAGTATCAGTTTTTAGCAACAAAATGATTAACTAGACTTGAAGTGAATCATCAAAGTATGAAACTTCAAATAAGTAATAGTATAAGAGCACAACCTGAGGTGGGTAACACTTTAAACTTATCAAGGGAATAGCTAATCTCCAGATTTATCACCATAGGCATACGTACTAGGCATATATCCATGCTAGGAAATCATCAGCATAGCCATTTTTTGTGTACACATGGGGGAACTGATAAAAGATCAATACTCTAATTAACAGGCTATAAGATTAGCATCAGATTGAACACTAGGACCTTCACCGAGCTCAACAAAAGAAAAATCATCACAGCTAATGTAAAAATCACAGCTCCTGCATATGGCATGTTTACCTTACTTAAGCCCTATATACCATGACTTCATCCCTTCATAGTCCAAACAGCAGCGGCTGCACAATAGCAAAGATTTCACAAGTAGCAAACAGCAGCTCCCCATCCCTTCATAGTCCAAACAGCAGCGGCTGCACAATAGCAAAAGACAAGAACTACAAAACATATGAATTGCACACAGATCTAGAGGAGATTGTACCTAAATGGGGAGGAGACGGTGGCAAAAGAGGCGGATGTTGGCGTCGGAGAGGGGCGGCGGCAGTGGGATCTGAAGAGGGCCGGGGGGCGCGGCGAGGTGCGGCGGCACCGGATCCGGAGAGGAGCGGGAGGCGCGGGCCGCGCCGGCGGCGCCGGATCTGGAGACGACCGCGCGGAGCCGCCGGAGGGCCGGGTGGCGCGGCGAGGTGCGGCGGCACCGGATCCGGAGAGGAGCGGGAGGCGCGGGCCGCGCCGGCGGCGCCGGATCTGGAGACAACCGCGCGGAGTCGCTGGGGGCCGGGGGGGCGCGGCGAGGTGAGGCGCGGGCCGCCGGATCCGGAGAGGACCGCGGGGAGCGCGCCGGGAGGGGGGGGGAGGGGGAGCGGAGTGCCCGTAGGGGGGAGGGCGGAGTGCCCGTGGGGGGGTGGCAAACGCGGCGACGATTGGGAGCGTGGAGTGCGGCGGCGGCGGCGATTGGGAGAGAGAGTGGAGTGGCGTGGAGTTAGGTTGGATTGGGAGAGAAAGCTATAAGGCCCAAAATTCCCGCCGGAGCCCAAATCGACGCGCCCGAAATTTCTGACCCTGCAAAAAAACTTTCCCGAGTGTTATACTGTTTCCCGAGTGTCCACTCGGGAAACTCCAACCGCCCGTTTGAATTCCGTCCCGCTGCTCAAGTTTACCGAGAGGAAAAACCTATCCCGAGTGTCCACTCGGGAAAGTACTTTTTTCCCGAGTGTTAGTCCAATTCCCGAGTGTATATGCCAACACTCGGGACTTTACCGAGTGCCCGACGATTTACACTCGGGAAACAATTTTACACTCGGGAAAGTTACAGATTCTGGTAGTGCGTACTTCTCAGTGCCGACCAGACGAGCCGGAAGGCCGCCATCGGCAGGAACTTGGTGGCTATGTACGACCAGGTATGTACGTAATGGCTACGTCTTAGATTAGGTCCAATCTTAGCACGAGTCTTACGATCTTCCTCCTATAGGCAAAAAGGAAAAAAAGAAGAAGAAAAAAGTCACAAAAATTTAGACATACAAAAATAAAACTTGTGTGCTAGTTTAGGATGAGAATGTACGAGTGGATGTTGTCAAGACTGAAGTCGCGTGCAACTTTCCTGTGTAATTTTAGGTTTAGTAATATGTAATCAATCACTGTGATTTAACTAATTCTCTGTGATTGAGAATTAGCAAATCCGCTGGTTTAAACTTGAAAAATTGGAATGACAAAGCTGGCCGGATGTTTTACTGCTCAATTACTATACTCGTTTTCAGATGATCACGGATGGAGTGGACAGCCCGGAGTTGTTCCTCGGGGAGAGGTACTGCGCGGGGATGAAGCCGTTGCCGGGAGCAGGCCGACTAGAGCAAGGTGCCCACACGGCGATGCACATATGAGTAGGCGACAAGGAAAAGAGACGCGACATGGGCGACCTTGGCACGGCCGGGCTGGACCCGCTCTTCTACGTGCACCACGCCAACGTCGACCGCATGTGGCACCTGTGGCGCCATGCCTTCGGCAACGTCGACTTCACAGACGCCGAATGGCTTGACGCCAGCTTCCCCTTCTACGACGAGGAGAAGCGCCTCGTCCGCATACGCGTGCGCCACGTCCTCGACGCGTCCGCCCTCCGCTACACGTACCAGCCCGTCGACATCCCATGGCTCCGCGCCAAACGCAAAGCCTCCGGCAAGCAGCACGAGAAGCCCAGCACGGTGCCCGCCCAGGCACGGCCTCCCGCTCCTCGCTTCCCCGTGGCCCTACAGGAGGAGCCCGTGAGGGTGGAGGTCACGAGGCCACGGCCGCCGCGCACGCTGAAGAAGAAGCTGCGCCCGGAGGTGCTCATCATCGACGGCATCGAGTTCGACCACTGCAAATACGCCAGGTTCGACGTGTACGTCAACGTGCCGCTCGGGGAGGAGGGGGACCTGGGCCCGGAGTCCAGCGAGTTCGTCGGCAGCTTCGTCAACCTGCCGCACAGCCACGAGAAGAGGCAAGACGTCAAGTCGGCGGTGCGCATGCGGCTGAACCGGGTGCTCAACGACGTCGATGCAGCCGACGACGACTCGGTGTTCATCACGCTCGTGCCGCGGTGCCCCGAGCCGATCACTATCGGTGGCGCGCGGATCCGGTACCTGAGGAGGCGGCCCAAGGGCGTGCCGCGCGGGCAGCCGCCAGCACCGTGGAGGTTTACCTAGGCTCGATCTTCGTGAATCGTGCATGTGCGCGTGGTTTTGTTGCTGATGCATATGTAACTGCACCCGTGTTGTTGTTGCACGTCTTTATTCGTAGTGTGATCGGGTTTAAAGCTGCGACTCGTGCCGGGTCGTGCCGGCACGGCACGAGCCCGGCGTGCTTCGGGCCGCCGCTTGACCGTGCCGGCACGGCCCGCTGTGGCCACCGTGCCGTGCCGTGCCGGCACGCGCAGCCGCACCGGCGGCCCAAACACGGCACGGTGGCCCGCCGTGCCGCCTTCGGGCCGTGCCGGCACGGGCACGCCACGGGCGGGGAGGAGGAGGGGCGACGGAGGCGGAGCGCGCGAGGAGGGGCGGGCGGCGGCGCTGGCGGGAGACGGCGCGAGAGAGGAGGGGCGGCGCCGGCGGGAGACCGGGCGAGGAGGGGGCGGCGCCGGCGGGAGATCGGGCGAGGAGGGGGGAGGAGGGGGCGGCGCCGGCGGGAGATCGGGCGAGGAGGGGGCGGCGCTGTTGGAAATATGCCCTAGAGGCAATAATAAAGTTGTTATTATTCTATTTTCATGTTCATGATTAAGTTTATGTTCTATGCTAAAATTGCATTGGTTCTTGAATATGAGATTCAGAGGAAAACCTAATTGCATGTGTGGAATAATAAACACCATTCAGATCCCTAGTCAGGCCTCTGGACTAGCTCATGTATTGTTGATGATCTTGTTTTCCTGATCATGGGCATTGTTAATGTAACAAGGATGCCGGCAATAATGGGAACACATTGTTAGGGTAACAATGGTGTTGGATAGACCCCTTATGAGATACTGCGAGATCACTTCGTCAATATGTTGTCAGTATCTTCTCATGATGTGTTAACGTTTACTTGCGTCCTTAGACCATGAGAATACCATAGACCCGGATACCGGATGGTTGCTTTGGGGTCATCAAACGTTACGCCGTAACTGGGTAATTATAAAGGTGACTTCCAGGTACACCAGAAAGTATATAGTGGTTCTAGATATGTCAAGACTGGGATTTGCCCATCCGGCGATGGAGAGATACACTCTGGGCCCACTCGGTATTACGGTGTCCAGCATCGCCTGGCCAGGTATTGTGACTAAAAGGTTAGTCACGGGGATACCGGAATACGAAAACGAGAAAAGAGTACAAACCGGTAACGAGGATAACTAGGTATGGTGATCAAGGAGTTGATCACAGGGATACCGTCAAAGTCTCGCCTCGGGTTGTGTAATGTATCGTGAGGCAAAAGGAATTGTATGCGACAATACAAGGTTTGCTCGATAAAGATCTTCGATGATATGTGGGAGTCGTTATGGGTGTCCAGATCCCGCTGACGATTATTGACCGGAATGTATTCCGGACATGTCCACATATACTCGAACCTATAGGGTCACACGCTTAACGTTTTAGCGACATTTAGGAATGCTACGATTTATGGAGAACGAGAGAGAAGGGTTCCGAAAGTGTTTCGGATGATCTCGAAAGTGTTCCGGGAGGTCCCGGATGGTTCCGGTGATGTCCGGAAGTGTTCCGGAAAGTATTGGAAGGTTCTAGAAGGTTCTGGAAGGTTTTAGAAGGTTCTGGAAGGTTCTGGAAATTCTAGAAGGTTCTGGAAGGTTCTGGAAATTCTAGAAGGTTCTGGAAGGTTCTAGAAATTCCAGAAGGTTCTAGAAGGTTCTAGTGGAGTTGGACTCCAACTCCAACAGGGTGTCCCTGCTGGAGTAGGACTCCACCTGCCTAGGGAGAGCTGCCCCAACCCCTATAAATAGAGGGGCAGGGCACCTCAAAGGGTATCCCAAGCAGCCCCAGAGGCAGCCCTAGTCCCTTGGACTAAACCCTAGGCCGGCCATCTCTAGATTGGCCACAGCCTTCTTTTTCTCTCTCTTCTAGATTGGATCTAGTACAGCTGCCGGCGCGCTGCTGCTTCTCCTTCTCGTAGATCCCTGCTGTTCTTGTGTGCTGGTCCACACATTACGGCGATGTCACTGATCCGGTACGCGTGGATACCTCGGAGACGTCGTATACTTCGGCGTTTGATCGGGCGAACTATTCACGAGGAGATCGCTCTCGCGGCTGGGAGGTATAACCTAGCTGCGGGAGTCTGCGGACTTCATCGACATCGGTCAACCTCTCCGCTGCATTGACGTGATCGTCGAAGGTATGATATCGTTACCTACACCTCGATAGTGTTTCTTGGTTTGGTTCGTGCGCGGAAAAATTTTGTTTTGCGTAGCGCGTTCCCCAACAGTGGTATCAGAGCGGTTCTATGCGTAGTTGTAGGTACGACTAGAGCATATGTGATATGCGGCATTGCACATATGATGTGCGGGGTGTTAGATGAGATCTACCACCAGATTTTCTTGTTGTTTCCCTCTCATTGCAAAATTTTGATCTCGGCGGCATCGTGAAATTTTCAGAGGTCCGGCGAACCTTACGATCTTCGGATCGAGACATGCTAAGGATGACTTTGGTTTCACTTTAGTTGAGAAAGATAAATTTGCAATGAGCGGGCTTGTAGATGTGATCTACACGGGGGTCATGCGTATGACGAAGTTTAGTATGGGGTTCGAGATTTCCGAGTCTCCAATTCCAGACACCCCGACAGTTAAATAACTGCAAGAGCAATCATGCTTATGGTAACGTAGGTAGCAAACGGTTTGCAACGTAGCCATAAAGCCACGTATTGTAGCATAAACATTAGAGGCGTCTAACTTGTTTTTGCAGGGTATGCATGTGATGTGGTATAGCCTATGTGATGTAATGTGATTGTATGAGATGCAAAGTGTTTGTAATTTTAATTTTGTCATGACCTGCGTGTCATGAGTACGGCAATCGGCAGGAGCCAATACGATTGTCATTATTTATTATATTGACCTACGCGTCAACTAGAAAGCCATGTAATGCATTTATTTTATTAGCTATGTGATAGCAAATAGTTGTAATTGCAAGGATATGGTGGTGACAATCTTACATCGATGGACCTCGACGCTACGTCGTACGCGAAGAAGGAGTTCTCCGCCAAAAGATGTTGAAGAAGTCTTCTTCAACAAAAGGGGCTATACCATATCACAATAATTTAATTGCATGTGATGTTAATCCCTTTTATGCACCTTGTTTGATGTGTGGTAGACGTTGTTAAATAGGGTGATCTCTCACACAAATATCAAAGTAGTTAGTGTTCTTCCAAGTGTAGCACCGTCTGGAGTATTTGCCATTCTGAGGTGCGCCATGTCACATGGGTACGATAGGTTTGACATATATGAGGCGGGCGCGAACCGTTCGCGCAGCAGAGCACTCGGTTGTCTTGACGAGCTTTGCAAGATCGTCTTGGGCTCGGAACACACCCATCGAAAGATGAACAAGAGTCATATGGGATATGATTGGCATGTTGACCTACCGGTCTCGTTATTCCATCATCAGTGATGTCACATCAATGGTGGAGTAAGTGAGTCGTGGATCTTGAATCACTAATAATCAATTATGAGGGATATTGGTTTTAGTGGGAGCTTACTCTAATTAAGTGTTAATTTGAGTTGCTTTAATCATGAACAATGTCTAAAGTGTATTTGTTTTTAAGTTGTAGATCTATGGCACCCGTAACCACCTTTCCACTATGCGCGTTGCTTGAGAAAGAAAAACTGAATTCATCTGGGAACAACTTTACGGACTGGTACCGTAATGTGAGGATTGTCCTCAAGAGTGCCAAGAAGGACTATGTCCTATAGCAAACTCTCGGTGAACTCCCCGCTAACGCTACGGATGATGAGACTCGTATCTATCAATCTAAGAGCGATGATTCCATTGCAGTACAGTGTATCATGCTTGCCTCCATGGAACCTGATCTTCAAAAGCGTTTTGAGAATTGGGCTGCTTATGAGTTAATCCAGGAGCTGAAAGCTTTGTTTCAGAAGCAAGCAAGGACTGAAAGATATGAGATATCCAAAGCCTTGTTTGAATGCAAGATGGCTGAGGGCAGCTCAGTGAGTCAGCACGTACTTAGATTGTCTGGGTACGCGCAAAGGTTGGATGCGCTAGGTTTTCCAATCTCCCAAGAGTTGGGCACTGATCTTGTTCTTGCTTCCCTCCCTCCGAGCTATAGTAGCTTCATCATGAACTACAACATGAATGGGATGGAAAAGAGTATGGGTGAATTATTCACTATGCTTAAAACTGCTGAGAGTGGAATCCAGAAGGACGCCAATCATGTGATGATGGTGAATAAAACAACCAACTTCAAGAAGAAGGGCAAGTCTAAGAAAAAGGGCAAATCCAAGGGTGCTAGTATGACTGACACGCCTAAGAAGTCCAAGACTGGTGCCACTTCTGATGTTGAGTGCTTCTTCTGTAAAGAGAAGGGACACTGGAAGAGGAACTGCAAGAAATATCTGGCAGAAAAGAAGAAGTCTGGAAAGTCCAGCTCAGGTATGAGTGTCATACATGTTATTGATGTATTCCTTGCTGGTCCGCAATGTAATTCTTGGGTATTGGATACCGGATCGGTTGCTCATATTTGCAACTCGATGCAGGAACTACAGAGGCCTAAGCGACTGGCAAAGGATGAGGTGACGATGCGCGTCGGGAACGGAGTAAAAGTTGATGTGCTCGCCGTCGGTGTCCTACCTCTACATTTATCTTCAGGATTTATATTAGAGCTTAGTAATTGTTACTATGTTCCGGCCTTGAGCAAAAACATTATTTCTGGATCATGTTTGTTGCAAGACGGTTATTCGTTTAAGTCTGAGAACAATGGTTGTTCGATTTATATGGATAATATGTTTTATGGCCATGCTCCCGTTGTGAATGGGTTATTTATTATGAATCTTGATGGTAATACACACATCCATAACACTGACGCTAAACGTCGCAAGATAATCAATTCGAATTCCACTTATTTGTGGCACTGCCGTTTGGGTCATATTGGAAAGAAGCGCATGAAGAAACTCCATTGTGATGGACTTTTGGAGTCATTTGATTATGAATCATTTGACACTTGCGAGCCTTGTCGAATGGGTAAAATGACTAAAACGCCGTTCACAGGCCACGTAGAACGGGCGACTGACTTATTGGAGATCATGCATACGGATGTATGTGGTCCAATGAGTATAGCTGCACGCGGTGGATTCCTCTACTTCATTACCTTCACGGATGATTTGAGTAGATATGGGTATATCTATTTGATGAGACATAAGTCTGAAACCTTTGAAAAGTTCAAAGAATTTCAGCATGAAGTAGAAAATCATCGTAACAAGAAAATCAAGTTTCTGCGATCAGATCGCGGAGGGGAGTACTTGAGTTACGAGTTTAGCGAACATCTGAAGAGCTGCGGAATTGTTTCACAACTTACGCCTCCCGGAACGCCACAGAGGAATGAAGTGTCCGAGAGACGTAATCGAACCTTGTTGGACATGGTAAGATCGATGATGTCATTAACTGAACTGCCATTATCTTTTTGGGGTTATGCTTTAGAGACTGCCGCTTTTACACTAAATAGAGCACCATCTAAATCCGTTGAAACGACACCATATGAGATATGGCATGGGAAGAAACCCAACTTGTCTTTTCTTAAAATTTGGGGATGCGATGCATATGTAAAGCGTTTACAACCAAATAAGCTCGATCCCAAATCGGATAAATGCTTCTTTGTTGGTTATCCCAAAGGAACTGTTGGGTATTCCTTCTATCACCGCACCGAAGGCAAAGTGTTTGTCGCAAAGAACGGTGTGTTTCTCGAGAAAGAGTTTCTTGCGAAAGGGGTGAGTGGGAGGATAGTGCAACTCGACGAGATTGGTGAATCTTCGTCATTAGGTCAAAGTGATGCAACGCCGGAAGTGGTTCCGGAGTTTCCCACAATGACTGATACGGAAGCCCCTACATGTGATGTAGAGACTTCAGTCGAGCCAGCAGCTGAACCACGAAGGTCTGGTAGGATTCGCACGAAACCACAGTGGTTTTCGGACGAGGTATTGTTGTTAGACAACGATGAGCCTGCGACCTATACGGAAGCAATGATGGGCCCTGACTCCGTTAAATGGCTAGACGCCATGAAATCCGAGATAGAATCCATGTACGAGAACCAAGTTTGGAGCTTGGTGGACCCTCCTGAAGGCGTGAAGCCTATCGAATGTAAATGGATCTATAAAAAGAAAACAGACGCTGATGGGAATGTATACATCTATAAAGCTCGACTTGTCGCAAAGGGTTTCCGACAAGTTCAAGGAGTTGACTACGACGAGACATTCTCTCCCGTAGCGATGCTTAAGTCTGTTCGGATTCTTCTAGCGATTGCTGCATATTTCGATTACGAGATATGGCAAATGGATGTCAAAACAGCGTTCCTGAATGGGAAGCTAACCGAGGACGTGTATATGATACAGCCCGAGGGTTTTGTCAATCCAAAGGATGCTGGAAAGGTATGCAAACTTCAGAGATCCATCTATGGACTGAAGCAAGCATCACGGAGTTGGAATCTTCGCTTTGATGAAGTGGTCAAAGGGTTTGGCTTCATCAGGAACTGCGAAGAGACTTGTGTTTACAAGAAAGTAAGTGGGAGCGCAATAGCATTTCTAATACTCTATGTGGATGACATATTGTTGATTGGGAATGATGTATCTTTTCTTGACAATATTAAGACTTCGTTGAAAAATAGTTTTTCAATGAAAGATTTAGGCGAGGCAGCATACATATTAGGTATAAAGATCTATAGAGATAGATCAAAGCGCCTAATAGGGCTAAGCCAGAGTACATATATAGATAAAGTACTGAAGAGGTTCAGTATGGAAAACGCCAAGAAGGGGTTCTTGCCGATGTCGCATGGGAAAAGTTTGAGCAAGAATCAGTGTCCTTCGACAACTGATGAGCGAGAACGCATGAGTAAGATTCCATACGCATCCGTGATTGGGTCAATCATGTACGCCATGATATGTACACGACCAGATGTGTCCTATGCTCTAAGTGTTACGAGCAGATACCAGAGTGATCCAGGTCATGATCATTGGACAGCAGTGAAGAATATCCTAAAGTACCTGAAGAGGACTAAGGATATGTTTCTCGTATACGGTGGTGACGAAGAGCTCGTTGTAAAGGGTTACACCGACGCCAGCTTTGTCACAGATCCGGACGATTTTCGATCTCAATCAGGCTTAGTGTATACACTGAACGGTGGCGCAGTGAGCTGGAAGAGTTCCAAGCAGGACACTGTGGCGGATTCTACAACGGAGGCTGAGTATATCGCCGCTTCAGAAGCGGCAAAGGAGGGCGTTTGGATTAAGAAGTTCGTCACCGAGCTTGGTGTGGTTCCGAGCGCGCTGGATCCTATGGAGCTCTATTGTGACAATAGTGGCGCCATAGCTCAGGCCAAGGAGCCAAGGTCCCACCAGAAGTCCAAACATATACAACGCCGATTCCACATCATTCGTGAATTGGTGGAGCGTGGAGACGTAAAGATATGCAAAATACACACGGATCTGAATGTGTCAGATCCGCTGACGAAGCCTCTACCACAAGCAAAGCATGAGCAACACCGGAATGCCATAGGTGTTAGGAGCTTAAGCATTGGCTAGATTATTGACTCTAGTACAAGTGGGAGACTGTTGAAAATATGCCCTAGAGGCAATAATAAAGTTGTTATTATTCTATTTTCATGTTCATGATTAAGTTTATGTTCTATGCTAAAATTGCATTGGTTCTTGAATATGAGATTCAGAGGAAAACCTAATTGCATGTGTGGAATAATAAACACCATTCAGATCCCTAGTCAGGCCTCTGGACTAGCTCATGTATTGTTGATGATCTTGTTTTTCTGATCATGGGCATTGTTAATGTAACAAGGATGCCGGCAATAATGGGAACACATTGTTAGGGTAACAATGGTGTTGGATAGACCCCTTATGAGATACTGCGAGATCACTTCGTCAATATGTTGTCAGTATCTTCTCATGATGTGTTAACGTTTACTTGCGTCCTTAGACCATGAGAATACCATAGACCCGGATACCGGATGGTTGCTTTGGGGTCATCAAACGTTACGCCGTAACTGGGTAATTATAAAGGTGACTTCCAGGTACACCAGAAAGTATATAGTGGTTCTAGATATGTCAAGACTGGGATTTGCCCATCCGGCGATGGAGAGATACACTCTGGGCCCACTCGGTATTACGGTGTCCAGCATCGCCTGGCCAGGTATTGTGACTAAAAGGTTAGTCACGGGGATACCGGAATACGAAAACGAGAAAAGAGTACAAACCGGTAACGAGGATAACTAGGTATGGTGATCAAGGAGTTGATCACAGGGATACCGTCAAAGTCTCGCCTCGGGTTGTGTAATGTATCGTGAGGCAAAAGGAATTGTATGCGACAATACAAGGTTTGCTCGATAAAGATCTTCGATGATATGTGGGAGTCGTTATGGGTGTCCAGATCCCGCTGACGATTATTGACCGGAATGTATTCCGGACATGTCCACATATACTCGAACCTATAGGGTCACACGCTTAACGTTTTAGCGACATTTAGGAATGCTACGATTTATGGAGAACGAGAGAGAAGGGTTCCGAAAGTGTTTCGGATGATCTCGAAAGTGTTCCGGGAGGTCCCGGATGGTTCCGGTGATGTCCGGAAGTGTTCCGGAAAGTATTGGAAGGTTCTAGAAGGTTCTGGAAGGTTTTAGAAGGTTCTGGAAGGTTCTAGAAATTCTAGAAGGTTCTAGAAGGTTCTAGTGGAGTTGGACTCCAACTCCAACAGGGTGTCCCTGCTGGAGTAGGACTCCACCTGCCTAGGGAGAGCTGCCCCAACCCCTATAAATAGAGGGGCAGGGCACCTCAAAGGGTATCCCAAGCAGCCCCAGAGGCAGCCCTAGTCCCTTGGACTAAACCCTAGGCCGGCCATCTCTAGATTGGCCACAGCCTTCTTTTTCTCTCTCTTCTAGATTGGATCTAGTACAGCTGCCGGCGCGCTGCTGCTTCTCCTTCTCGTAGATCCCTGCTGTTCTTGTGTGCTGGTCCACACATTACGGCGGTGTCACTGATCCGGTACGCGTGGATACCTCGGAGACGTCGTATACTTCGGCGTTTGATCGGGCGAACTATTCACGAGGAGATCGCTCTCGCGGCTGGGAGGTATAACCTAGCTGCGGGAGTCTGCGGACTTCATCGACATCGGTCAACTTCTCCGCTGCATTGACGTGATCGTCGAAGGTATGATATCGTTACCTACACCTCGATAGTGTTCGGTTTGGTTCGTGCGCGGAAAAATTTTGTTTTGCGTAGCGCGTTCCCCAACAGGCGCCGGCGGGAGACCGCGTGAGGAGGGGGCGGCGCCGGCGGGAGACCGGGCGAGGAGGGGGCGGCTCCGGCGGGAGACCGGGCGAGGAGGGGGAGGAGGGGGCGGCGCCGGCGGGAGATCGGGCGAGGAGGGGGCGGCGCCGGCGGGAGACAGCGCGAGGAGGAGGCGGGCGGCGGCGGCGGCGGCGGCGAGAGATGGCGCGGGAGGAGGGGCGGGGGTGGGGAGCGGCCGAGCGGGGTGGGGATTGGGGAATTGGGTGGGGGCCTGGGGGGAATTGGGGGATTTGGGGGGGATTTTTTGGAGGGGGAGGCGGGAAATAGGGTGGGGGAGGCGGGACGGGCCGGGCCGGCCCGAACACGACCCGCTGCGTCGTGCCGGGCCGTGCAGCCCATCGGGCGCCGATCCCAGGCACGACCCGGCCCGAGGTATCGTGCCGTGCCGGCCCGACCCGTTTGACAAGCGTGTCGGGCCGGGTCGTGCGCCGGGCCGTGCCGGCCGGGCCTCGGGCAAGCCCGGAATAACCCGGCCCGAGTCCCAGCTCTAATCGGGTTACATGTGGGAGTCATCTGGCGAGTGGCCACACGTCATGTACTCGATTCATTCGCGTGTAATCGATCATTGTGTTAACGTACGTTCCTTACATCTTACATGCCCACCTCGCGGACGTTCCTTACATCTTACATGCCCACCTCGCGGTTGGAGTACATCGTAGTGTATGCATGTTTAACTCTCAACGATCGCATACGTGTGATAACGAAACCTCCAATTTTTTCTCGTTAAAGAAATGGTGAGAGAGTGTAAATTTCGGACAGCCACACTTATTTTGTAAAAACTACCACAAAAACACAATTTTGTATTCACAGTAAGTATGAAATAGTAGACCAAGCGAGACAACACGAGTTACACGACAGATGGCCCCAAAAGAGAACGTTACACGGCAGATCGCAAATGGGTGCCCGACCCTCCATGCATGCACGCTCACAAACGGCACGTGCCCCACGGCCATCCAAGATCGCATGTCACGGCAGCACACTCGTGCGACTGCTGCCTGCGGATCTTGGCAACCCGGCCAACCGGCACCGTTTCCCATAGACACCGCCTGAACCGTGGTCTTCTCTGACTTCTCTCGCTGCAGATTTCAGCTCTCGTCATTAAGCTTCTTCCTCCTAGTCCTCCAGTTCTACGGGATTGAGTTGATCCACCTCAATCCCAACTCCGTCCTAATGCTGAGCGTCTTCGTACACTTATGAGAAGCGTACCACGGTATCCGCCTGAGGCTGGACCTCTGACACTACTTCTACAACCTGAGAAGGTTGAAGGGTGTAGTCGGTACTGCTGGGTTCCGTCTGCTGGAGGAGAAGATGGAAGGCTACATCCCCTTCTCCAACAAGACCTTGTGGTCGGGTTGGCAGGCGAAGTGGTTCTACTGCCAACCCCTTCCTGCTTCGGCATTGAGTACCACGGCCTAGCTCCTTACCAGATAGAGGCCTGGTCGGAGATGCCGCTCCAGAATAGTCGGCTCAAGGCTCTCGTGGACGAGGTTACGAACCTTGGGAAGAGATGATTGTTGGCGTGAGATGTCGCCGTGGACTTCCTCAGGCGGCGGCTGAGTCCTCTCAAGTCAAGGATCTCGGTGGCCTAGGAGTATGCTACTCGGGTTGCTGCTAGACCGGTGACAGAGGCGAAGAAGCCCCCGACTCAGGAGTCAGACCCACTGTCGGCGGAATGGGACCCACGGTCCCCCGAACCGCCGGCGCAGGCCAACCAGAGGCCACAGGGCGTGACACGTGGCGGCCTTATCGGCAAAAGCCCCGCTGGGGAAGCAGGTGGGCCCGGTGGTCAAACCCGGGCACTCGGGGGATTCCCCCGAGTGCCACGTTCGTGCGAGCCATCTAAGGGCCTTGCGGTCCCGAGGGTCCAAGGCCCAAGAATCAAGGAAGCGATCGGGGCCCTCTCCCCGAGCGACCGGCATCCCGCAAGGCGTGGGCCCAGAAGAGTGCTCGGGAGGGTCCCCGGGCGGACCCCCCGAGCACCTCCCCCGAGCGGAGTCCCGAGCGACCCCCCGACGGACGCTCCCCGAGCGCCCGGGGTCGGCCAAGGCAGTCCGGGACAGCTGGCGCTCTCCGAGGCCGAAGGGGCTGCTCGGGGGAGGTAGCGCTCGGGGGTCGTGGGGCCCCCCTGTGGGGCCCTCCTCCGGGCTGCCGCAGCAGTAAGCTGGCTTCTTCCATAAACCTTAGTCCCGGCAGAGGCATTTAATGCCTGTCATTCGGGCATTAAATGCTAAAGTCCCGTATGGGCATGATATCGATCAGGCCAGTCCCATCCCCGCAGGGCAAATCCCTTTTTGCCATAGCCCCTGTCAGGGGATGGGGTCCGTCTGACAGGGTTGTTGACCGGCCAGGCGCGCTGCCCCGCGCGCCCGCGTCGCTGTCACCCCTTTCCGCCCCTTTGGGTCAAATCACCGCGCGCCTCGTGGCCCGCGTTTGGTCGCTGACGCGCGGGGCCCAGGGGCGGATACTTCACCGACTTAGTCAGGAGGGGCCCGGCAAGCCTCTCTTCGCGGGTCCCGCTGAGCATAAAGCTGTCAGCGGCGGAGGGCATGGCGAGAAGACGCGCGGCGCGAACACCGGCGCGGCGCATTAAATGAAAAGGTAGGCGTTTCCTTAGCGCTCACGATACCAGGTGCAATAGCCTTTGCTTGGCCTCTGTGGTGAACCCCCGGCTATATAAGGGGAGTTCCCAGACCATGCAAAGGGTTCGGATTCCAGAGAGAAAAAGGGACGCTGGTTAGATTTCTTTATTCGGTATTAGAAGATCAGCTAGCCTGTTTGTAAGGAAGAACACCCCTGTAATCTTGATAGGATCAATACACCCACAACGAAGCAGGACGTAGGGTATTACACCTCCGGGTGGCCTGAACCTGGAGAAATCCCTGTGTCTCCGGCATCAAGCATCATAACCTCCCTCATCCTTGAAACGCCATCACCGGCTCATAAGAAGAACTCTATATCGCCCCCGGCCGAACCAACAAGGGGGTCCGTTCGGACCACCGCTAGAGACGTTTACTCGTCGACACCCACCCTCGGTCCCCACGGTCGTTGCTTCTGCTTCAACGGCGGCGGCTCCCTTGGTCTTAGAGATCGAGGAATCTTCTTCATCGTTGTCGCCAGCGGAGCTGGTGACCCTTGTCGAAGGTTGCCTCAACTTGGCCAAATATGTTGGTCCTCTGCTAGAGGTAACAATTGTGAAGAGATGTTAACTTATCCATTTCTTCTGTACAGAAAACGACTTTGCTATTTTAGCTCGCTCTATCCAGTGCAACCACTCTTCGTCCGGAGGTTTAGGAGCTGAAGAGGCACCTGGCCGAGTCGGGCATGGCATTAGAGGCGGAAAGGTTCAGGGTGGCGCAGCTGGAGCGTGAGAGGGATCAGTCGGAGCTGGAGAGGGTCCAGCTAACCGGCGAGTTGTCGAAGGCCCGATCATGGTTATCCTGAGCAAACTCTAGAGCATCTGATCTTGAAAGAAATCTTGTTCGTGCTATGGAGCTGCTCGAGAAGGTTTTGACTGAGGTCGGGGTCAAGGTTTATCCGTGCAAGAGTCATGAACTTCGACTGGCCGAGTTAACGACGTTTATCTCCCGCTTGAAGCCGACGGTGGATGTTGAAATCAGTATAGAAATCTGGCAGGGAGTCAGAGACGCGTTGTCGAGGGCTCTGGTCTCGCTGAAGGCTCATCATCCAGAGCTGGATATTGATGTTGGCGCCCTCTGCGACGAGCTGCCGGGAGCGGATTCGGGGGATACCGAGAGGCTCGTTGGGGCTATGTATGATGCCATGGGTGCTTTCGTCGAAAGGCTTGATCTGTCTGCAAAAATAAAAACCTCGAATATCTTTTGTTAGTATTTGTGTTGTTTGGTTAATTTAGAATTAGAATTTTATCGGGAACCTATCGCTGAGGGCTTATTGAGAACTTGGGGCACTTAGCATTTTTTGGCCTTTCTTTGGACCCGAGTTGGAAGACTTTGCTACTAGTCGGGGAGTTTGGTTAGTCGGGCCTTAGGTCTAAATCGAGTGGAGGGTGCTAAGACTCTCGGTCATTTGTAGATGCGGTAACGGACTTCCCTTTGTCCTATTCGAGACCATAGCTTAGAGTTCCTCCTCTTCGCAGGGAGAAAGACGTAGACATGTATGTCCTTTGTGGTCGACAAGCTGTCTTAGCATCACTTTACCCATTTATTCCTTGTGATAGCTAGCTTGAAAGGCCTTATTGGTTTACTAAGTGTTGAGCAGTTTCGTCGAACATGTCATACTTTGCACCTTACGACCTTTCCTCGTTCCAAGTTAGAAGTTTTTGTCGCTTGCCGGGGAGTTCGGTTAATCAGACCTTAGGTTGACGTGGGGCAGAAGGTTCAGGGACCCTCTATCACTCATGGACACGATAAGGAATCTTCTTCCTTCCTGTGAGGTTAGAGTTCAGACTTCCTTCCCTTTGCGAGTATTAGGCTTTCGAGTGTTCCATAAACATGTTATCAGAACTTTTCAACCCTTTGTACCTATCCAGCCCCCAACTATCTATTAGGAAAGGAACACTTCTGATAGGCAGTTAAGAACGAGGATTTCATTTAACTGATTGTATGTGTACAGCTTGAAAGAAAGAAAACTATGTCGAGCAATTGATTCCACCACAAGGTAATCAAATAAAGGGGAGTCGTTTAATTACCTTCCATCACATGCCAAGCTCAAATGAAGGGCAATTATCTATTAACCTCTGAATCTTGGGATCTTTATGGGTCCACTTGGTTGGTGCCAAAATGGAGCCACGGCCACATGAGCACTCAGCTGCAAATGACATGTAGTCGTTAAGAATTACTGGCAAGAATAATTGAGAGAAAAGCAAATCCAAGACCACATCACTTACATGGAGGTAATTGAGTCCCGAGCTTCAGCACTTCCTTCTTCAACCACAAACCATGAAGTCTCGAGCCATAGCCTAAGAAAAGCTCTCGATTCTCTGCATTCTTTAAGATACTGCTGGCAAGAATCTTCATCTCATCGGACACATCATCCATAATAATGAGCACCTCTAAACAGCCTGTGATAGAATATTGCTTCAGAACTTGTTCTTTCATGCTTGCTTGTTCTCTCTTGAGATCAACATGAGCCAACATTATTTCTTCCACACGTGGTATTGATGTGGTACCCTTTTGTTTCTTGGGTGTTACTCCTTGTGCTCCGCCACTCCCATTTCTTGGATTACAACTTATTTGCACTTCTTCATATGCATCATCATCTTCAGAGAAAAAAATCTTCATTATGTCGATCTAGTGGTTCTTGATGACCAAAGTTTCTTCCAATGTCTTCCATTCTTTCAACTTCGTGAAAAGAGTTACACCCTTCATCTTCAATGGTGTAATTCGCCAACCCTTGACTTGCATCCCTAGGATTATGGAGTGCGTTCTCTCATCCCTAGAAATTTTCCTACCCACGCTTGATTGTAACTTTGTCCTTCCCCCAACATCACGGCTTGTATTTCCTACGCAAGGAGGTTGACTAGATGTAAATTAATGTTTATCTTGCATAATATTGCTTTCATACAAGCAATCTAGTGCCTTGTACAAAGGGAAGCTTTTGCCTTCATACTTCTTTAGTCTTGAATCCTCCTACCAATTTAATCATGGGATCAAGTACAATGAAAAAAAAACTCTAGATTAGATGGGTTGGAAACTTACTTTTATGATCTTTTCCCACTTCTTCGTCGTAGTGTTAATCATGAAAGTAGTTGGATTCCATGAAATGCCACTTTGCTTGACAATGGATTTTATGACCTTATACTTTTTCTTCAACTGAGCTTCTTTATCTTGAATTACCTTTGTAAATCCTGCTTCAGGGAAAAGTTTGTTCACTTCTTTCACGATCCGATTCCAACCTTTCGAATACCACCCATGTTGACCACGGTAATGAGACAGGTTGTACTCTGTAAGTACATCCACTAATCCATTTTCATATTTTCACGTCCACCTTGCTCTTTGTGCCACTAGAACCTAGAACAAAACAAAAAAATATAATTATTACAACAATCAAGGCTAATATTAATAATAAAAAATTCAACAATGGCACATAAGACAAGCCTTTTTCGCTATATTACAATAAATTAGTTCAAATGGAATAAAAACAACATGAAATGCTTGTTGAGCATATTTTTGTTGCACTCTTCTGGCCCTACTCCTTTCATAATCAGTCCACATCTTTTTTGCTATATCATCTCTCGTAACATTACCCAAGTTTCTCCAATTGTTTGATGGTGTAGAATTATCTCGAGGTGTCTCGTCTCCACTAGGAAGTGACAAATTTATGGGGATCAATTTGATATTTTTAGGTAGTGAGCCATTCTTCATCACCTCTATTGCTTCTAATAATATTATGCAACACAATCGTTGCCATGGGAATTTTCACTTGGGTTTCTATTGGGTAGTGTGTACCCCACTTTTAATATAGGAAACTGCATCTTCAAGACTCCAATTACACGCTGTCGATGACTAAGCGCCGGCGTCGGTGGTCTGGAAGGACCCCCTTTGGGATTAGGCCGAGGAGGAGCTGGAACAGAAGGTACGGTTTGCTTAGGCCCGGTTTTACGATGGGAAAAACAGAGACAAAGATTTCTCCAGGTTCAGGCCACCGTGGAGGTGTAAAACCCTAATCCTGGTTTGGTGTGTGTTCACGTTTAAGATATTACCGAGCCTTTGTTCTTACAAAGGCCGTTCTTCTTTAAAAGATCTAACCCCTTGCATGGCCTCGGTTCTCCCCTTATATACCCTCGGGGGTTTACCACAGTGACCGAAGGGTATTAAATGTAAAAGATGCGTTGCTTACGCCGGGGGGCGTGGGCACGCCATGCCGTCCGCCGAAGGCTGCTGCAGAAGGGACGTTCGTCTGACATACCATCCTCGGAAACCGGGTCTTCATGATGGGTTGAAATGTGCTGGAGAGGACTTAACGGGCAAGCTACCCGCCACGGTGACCATTGCCCGGGTCCCACGGACTCAAGGGACGCACCTGGGCGTGCCGTACCGTACCCGAAAGTCATAAAGCGTGTCAGATGATAACTGACAGGCCTTATCACGTCGGTGGACGGCCGCGTTGGGCCTGGAGTAGGCACGCCTGCTAACAGGCATTAAATGCACTGGACAGGTCTTAAATGCGCCCGATGGGACACGTGGAAAGGGCCCGCCGGGGCCCTTTGGAGGGCGCCGCGGATCCCCTACCACGTGTAATGGTGGACCCCCGAGGATTGCTCGGGGTCAAGGCCCCCGAGCGGTACTCGGGATGGAGCCCCCGAGGGGTTCTCGGGGCACCTTGCCACGTGGCACGGGGGAGGAACCTAAAGGTGCTCGGGGACCCCCGAGCACGCATCCTCGACCACTTGCTGCACCTGGGCCACTTGGCTAAACCCGTAGGGGCCAAGCGGGCACAGTGCTCGGGGGGGGCAAGCCCCCGAGCGCATACTCCCGATTCCCACGTCCTTTGGGTGGCGTGGCATTGAGTTTGGGCCTTTGCCGACGGCTAAGGGAACCCTAGTTCCCGTAGCGCCGACACACGCTCTATATGGTTCCGTAGGCGGGCATACCGAAGATTAGAGAGCTCTTTATAGTCCTTCGGCCGGCAGTTCCTTCAACCTTATTCTTGAAGATGGTACCGGACCCCTTGGTAAGGAGCAAGAAAGCTAGGTGTATTTGCATACCCTCCATCGACCAAATAATATTTGCCTGTAGGTACTCGAAAGCTGGATTGGATAGCAGAGTTTAATACACCTACATCTGATGCCCACCCTTCCCACCCAGTAGACACATAGACAAAATTTAGATCAAAATCAGAAGCAACCATGATGTTTTGAGAAAGAGTCCCCTTCCTATTTCTATAAGGCACAGTCTCACTACCTATCATTGTCACAAGAACATGAGTCACATCTATTACACCAAGATAGTTCTGCAATAAAAAAACTACAGTTACTGACTGAAATATACTAGGAGATGATAGAAGTTACTAAACTGTATAGCCATAGATGACATATACCTCAAAATAAAGGCAGAACAATGGATTTAATGATATCTTCCAATGTGTATCCGTAGAGGGAGGCTTGACAAGGTCAGATGCCAACAAGGTCATTGCATCAAAGCAAGAAAATATGTATCTATGGATCGTTTCTGGGCTATGTTGAAATTTATCGGTCAACGTGCAAAAGCTAGCATTCCGTGAAAGCATGTACATGAGTATTCCTAACTGCTCTTCAACACTGACCCCTTTTGTATTTTGCAAAAGATCTTTCAACCTAAGATGATTACAAAGTGCTTGAAAAATATGAGACTCCATTCTCAAAATATTGTAACATCTAACACGGTGATCTTCCAACAACTCACGAATGTATTTTGCACCTGTCTGAATCGATGTATGACATAGAGTTTTAATTCTCTTAGACGCTTAGTGCAATGCTGGAAAAACCAAAAACATTACTCTTGCTCCTCTTCCTCCTCGAAATCAGTAGCAACATCCATTTCAAAATAACTCATAATATCCTAATAAGTAATCAGAAAATGAGAGAAAACATAAACCACAACTAGTAAATGCAAGAATAAAAAAAAAGCAAGAAATAGAATAGGAAGAAAACAGTCTTGTACACTCTCAGGAAATACATGAATCAATATATTGATATATATCAGAAAGAAACTCCAATATTTACACACCACATGTCCACGGTTAACAACAGGTCATAAGAAACACTGCTCAGCACACTGTAAACTAACTGAATTCTGCACCAAGAACTCAACAGAAATGTTTACCAACTCAATGCTGCAAAGGTAACATAGTTCTGATTATTTTTATGCATACAACAACTTCATTCAGAAATAAATGTTTACCCTTAAAAACACTGCAATGTAACCTCCATAACAGTATATTCTTGCCAGAAGATCGACTACCAGTCTGTACCACAACATTTATTTGTCTACACCAAGGATAATGTGCACTAAACTATAAGCTATAGTGTATCCTGTGAACCAGTCAATGATTTTTCCAGGTAGAGATAGGAAACGAAGTATGCTTCTATTACTGCATGGAAGTTTCAATGATATTCTTTCAATATTAGATACAATAGGTTATACAGGGCACTTCTTTTTTCTCTGGGGTAGAATAGCACCAAGACAATACGGGCCTGTGGCAAAACAAGGAAATATGCTTCCTCGAGCCAATTAGAAAAATGCTTCCCCAAGCCAACTTCAGATCTGATCATGACTGAAGCAACAGGCAAAGAAACCATCGTTATGGAGAAGGAACAAAAGGAAGCAGAACTCCAAAAGAAAGTTGAGGAATCAAAGCAAAAGGAAGCCTTCCTGGAAAGTGAGCTTGCAAACAATCAATCATCAAAGGTGTGTTTGGCTTGGGTATGGGTTTTCTATATGTATGCAAGATAAGTGATTTGTGTCAGGTTTTCTTTTTCCTCATTGTGAATTTGTGTCTCGTCCTGTATATTCTCGGGCTGATCAAAGATGTGAGTAGTGTGCCTAGTTGAGAGTGGTGTGCTGACTGCTGAGAGCTTCCTATCGTTTGCTATAATGATATCAAGCAGGCAATGGCAGGCAATGAGCTAGCCTCGAAATATTGGATTGTTGCTATCCAGTTGGAGCCTGAGCCTGGAGATTGCTATCCAGCTCAGCTAGAAAACAAAAAGATTTTAGTCGTCTCAATAACGTACTAATAGTAAGCAATCAATGAGCTAGCTGCACTTGCAAGTTGTAACCACTGCAATGGCATTCCAGATAGGCTGAACCACTAGGCAATAGAAAATGGCAGATACTAGATATATAGGTTGAGCAATAAAGCTAATGCAATAACAGTGATAGGCGACGTTGTTCATTTCATGGTCTGTCTGGAACCTTTGATCAGTTCTGGACACAATGGGAACTATCATGAAACAGCAGCTAGAGCTATGGTTACAACATTGCAGACCCATTGACGAAACAGCAGCTAGGGCTATGGTTACAACATTGCAAATCCGTTGACGCGTGAACTGAGTGAATTTTTTTGTGTGAAAAGAACAAACTAACAACATCAGAATCACCTGCTTGGGCTAATGGACTTGGCAGGAAGAGGTTTTAGATTACTGTTGTGCATCATCAAGTGAAGAAGTGAAGATGAACAGCTAGAGGAGGTTACCTTCTTCAGTTGGCCAATTGGACCGTGGAGAAGAAGAGTGCGGTGGGAGAGGAGGCCGGCATTGTGGTGAGGCCCTGCAGACGGCTCCGGTTGGTTCGTGGAGGAGGAGAGGCGGCGGTGTTGCTCCGGCGGGTTTGTGGAGGAGCCACTTGGAGTCAGGGTCGTGCGGAGGAATGGGCGATGTTGACCTCGTGGTGGAGCCGGGTGATGACGGATCTGGTGCGAAGGAGCCGCTCGGCGCCAGGATCGCGCAGAGGAGCCGGGCGACGTCAACCTCGCGGTGGTGCTAGGCGACGCCGACCTCGCGGAGGAGCCGGTCGCCAGCGATGGTCCTCCTGCCCTCCCCCGGCTTCTTCCCCCACTCTTCCTCAGCTTCCACGGCTGCCATCCGTGCCGTGATGCGCCGCGCAGCCCGCCGCGACGGGGAGCCGCGTCAGATGGCGGTGGGGGCGGGAAGAGGAGGCGAGCATCGCTAGTGGGTTGGAGGAGGAGTCCGACTTCGATCCTTTTTGCATTCGGGCCGCAACTGGTCTGTTCCGGCGTAAGTGGCCCAATACCGGCCCAAAGCGGGGGAAATAAAAACCAAAATCGGTGATCCAAGCACCCATTTTTAATTTGACTGAAATGTTTTATGGGCCTGTAAATTACACTTGTTTGGGCCAGAAAACGGCCATCCAAGCCGGCCTTAACCCTAAAAAGTACTTGATAAAAAAGTATAAAAAATTCTAAAAAAAACCATCACATAGATAGAACAAGCGTCTACTATGTTACAAGATTTTAAATCCAAATTCAATTTATAGTTCAAGAAAAAAAAGATAAATGTACATGTGAATAATAGCTAATTTAAATTGATATGTGAATTCGGCTCATTATCACTATCAACATTAGATTTGTCTTTTTTGTTTCTCGAGCTGTAGATTGAATTTAGATTTAAAAATTTTATGATAGTGTACACATATTGTATCTATGTGGTGCACATTTTAAAGAATTTTGAACAATTTTTACAAGAGTGTTTTGAGCTTGAAAGTAGCGGATACACCCCAAAATTGCACCCGCGACTCCGCAAGAGCACGTCCTCCCATCACCCGACCCACGCTCGTGGCCCGGCGCGCTGCACCGAGCCGGGTGGCCACGTTCGGCGCCCGCACGGAACGAGTACTTCTGAAGCGGTCGTAGGTTCGTTCGTTCGTGCGTGCGCTTGATTAATACGGGCACGTGATGCTTGCATGCGTGTATGCTCTGGTCCAGAGCCGTACTACATGTTCGGTTGCTACAGCACACATGGTGTTCGAATCATACGCAGACGTTCTTCGGAGCTACTTGCCTGCTAGCTAGTTCCATTCATGATACTTGCAAGTTGCAACACAATAACATGTCCCATTAATTCCAGCTGTTCTTATTCAGAATAGTTAGACATAGGCACGTATGTGCAATACCCAAGATGCGTGCATACACGTACAGCACACTGACCCCTCGATCATAAGCACTTTGTCCAGCACCGTATATATCAGTACTGATATATATGGTACTCCGACTTCACTTGGCATAGCCGATGCTGACGCCGCCGACGGTGACCAGCTCGCCCTCGCACCTCGGCACGATCGACACGATGATCGTCTTGTCGCCGTCCGCTCCGATATCGTCCAGCAGGTCGCAGATGCCGAACCTCGCGACCGTCTTGATTGAGCCTTTCTTGTTATTGGGCTGGATCATGTGCGGCACCAGCGCGACGCTCCCGGCGCATTCCGCCGCCGCCGTGCCATCCCCGCTCTCGGATTCGTTCACGTACACGTCGAACTTGACGAACTTGAAGTGGTGGGGGATCTCGATCCCCTCGATTATCAGCACCTCCTCCTCCTCGTCCTTCTCCTTGCGGCTCCTCGAGACCTTGGGCCTCGTCACGGTCACGCGCACGGTCTTGTCCAGGGTAGCCGGGAAGGCGCCGGTGGCGGCTGCTGGTGTCCCGGCGGATTTCTTGGCCGGCTTGGCGTTCAGCCACGGCAGGCCGACGTCCTGGTACGTGTAGCGCATGGCGGCCGTGTCGAGGCAGTCCCGGACGCGGACGCGGACGAGGCGGGCCTCCTCGTCGTAGAAGTGGAAGCTGGCGTCGAGCCAGTCCGGGTCGGTGAAGTCGGTGTTGCCGGGGCGGAGGCCGCGCCAGACGTGCCACAGGCGGTCGATGTTGCCGTGGTGCGCGAAGAATATCGGGTCACGCCCCGCGGAGTAGAAGTTGCCCATGTCTTCGCCGTTCGGCTGCCTCGGGTCGCCGGTCCAGACGTGGACTGGGCCGTGCGGCACGTTCTCGATGGAGCCCCCGCCCGGGTTCGGCTGGTCGCCGGCGCGGTAGGGCTGTCCCAGGAACAGCTCCGTGTTCTTGGCATCCGCAATCATCTGATCGATGTACACATATTGGTGTGTTGATGATGAATAGTTACGTCCAGGAGGTTGATTAAGTAATTAATTTCGAGCGTAACATCAGTGATTTGCATTAGTTTGTGTATCCTGTATACTACTAGCTAGCTAGTAGTACTGACCTGACGGTACATGATCTTCAGGTTCTCATCGATCTGCTGATCTTTTGGGATGTTAGGGTCGGTCCCACTGTAGTCGAGGTCGAGCGGGAACGGTGGTTGGTGGGTGGGGTTGCGCCTCTCGTTGTACAGTGGCGACGACTTGTTCGCGTAGATCGGCGGCAGTGTCATGCCGTCCGGCGCGTCCCAGTTCCAGAACGGCAGTGCAAAGGTGTCGTCGCCGATGAGCTTACCAAGGATCCTCTCGTGGAAGTAGAGGTAGAACCTGCGTGCGTCCAATCCATCAAAGCAGTGACAAGTGACGACGGAAGTGATCATAGACAGATAGCACGTTCAGCTGATCGATCATGTGCATACAGAGACATATATGTATGTACCTGTGCCATGGGAAGAAAAGCCAGCAGCTGTGTATCTGGAGCTCCAAGTCCGGGAACCCGACCTGATCATACGCGTCGCCGCAATACGCACAATGCACGCGCCACTGCTGCTCGAAGCTGCGCGGGTCATCGGCCGGCAGATTCTTCATGAGCCCCACGGCCCTCTCGTACTTAGCCAGGTACTCCCTGTCCACCAGGTGCGCCGCCGGCCGCACACGGAGCGGCAAGGAGGCTGGCGGCAGCTTGAAGTCGGTGATTCCGGTCCCGGCGCGGTACGTCGGGCAGCAGTTGATCTCCGGCGCCGTGTCGGGGAGATCGGCCGGGTGGCAGTTGCCGAGGTCCGGTGCCTGAATGGGCGCGGCGAGGGCGTCCCGGTGCGTGCCCAGCCCAGCAGCCGCGGCTCCGCCGAGGCCAAGGAGCACGTCACGGCGGTCGACACGGCAGCCGGTTGCCCTGCATGAGAGCCACCGTGGCTGCATCGCTTTCTTGGGTCGGTGGAGGAGAAGGTTTCGCCCAAGGGCTTGGGAGCTGCATGGCATGCGAAGTGTAGCACTCCGTGGTATGCTCGTGCTCTCCATGGTGCTAATTAGCTGCAGCTAAAGGGTGCTCGAGTTGTTGTGAACTGGCGATAACTGCATCTTGGTGGTACTCGTGCTTTATATAGCGTGTGCGCGGATAGCAGTTTTTTTTTCTTTTTGGAAAACGGGCAGGAGCCAATTCCATTATAAGAAGAAAGAAAGAGTTTTACTTGCGGAGCCCCGAGCAGGAGGAAAACGGGCGAGGCCCTAAAAAGAAAAGAAAACCAAAAACAAAAAATTATGGGGGCTAGAAGGTAAATAGTCTCTTTGGCGAAGAGGCTACATGGAAGGTAGTAATGGATTCTCCTCGGAAGATGTGCCGGTTTCATTACTTTTAGATATTCCACATGGTGTTGATTACTACACAGTTGAAGATACAACACCGGTCTTTGTGAACGCGTCTAGAAGCTAAAGACCACCTATGTCAATGATGCCATGGAAATCTGCATGATTGGCGATGCATATGGCATCGAAGTTGAACCATGAGAGGATGGCCTCCAAACCGATTGGGCAAAAAGACAATGGAGGTAGATGTGCGCTCCCGCTTCGAGGTTGGAGTTGCAAAGGCGGCAAAGCTGGTTGTACAGCAGGCCTTTGCATGATGAGATTATCCGCAGTGAGGATTATATTTTGGGTTGGAATCCACACAAAGAATTTCATCTTGTTTGCAACTCTAGCTTTCCAAATAAGATAGGAGTTGAAGAGAGCAAAGGAACCCTCGAACTAGGCAAGACATGCATATTTTACGGAGTACATGACATTTGGGGTCCACTTCCAAGAGATGAAATCGGCAATCTATAGGTGAGTGAGATCGCTTGGATGTGGGTCCAGAGCTCTATAAAGTTATGAAGCTGGTCTGGAGTGGATATGTGCCTTCCGTTGAAGTTGATCCATTTGTTTCTAGAGAGTTCCTCCACTACTATATGACGCTTTCGGGGTGCGAGTTTGTAGAGTTCAAGGGCCATATCCATGGGTGCTTGGCCATCCAACCATCTGTCATGTCAGAACTTCACGAGCAAGGTTGATGACTGTGTAAGAGTGAAAGAGTTATTGGTCGATCTTGTCACAAGGAGGAGAGATCTCAAACCAGGTTGTCTGGATCATATGTGCATTTTACATACATCTTTTCTTACTCATATTTACATTTTTATTAGCTTTTTTATTACTTTTACTGATTCAACTACCATCCTAGTGCATATTTACTCCTAAAGTCAACAATCGGACCCAAAAGGAGGTTTGGAAAAGACAACCTTGATTTCTGGAGGCTTTTTCACGGAAATAACTGCTCCAACGCCTTCTAGGTACATGAAAAGATGAAACCAACGGAATAAACCACGTTGTAAATGGATGCTCTAGAAGTGAGGACGGAATGTGGTATGGGCTAGCTCACCCATATCATATACCAGAGGATCCACTTTGTCAAATAGAATCTCAGAGATATTTGCTAGTCAATGACAAGATTGTTTGGATAAAATGCTAATTATTTTTACTTCTCGTGGATTCGATACTTTTATTTGATAAATTGATTATAACTAACCTGATATACTTGTAGGACGTCTTTGGGCTAGTGCACACGTGCCAAAGCCAACGGAACCGGAGAGCTAGCTCCGCTGAACTTTTCAAAGGTGGATGGCATATAGCAGCTGTTTGATCTGACTGTTCGATCGTTACGTACGTGCGGTAGATGATTGAACTGCACTACTACTGTTTGTCACTGACGTGTGGTCCTAGCTTTTGGTTTGCTAGCAAGTACGAGGGCAGTTCGTAAGAGAAAAGGTAATGGTGATGCACGGCAAGTGCCTAAAGGTGACAAATCACTGAAGCTAAAAGGGGATCGTGACACGAATAGATTACTGTATGGTATACACACTGAACTGAGAATTACTACTTGGATCGATGCGTTTGAATTTTTGAACCTATGTTACTCTAAAAAAAATTTGAACCTACTATGCAATTTTGGCCGGCTACAGTGCTACCACATATGCATGTTGGCCTTAGTGCCTTTAATTATCACCCCAACTAAAAGGGCAGACATGCAATAGTACAGTAGCTAGTAGAGTGTTTGACGTCGCAAGTGCAGTATAGTCTGTGCGAAACGCCACTTTACTTGTACCAGCATGCATGTCGCTTAACCTACGGTGCCTGCTAGCTGATGATAGGTTCCTCCTTTGGTATACCTCGATGCTGGCTAAGGTACGTGCTATCCCCATATGCACAAGATCTGTACTTTTGTCAGCATCACGCCATCACCTTGCCAAGCACCTGGTAGACAAAGAAGGTCATTTCGTTACCCGGCTTTGCAGCCTATTCAAGCACTTTGAGATGACACCATGACAGTTACAGTCTCTAAAATTCCAAAGGGCAGTTGGAACGCGTGAAGTCTAGTCACGTATCAATATATAGTTTCCCGATCCTGGCGGTTCGCCTGCCGATCGTAGGACCGACGGTACGATCGATGTCATTAATTAGCAGCTATTACACTCTACACGCAAGAGCCGAGAATGGAAAAACTGATCACGCTAGCCGGAAGCCTGAAATGTAGCGATTCTCGCATCAATAAAGCGGGATATATAGGACGGTGCTGATCAGATCGGTACCTTTTCAGGTGGAGAGTGGACTGATCCATCCAGGTCATCTCCATGGTGCATCAACCGCCCACATTTTTCTTGTACAGTAGCCTTATCGGCCAGTCAGGGAAGAGATTAGTAAGCAATCTACTATTTAGGTGGTTATATGACTTTTTAAAAATAATTTACTCCATAACGTTGACACGACATGCTCCTACTACAACAAAATTTAAATTTAAATTAGACCTGTAGATTGAGATACATAAAAGATGAATTCTCATATAAATAGTAGCTGATTATACTATTAACAACATAACTATTATTCACAATAGATTTTATCTTTTTTGTTTCTCCAAGTGTAGATCAGATTTAGATTTGCAATTTTATGAGAAGGTAGATGTATCTTGTATCAATATAGATAATTTTTTGTAACTTTTATAACCTTTTAGATCTCTAGCCAATGTCGATGGCATATAACCATCTGAAAGATATATTACATACTAGTTCCTCGTGATAATTTGCACTTAGGAGACGACACATCAGGCTCCACACGTAAGGATCAATCTATGCGCCTTGCGAGGCATCGCATTAATGCTAGCTCCTCACTTAGCTTCACCAGCGCGCTGGCTAACCAACCGATAGTGATTCAGTTCAAGCGTCCTTCGTCTATTTTTTGGTTCTCTTTTTTTAATCTGAAGGTAAATTTTATCATCACCAACGCGCTGGCTAACCAACCGATAGATGATTGAACTGCACTACTATTGTCACTGATGTGTGGTGCTAGCTTTTGGTTCGCTAGCAAGTACGAAGGGACAGTTCACGAGAGAAAAGGTAATGGTGTAAGGTGACAAACCACTGGAGCTAGAAGGGATCGATGACGCGCAAATAGATCACATGTAATTAAGTTCACTGTATAGTATACACATTGAACTGAGAATACTACTTAGATGCATTTGAATCTGATGATGAGTAATATGCTATACTATATACAAGGGAGTATCCGTATATGAATTTTCTGGATACCCGGAAATCGAAGACGTATCCGTTAAGGATTCCAGGAGATCAGGGGATCCCTCGTGAGGATCTTGGAGATCCTTTAAACTAGGAAGCTTATCCCCACGTTTAAAGAGAGTCTAGATCGGAGATAAGTCCCTGCCTCTTACGACTCAAAGGACCCTTTATAAAAGGACCCAACAACCCTATAGAGAAGAACAAGATTTAGAAGACATAGGTCTACAAGAGCCTTGAGAGATTGAGCTCTAGCCGTACTAAAGCTTCAATCCTCCATCCAGTCTCCTCGGGAAGATTCGTCAACTCATCCAGACATATTCGGAGAAGGTCCCGAATAGGTTTAGATCCCATCTAGAATAGCCACTAACACATCCATGTAAGTTACTCGTGATTCAATATATACCAACAGGACGTAGTGTTATTATCCTAAGTGTTTCCCGATGCTGTTAGACGACGGTTCCAAGGATCCCTATCCTTCAACAAATTCTCCGTTCACGACAACCGTAAGATCGGCGGTTTACCAATCGTCTACAGAATCTTTGAACCTATGTTACTTCAAAAAAAATCTAACCTATGAATTTTCATTAACATATGGTGGATGCATCTTGTATAATGTTGAGAATTTTTTTTGTATTTTATTATAACCTTTTAGATCTATGCCTGATTTCAATTGCATATAATCATCTAAAAGATAGATTAAATACTAGTTGCTCGCGGCAATTTGCACTTAGGAGGCAACACATCAGGCTCCACACATAAGGATCAGGCTAGGCACCTTGCACGGCATCGCATTAAATGCTCCTCACTTTTCGGCATCAGCGAGATGGCTAACCAACCGATAGTGTTTCACTTTAAGCGTCCTTCATCAGTTTTTCGATTCTCTTTTTCTAAAGAATATGGTGTCTCTGACTTCACCGCGGACAACCACCAATGCACATATCACTACAACGGTTAAATCAAGCCCACACTGGCCCTGCCAAATAGTCGGCCAACACGCCGAGGTCAAGACAGATCCGATTTTGGCAATGAGCCTCACAGGAGAAAGTTACAAGCCTTACACCAACAAAGCCCAGTGCAACAGCTGGAGAGCACCAGCCATCGAACCCACCCTTCGTGAGTCATCATTGTCACCATGTTATCCCACCCTTCGTGACTCATCATTGTCACCATGTTATACCACGACACTGCAGCTCTGACTTTACCACACCAAAGCAAAAATGGGGCACAGAGAAATCCAACTAGCACCTCGGACGAAGGCCATGCCGCGACCCTACCCCGCTCGTCTCCATCATTGTTGTCGCACAAATCACAATAGTGAAGGATTAGGGACAGCCGCCCCAGCATCCACATGAACGAACCACCAACCACCAATCCACAAGTTGTAGCTGGCTCTAAGACAATGCCGCCATCATCTGATCCGGAAAGACTCGGATCTAAGGTTTTCACAAGGAGCCCAAACGTCAGTAAGAAGAGAGGAACACAACACCACGACAACGCCTCCGAGGAGCTAAACGGTGCACGCAGGCATCACCGTTGCTGGTTCCGACCAAGACCGAAATAAAGTTCTCGCCTAGAGTTACCTTGGTCTCCTCGTCCACACAGAAGACCCTGACCGCTGCAGCCTGAAACCAGTGGCCGAGAGGCATGCCGCTGGACCGCCCTGCAGCGAGCTGAGCCTCGGCTTCCGCGCATCAGGCCCTTCATCGACCAACCACCGTATGTCCGGCAAGGAGCCACCTCGCCCGGTGCCATCCACATCCTCACGGACGCAAGAACCCACCAAAAGCCACCATCCCAACCATTACGGAGCGCCGAAGATCACAGGTCCGGCCACAGGGCCTCGCTCGCCGTTCGTAGCCTACCGAACCCGCCACTCGCAGCCCACTGCTCCATGTTTCCGGGGCACCAAGGCCACCGATCTGTGCCCCTGACGGCTTCCCACATCCATCTGCCGCCCATCTCCTGTTGTCGCTCTGCCATCTTCACCATCTCTCGCTGCCACTGCAGCCCGTTTCTCCTGCCCACGAGGTAGAAGCCCCCTGTCGTGGCAGCGTAGCCCCAGCCTCGCCACCCCCAACCTCCAGCTGCCAGGCTAGGCCGACGTCGAGACTCGATGTCTGCCACACAGCAGCAACAATCCCCGATGCCTCCACTAACAGGCACACTACCACGCCGCCCTCGTGGCCATGGTCGCCGACCAACACGAGCTCGACCGGGACCGCCATCCCGACATTCCTACACCACTCCTCTGATCAAAGGAGCCCCTGTTCCTCTTTGGGGGCCAGGCCTATCGCCACCGTGGACCGAGCCGGCGGCAGTGCTATGGCTTGGACACTCTGGGGTCGCCCAAAAGAGCGACACGGGAGCCCTGTGTTCACTACTAATTTTTTTTGGTTCTGGACAAGTGACAAAAGGACAGCAGGGGGTAGCTATTCCAGATCCAGTGGTGAGACATTTAGATATCCTGGTGGAGTCTAGTTGCAGTCGATCGATCGAATCGATCCTAAGTAAAACATGAAGATTAAGTAATAGTGCATTAGTGCTACATGCGTATGGTGGTTTATAGCTTTCAAGTGGCGTGAACTGTGTGATGTGTAAAAGTAATGTGGGAGTTGGAAGAACCGGGGGGACGGCCCTGTTGATCTGATCTAAAAGGAATGCCGTAGTAGGTGGCGGTCTTGACTCTTGAGGTACCTTTGCATCACGGTGACGAAGCAATTGTGGCTGTTAGTGCTCAATGTGGTTAGAACTAGAGATAATGGTAATGAACAGTAACCCCTTTGTTTGTATTAGATGATCTGGAATATATACAAGTGGGAACAGACGCGAAGTTTAGAAGAGGCGTCTGTTGGGGATGGAACCGATGCGGTGAAGGCAACCGCCTGCGGTTAATACAAGGGGAGAATTACCCCATAATTAACACATGTTAATTAAACTCTAACACTCCCCCTAATCTACACTTGTCCATATAGCATCATCATCTTGAATAATGACTCCTCCAAAAACCCTGTGGGAAAAATGTGAGGAGTATAGTGTCTGATATGCCGTTAAAACTCCTTCAAACCCAATGAAAAAATAAGGAGAAAATGATACATCATATAATGATTATTGTCTCATTTAACTCAATACGAGAGAACCCATAAAGCTTAGAGGACAATAAATATGTCGTGTATACTTCCCTAAAAACCCCGGTGGGGAAAACAGAAAATATGACATGTAATCTTATGTTGATATTACCTCATTAAAAACCTTGATGAGAACCTGAAAAGTAAACTCATAAAGGAAAAAGAGCGTAATATGATGCTTTGAACAAGAATAGTTCAGGAAGATACTCCCCCTGATTCTTGTAAATCTTGAAGTCGTCGCATACCAATTTCATGAACATATTTCTGGAATATAGAAGTTGGTAGAGACTTTGTGAATAAATCAGCGAGGTTGTCGCATGATTTGACTTGCAAGATGTTTATTTCCCGCTTTTCTAGAGCTCATGGGGAAAAAATAATTTAGGGGCAATATGCTTGGTGATATTGCTCTTGATGTATCATGTTTGCATCTGTACAACACAAGCCGCATTATCTTCGTAGATAATGGAAGGTGATTCGATAGAACCAATTCCACATGACTATTGTATGTGGTTTATCATCCTGCGAAGCCACACGCATTCGCGTGATGTCTCATATAATGAAATTATTTCAGAATGATTGGTAGATGTTGCCACAAGGGTCTGTTTTGAAGACTTCCATGATATAGCAGTTCCACCATATAGGAACACAAAGCCGGTTTGTGATCTGGCATTATGGGGATCAGATAAATAGCCAGCATCTATGTATCCAATCATATCGGAGTCCTGATTTCTCTAGAATTGAAAGAATAAGCCAAGATCCTTTGTGCCTTGGAGATATCAAAGAATATTCTTGACTCCCGACCAATGGCATTTGGTGGAGGCTGCGCTGTGTCTAGCAAGTAGATTCACTGCAAAAGCAAGATCAGGTTTCGTGCAATTTGCAAGATACATGAGCGCTCCAATGGCACTGAGATATGGAACCTTGGGTCCCAACATCTCTTCTCCATCATCCCTTGGTCTAAATGGATCTTTCTCTACGTCTAGAGAACAAACAATCATGGGAGTTTTAGATGGGTAGGATTTGTCCATATTGAATTTCTCTAATATTTTCTGGATATAGGCAGCTTGGTGTACCATGATTCCTGAGGGAAGGTGCTCAAGTTGAAGACCTAAGCAAAATTTGGTTTTACCCAAATCCTTCATCTCAAATTCCATCTTTAGGTGATTATGTGCTTCATCAATATCTTGTTTGTTGCCAATGATATTGAGATCATCGACGTACACTGAACTGATGCAAAATCCTGTAGAGGACTTCTAATGAAGACACATGGGCAATCATCGCTGTTGGAATAACCCTTCTAAAGAAGGAACTCACTGAGTCGGTTGTACGACATCTGTCCCGACTGCTTTAAGCCAGATAATGACTTGTTCAATTTTACACAGTACATGTTGCGTTTTGTGCTTGCATTCGGGACAGGGATTCCATCAGGAACCTTCATGTAAATGTCCGAATCTAGTGACCCGTAAAGATATGCGGTCACAACGTCCATCAACTGCATAGATAGACAATTTTGCACTGCTAGAGATATGAGATATCGGAAAGTGATTCCACTCATTACCGGAGAATATGTCTCATTGTAATCAATGTCAGGTCTCTGCGTAAACCCTTGTGCTACGAGCCTTACTTTATATCTCACCACCTCATTGTTCTCATTCTGTTTCTGGAGAAAAACCCATTTGAATCGCACAGGGAAAACTTTGGGAGATGTCGGTATTGCTTCAGTGAATACCTTTCTTTTATTAAGCGAGGCAATTTCCGCTTGTATTGCGTCCTTCCATTGAGGCCAATGGAGCGCTTTTCACACTCAATGATAGTCCTTGGATCATGATCATTGAGAAGGGTATTTGCAATTGTAGCAGAAAATAAGTGTCGACAATCGTAGACTTACGGTTGAATGATTCTCCTGAATCGATATAGTTAGTGGAAATTTCCTGCACCCTTGATGACTCTTCGTGATTTCCCAATACGCGTGAGTCTGGGTGTTGCGATGGCCCAGCCAGTGTGTGCAAACTGGAGCAGGGTTGTGAAGGTTGCCCTTTCACTAGGTGTTTGTCAATGTTGAGTTGACTTGTATTTACTGACTCCGAGGATTTTCTCCTTGATTTCCTTTGTTGCTTGCGAGAAGCTGGTTCCAGGTCAGAGGCCGTATACTCCCCCTCTTTTTAGGAACAGGGAGTTAAGTGGTTTTTATTGGTACCTCCACTCTTTCGGGTGCGTTTCTGGCCGGATTTAAGGACTTTGTAACACCTTTTAGATTAGTACACAAATCTGGCAGATTATTTGCAAGATGTTGCAAATTGATAATTTTTTCGAACTTGGAGTTCGGTCTCTTGGGTACGTGGATCAGAGGATGAAATGGCTAGAGCATTTCATCAATTCCCAGGCATTCTTTCTAGTACTTGAAATCTCCCCCTAATGCCGGGAAATGTTCCTCATCGAATATGCAATCAGCGTGATGGGCTGTGAATAGATTCCCAGTAAGGGGTTCCAGGTACTTGATAATCGACGGCGATTTGTACCCCACATAAATCCCCAGTTTCCTGTGTGGGCCCATGGATGTCCGCTGCGGTGGTGAGATCGGGATGTACGTAGCACATCCGAACTTACGCAGATGGGAAATGTTAGAAGGATTTCCACGTACCAATTGTAGAGGGGAAGTACTGTGATATGCAGTAGGTCGCAATTGTATTAAGTCAGCAGCGTGTAAAACTGCGTGACCCCAACGATAAGTTGGCAAACTGCAATTCATCAACAAAGGTCTTGTAATGAGTTTGATCCTCTTAATCAGTTATTCAGCCAAACCATTTTGTGTATGGACATATGTGACAGAATGTTGAACTTCAATCCACAAGGCCATGCAATAATCATTGAAAGAACGGGAGGAGAATTCTGCAGCATTGTCCATGCGAATTGTCTTAATTTGACATTCTAGATAATGGGCTTGTAGCTTAATTACTTGCCTCATTATCTTGGCAAATGCATGGTTCCATGTGGACAGAAGGCACACGTGTGACCATCGTGTGGATGCATCAATGAGAACTATGAAGTACCTAAAAGGTCTAGATAATGGTTGGATGGGACCACAAATGTCTCCTTGAATGCGTTCAAGGAACTGAAGTGGTTCAACTTGTATTTTGAGGTGTGAGGGCCTCAAAATTAGCTTTCCCGTGGCACAAGATGTGCACACGAAGTCTGATAATTGAGGGAATTTTGACTCAAGCAAATTATGACCAACGCAATTACGAGTAATTTTTCTCATCATCCCGATCCCGGGATGGCCTAAGCGATCATGCCAGGTTTGGAATGCGTTAACATTCTGAAAAATTACCTTGTATACAACATGTTCTTGGGCTTGATGTACGTATAGTACAATCCAGACAATAGAGAAGGAATTCTTTCAAGTACTTGCTTACCATATCCGTAATCTTTGGTGAAGAGTAGATACTACTCTTTGTTGTCTTCATGGGTTTCAATGTGAAAGCCATTTTTACGGATATCTCGATAACTGATTAGAGTACGTGACGAGTCGGGATACAACAAAGCATCCTCAATTTTCACTTGTGTACCCTCTAGGAGGGTAAATATGGCACGACTAGTGCCAACAATTACCGTATCGCGTCCAGCGATAGTTAAAATATCTCCATTCATCTTTTTCAGGGTTTGGAAATATTTCAGTTCCCTTAGTATGGAGTTTGTGATAGCACTGTCCACAAGGCATAATTCCTCTTTCATCGGATTGTCCCCGTATAGAACTATATGTATAAAAAAGGAGAATTTTCAATAAGAAAATCTTATGTAAATACATAGAATACAGTCTTATTATATCAAATGTGCTGATACAATATAAAAACGACAACAATACTTATGTTCTTATTACAACATCACAGATGGACAGAAATAAATAGATCACTAAGGAGATTGAGAGACTAATCAAAATCTCCAAACATGTCGGTTGAGGCATACTCAATCAACATGTTCTCCGTGTCAGCAGGATCCTCTGGCTGATGGAAAGTCATGGTGTTGCTCGGTCCAAGAGGAACGTCGTGCGAACTACCATCTCCATTGGCGCTTTCTGGATGAAGGTTGAAGTTGGCTTCGAACCTTTTCCCTTGAGGTGCTTTGCATCCCTGGGATTGTTGGTACAGAATAGCAAGATGCTTTGGGGTCTTGCACTTGTCAGTGGGGTGTGTGTAGCACCCATATTTGTTGCAAAGCTTAGTTTTGTCATACTTAGGCTTTGCGGTGCCTTTCCCCTTGTCCAAGTTTTTAGGCTTCTTGTTCCTACTGCGATTTCGCTCACCCTTGAAATTTGATGGTTTACCCCTGAAGGCACCATCAAACCTCTGTCCATTCGCAATATTCATATGAATTTCAGGTAAAGGTTGTACCCCAACTGGGCGCTGAGAGTCATTCTTAGCGAGTAGCTCATTATGCTTTTCAGCCTGAAGTAAGATATGAATGAGGTCGGAATAGACGTCGTAGTTGCGAGCGCGGTACTGCTGCTAGAGGATCCTATCTGAAGGGAGCATAACGGATAAAGTTTTCTCTATCTTCTCCGCGTCAGTAGGTTCCTTCCCGCAAAAGCGTAGTTTGGAACTAATCTTATGAACCTCGTGATTGTACTCTCCGATGGACTTGAAATCCTGAAGACGGAAGTGAGTCCAATCATGGAGTGCTTCTGGCAGGACAACTGCTTTCTGCTATTCATACCTCGTTTTGAGGGCCTGAAACAGGGTACTAGGAGATTCTTCCTCCAAGTACTCAGATTTGAGATCTGGGTGAATATGATGCCTTATGTGTATAACGTAGCATAGTTTTGCTGTTCAGTCAGCGGCGTGGCTCCATCCGGTAGTGGAGTCTCCGGGTCCTAGATTGCACGCGCTATCCCTCGGGACGCAAGACTGATCTTGATGTCTATGGCTCATGTAGGGTAGTTGTGGCCATTGAGGGCAAGCTCCTCAAATTCTTTTGCGGTCATCGTTTACCTACATGGGCAAACCACAGATAATTAATTTACGTGCGGTAAATTAAAAACCATCATGGTTAATGTTGTAATAAACTTTGCAAAATTAATGAAAATTTCAAGAAGTTGGCTTAAAATCATTAGTGTAAATCTCAAATTTGCTAAGTATGACACATTGTAGAGAGTAAACCTCGCAGCACTAGGGAGTATAATCTGAGGAAATCAGTAGATACTTAAGTATAATCTGAAAAAATCAGTAGATACTCAAGTATAGTCTGAAAAAATAGTAGATACTCGTATTCCTAATGCCATGTGTCGTAACTTGATTTGAAGAAAATCACTTTGAATTTTGCAAATTAATTCGTGCTCGTATTAAGTCAAAATGACTCAATTAAGATGAATTAATTTTTATTTGCAAGAAATTAAAAATCTCGATTGTAAATAGTGGACGCAATTAATCTCAACATGTAGAATAACATGGAAATATATTACATCACACCTTGTTTTGGAATACAGAGTACTCAACAGAAATACAATACTGAAATTGAAATACTGCAATTAACAGGGTCTAAAACAGAAGTAAAATACTGCTAGAAATACTGTTAAATGACTAATCTGCGAAAAACCCGGAAATATATGGTCTTTCTTAGCAAATTTGCCCGGACTGCGTGCTGGCCGGTGAACCAGATTTGGCCCACAGGCAGCAATGGCCCTTGTTGGCCCGTTAGTGGCCCATCCATCCGAACTGATAAGGTGGGGGGGGGGAGGGGAGAGCGGTTAGGGATTGAAAATCCCCACCAGCTCTCAATCCCAACCCAACCCCGGCGCTGGCAGCGGCTGCCACCCGCTGGCCGACCCCTTCACCGGCGACGCGTGGAGGCGTTCGGGCCTTCGTCTTCTTCCTCGGACAAGGATCCTCCTAGGAGGGTGGTTCCTGGAGCGACGCCGTTGGCGAGGCCGAGAACCGCCGGGCTCCAGGAGCCGGCGCAGGCGGCACGGCTCGAGGACGGCACCAAGATCGACGCCATGAGGTGGCGGTGAGCAGCCGTTCGCGGGGACGGCGGGGTGGCGGGATAGACCCGCACGCGGGCGGCGTTGCCGAGGTCGGCGTCGGTGGGCGACGGGAGGTGTTGAAAACCGGGTGGCACGTCTTCGGCAATCGACGGCGCAGGGGGCGCTGCCTCGACCGGGTCGACGATGACGGGTTCCGACGGGGGTGTTAGGCACGGACCCCACTCGTGCACCTCACACCAGCTCGGCGGCGGCGCCGCGAGCGCCGGCTCGACTGCAGCATCCAGTGGCGCGGGAGGTGCCACATGCTCGTCGACGTGGAGTGGTGGAGCCGCGGGTCAGGCGAGGAGCCAGGCGGGGAGCGCCAGCGCCGGGGCGTGCACTGGGCCGGCTCCGTTGCGCTGCTGACGACGACCAAGCGGACGACGAGGACCAGCACCGTGGCGGCGTCCGGTGCCACGGTGAAGGCGAGCCCACCCACCACCGGAACGGCGAAGGCGGCGCACGCCGCGGAAGAAGCAGCGGTGTCCACTGACTCCACGGTGGCGGTGAGCGACGAAGCGACGGCGACGGCCGTCCTGTCGGAGTAGGCGAAGGAACCGTGAGAAGAGACCCCCAGGCATTGCAAAATTCTAACCCTTTTTTTTTCTTGATGATCTCCTCTGTTCTTCTCCTTTGGTTCTTGCTCTCGGTAGAATGAAGCAGTGCTGATAACGTGTTAGTGCTCAATGTGGTTAGAACGAGAGATAATGGTAATGAACAGTAACCCCTTTGTTTGTATTAGATGATCTGTAATATATACAAGCGGGAACAGACGTGAAGTTTAGAAGAGGCGTCTGTTGGGGATGGAATAGACGTGGCAGAGGCAACCGCCTGCAGTTAATAAAGGGGAGATTACCCCATAATTAACATATTTTAATTAAACTCTAACAGTGGCGATGGATCCGATACGATGCGTTGCGTGGAGCGAGTCGAAGCACATGCGTGCATGCTCTTCAGTGAAAACGGTGGACTGGGATCGCAAACGGAGTGGGCTGAAGAGGATTATTGAGAGGTTGCGCTGGGCCGGATGTTATTGGGATACAACAGTGGTTGTGCAGAATTGATCCACATGCCGTTTGGGCTTAGAGTCTGGTCCGATGGTAAACAAAATCCACTACGAGCCAATGTTGTGAACGGGTATGGGCCTCTGTCCTTTTCGTTTTATCCCATTTTCCGTCCTTGTTATTTCAAAGGAAACGTCTAGCGTCCGGACGTCTTATCCGAGCACTGGGATCGAATCCGACTAACGTTTGGAACCAATGATGTTTCTTCTTTAAAAGCGGGAAATCTAATGAGAAGATGTACGCAATTTAATCTTATCCAGCAACTTGTATTGCCATATTCGGATGTAAATTATAGAGTGGAGATGAGGCACTCGGTACCTTCTATTTTGAACAATGGCTATATCCATTGCATGTATATATGTATGTCCAAGGTAACTGACGGCAGGAATATTTCATCCATTTCAAAAATTCAAAAAGTTTTATAGCTCAAATCAATTTTGGATTATTCGTACCCTTGACTTAAAGGACTCCAAACATCTGATCAAATTTGGTGTTTTCACTTCCTTTTATAAGTCCAATGCAAAATCACTCTTTATCTTTTCTCTTCTCTCTATTATTGAGAAAAAATATCTTGTAGAATTCCTTTAGAGCATTCTAACAATTCTTTTGTGCATCCGTGTGTTTCTTTGTCCCGTAAGTTTTCACTCGACATGCTATCTATTTTTTACGTTTTTTATACTCGTACATTTTATCATTCATGTGCTCTGAACGGACCTAAACATGCAACAAAACCCGTACCAACAAACAAACACATTCTAGTGACAATAGTGCAAAAACTCACCAAAACTGGCACAGCATAAACAAACTTTATACTGTATTAGGAATCGAAGTTAGAAGTTTACACACCATGCGAAAGGCTTGGTCAGCAATCATAAATAAATCACTTGAAGTTAGAAGTTTGGCTTTAATCTTTTTAACAACATCATATACTTGGGGTGTTCTTCTTCTTCAACAAAGATATATACTTGAGGAGTACTATATTATTTAACGGATGCAGTATTTTGTTCAGAACAATAATAATTTGGATTACAATAATGGGATTGCTTGAGGATTATTGGAGCAGGACGGTTGGTTTCCTTGAGGGAGACGTAGCCGTGCTCTTTAATCAAGTCTTCTACTATCTCATTACGTTTCGTGTGCGTCTAGCCTTACTTAACCAACCCCAGCTCCCCACTCTTTCCCCTACCCATCATCACCCGTCCTCTTCCACCGCTTCCTTGCGAGGAGAAACCCTCGCCCAATCCAGCAAATCCTGCTACCCACGTAAGTTTCCGACCTAGTTTTCGATCGATTCGGCCCTAGTTTTCGTCGATTGGGGATTTTTCCTAATCAATTTGGTGTTTTTTTCTCGTGTTTCTCGGTGATTTCCAGGACCAAGAGCACCTCATTCAGTCCGTCGCACCCGCCCAATCCGGTCCAACTCGTAAGGATTTGGTCGACTTCGTATTAGTTTTTGCTGGATTGGTTCGATCGGTGTGTATATTGTGGTTATTTTGGTGTTGATTTGGTGCTTGCAGGCAGGAAAGGAGCGTGATGGCCAGGAGCTCGTTCAAGCTGGAGCACCCGCTTGGTTCGTCCAATATTCCCATGCTCTCCGTATTTTTGTAGAAAATATGTGCTATGTACTGTATTCTGTGGTTTAGATGATTGGCTATACAAATTTTAGGAATAGTTCCGAAGATTTCTACGTATTCAGGAGAGGAGCAATTACCTGCCTAATAGCATCTTAATTTGTTTAGGAGGGAGGTAAAACCATATACACCTCCGGCCTCTGCTTTTAGGGAAAACAGAGAACCAAAGTACACCGGGCTTTAGAATACAAGAGATGTCTTTGAGATGCTGTCGTTTGGGGGAGGTCATCTCTCACACTCTTACTAAAAGAACTTATAGGAGCTAGCAACTACCTGTTGAATTGTGTAAGTCTTGTGCTAAGTGGCAAGGAGGCTGTGATTGATAGTAGTAATACATGCCTTACATTAATCGGAATAAGTAATTCATCATGGTGGTGATCATATTAATATGCATCTATTTTAATCTTACGGGTTGATTGGGGTGGTTAATGGGAAAAGATTATGGCCTCTCATGGATCGATTTTAGGGATTGAATATGCAGTAGTTGTACATGTCTAGATGATAAAGGTTGTCCAATCAATTGAGCACCAGACTGATTATTTGGTTTGGTTTCTGAGCATTTTGTGGAGTGGTTCCCTTCTGGTGGATCATATAAAGAATAGGAACTTACAATTCAATCACCCAACGTTTGTTGACTTGAGAGAAATGTATTCCTACAAGGTTTTGGTAGCCTAGTGCTCATTCTGGGGATACTTTGTCCTGCTGAATCTTGGGTGAAATGGCCTCAGTTTGCCTTAATTCTCCCTAGATAAATTTTCACCTTCTGTGATTGAATTGTACATGGTTTAGTTATTGACATGTATGTTCTACTTTAACTGGATGACAACAGAGATCTTTGGAGGAACAGACTGCTTAATCTAGAAGTATTACGATTGACATTACATGTGATGATTCCGATAGTTATAGTTCTCTCTGCACAACATCAATGTTTGTTCTCCATCTGCTATAGCCTTGATTTGTAACTTTTTCTAAAGATGCTTTATCCTTTTAGTCAGTTTGGAATAACTGAAATCTTATGCCTTGATCTGTATTACAGAGAGGAGGCAGGCTGAGGCTAACCGTATAAGAGAAAAGTACCCTGACAGAATTCCTGTAAGCTTCTCCTCATTATTTTTCAGTGTAGTTTGTCCCTTCATCATGATTTCTTTGCTCTAATTTGTAAGCAATCTATGTAATGTAGGTGATTGTTGAGAAGGCTGAGAGGAGTGATATTCCTGACATTGACAAGAAAAAGTCAGTTCTCAAACATTTCGTATTCCCGAAAACTGCTATAGATTAGAATGTTTCCATCTTTAATTGTTTAATAAATTAGTGCTAGAAGGGTTGTTGTTAAGTTGTTAAGGTTGTCCTCAAGAATTATTATGTAGAGTAAGTCACGACCACTGTACAGTGTTACTCCTGCGTGTTCTCTAAATAGCAGGGTTCGTCATGGGTTTCAGGTGATAATCAATGGTAGTTGATGCCTTTCGTTTCTCTATCTTGAACTATTTCAGCAATAGTATTGCCTGTGGCCTGTGGGTCTCTTGTGGACATATTTATTCCAATTGTTTCAAGGACTAAGCCATGATTAATGTTGTCACTGGAAATCGGTTTGGTACTAATAGTACAACATCGGCACAGTACTTCAATCCAACTAAATCCTTTTAGGCTTTTAAGGATCCACATCTCCATGATCCAAAAGGAGTTTGATCATTCTAGTTTACACTTGCCAGTATAACATTCTGGATTAAAAACTCTTGGTGCATCGATCAAAGTATTATTATACCATGCCAGCCATGATAGACCTTAAATTGTCTGGTTCTCTGATACTCATCACCATACAGGTACCTCGTCCCTGCTGACCTTACAGTTGGACAATTTGTGTACGTTGTTCGGAAGCGGATCAAGCTCAGTGCTGAGAAGGCAATTTTCATCTTTGTGAAGAACACACTTCCACCAACAGGTCTGAAAAATAACCACATCAACAACAATCTTCTGACCGACTTTCCCCCCTAAAGAACTATGCCTAGGTTGCGTGATTTCCTGCGTGGTCGATGTTTTCACCTAAATTTCCTTTGCTTCCTTTGTTTGTTCTGCAGCTGCTCTGATGTCTGCAATCTATGAGGAGAACAGGGATGAGGACGGATTCCTCTACATGACCTACAGTGGCGAGAACACCTTTGGGCTGCTCCTAAGTCGTGCCGCAGCAATCGCTTAAAACGCGTCCTGTAAATAAGACATGCCAAGCAACTGTGTATATTCTGGTTTAGCTTGTCGCATATCTTTGCATTCTATAACCAAACAAACCTATCAGATGTTCTAAGCACACATTGGTTATATCAAGTAATTGACCCTGAATTCGGAAATTTCTACCTCTCCCTTGTTCATGCCATTATGGTTAGTGGTAACTGCTGCTGCTGTAACAAAGTCAATGCAGATCTCAGCGTGCCATTAAATCCGGTCGCTGTTGCCGCGTCATTGCCTGGCTCTACCGACAGGGGCAGGTGATGGAAAAGGTCGCCGGCACGAGGGCCTTATGTCGCCGGTGCCTTAATTTACTGGGAGAAGCTAGGCGTCGGACGTCCGATCCGATACCACGATCGGACGCCCAGCCAGCCGTTCGATTGGAGCGTGAGTAGCCGTTCGATTTCTTTCCCTCAGCTCGCACCACATCATCCCCCATAGCATTCCACCTGTCGCCTCCCCTCCGGCCAGCCCGACGCCGCCTCCCTCCGCGCCGCGCGTCGGTTCCCCGCGCCACTCGGAGGTGCGGACCACGGCGCTCACCTCGCCGCCGCGCAGGCGCTGCTCGCCGGGCTCCCCCCGCCACGCTCCCCCGCGCAGCACGCGAGGGCGGGGTAGCTCCGATGAGGCAGTGCTCCGGGGCGGTGGCGGAGTAGCTCCGGCGAGCTCGGCTGTGCGGCAGGAAACCAGGGCGGTGGGGAGGCAACCGGGGAAGCTGGGCGCTCGGGAGCGAAGGCGACAGGGCGGCGGAGCTTGGCGACGGTGGAGGGGCACGGCGAGGCGGAGAGCTCGGAGCGGCGGAGGCAACGAGGGCGGCGCGTCGCACGGGCGGAGGCGACGCGGGCACCACCAGCCCCGAGCAGAGGCGCAGGCGGCCGGACGGCGAGGAGCTCAGCAGCCGAGGCCGAGGGAGCTACGTGTCAAATTATACGAGCGTCGCATTTCTGAGGTGCGAGACGAGCGCTGGCGTCGCATTGCTGAGGTGCGAGACGAGACGTGGCATCGCATTTCTGAGGTGCGAGACGAGACGTGGCATCGCACTTCTGAAGGGGTGCCCGTGACCCGCACGAAGTAACCAAATGAACAACAGCTTGGTCGCTATTTATTTAACTTGATATATGTATTACGTACATTATGATTTAAAATATACTAGTTAAATGTCAGTGCATTAGCACGGAAAGAAAAAATTGTATTACATGAGTTGTTTAAACGTTCATACCATTATAAGCCTTAACTTTGTGCTAAATAGTAATTATCTCAAAATATGCATTAATAGAATCAATAATCAAAAGATCATGCTACATATATCTACCATTTAGATCTTCTATAGGAGAAAATTTGTATATTGAGAAATTTATAGGGCCTTATGACGACTAATCCTCTAATAATTAAGCATGATCTCACATGGGCTAATTCTAAAGCATGATTCCATAGGAGCTAAAGCTTTCTTGGAGAAGCTAGAAAACAGAAGGTCGTCAAAAGACGTAAGAAAAATACGGAGTAGTACACTATAGACCGTGCCACAATAGTTACTCTAGGGCTAGAAAAGAAAGCTCTTGAGGCTCATAGCTGCTCGGTGCAAAACAAGCTTAACGTAGGCCAATAGACAACCAAGCGAAGCCTGGCTCGCACCCTGTCAAACCTGAACAAACCTGGACAATGGCGTTCGGCCCGCAGTACCGAATTTCGAATGATTTGTGCTCCCGTACTCAACGGAAGTGGTTCAGGTAAACAATTTGTTACGCTTGATTATTGAGGCAAAGATGTTGAGCAAACTTCAATTAGCTACTGCTGGATCATGTTTGTTCAACATGTTGTAATCCCATGAAGCAATATTAAAATGTTATTAAACATCGATAAAACTTGGGCTAGATTTTCAGCTCAAGGTGATGAAATCCCATTAAACATGGGTGAAATTTTGAAAAATATCACATCTAGGTATTTAGCACACTATAATGAAATCTCATGGAACAAGATTAAAATTTCACCCATAATGTTCCCATAATGAAACACATGATGAAACAGAATGAATCATAGCGAAACTCATATGAAACATGATGAAACTGGAGTAAACCAGAGTAAAGCTCGTATGAAACACAATGAAACCAAAGTAAACCAGAGTGAAACTCATATGAAACAATATGAAACCACAGTGAACTAGAGTGAAACTCATATGAAACACGATGAAACTAAAGTGAATCAGAGTGAAACTCATATGAAACACGATGAAACTCATACGAAACATGATAAAACTATATGAAACATGTAGCAAATATATATGAAACATGTGAAATATCTATGACACAGAATGAAACTTGTGAAATATTTATGACACAGAATGAAACTTGTATGAAACATCTTTGAAACACAACGAAACATGTGTAAAATATCTATGAAATATTTCAGAGAAATTTCAATTAGAAATTCCACAAAATGTTGAACTCAAGTTTTAGTAGGTTTGAAAAATTGTTTTAGATACATTTGTAAATGTTTATTCATAGTTTTAGGTTTCACAAATGTCTCGGAGAAATTTTAGTCATGTTTCGTAGAAATTGCGTAAAATGTTGGACTCAAGTTTTACTGTGGTTTTAAACATGTTTCAGATAAACCTCAGAAAATGTTTGGTTGAAGGTTCATTGAGCTTTAGTCATGTTCCATGTTCAGAGAAATTTCACAAAATGTTTGGTCTGATTTGGTCAGGGCATTGAACTGGAGATCGAAGGAACGGAGGAAGAGCAAAAGCAAATAGGAAGGAGAGAGAAAAGAGCAGGACATGACCTTGTGACAGTTAGAGAAAAAGCGAACAGTAGCGAGGCCCATCACGGTAAAAAGGAGCGCTGCATGCATCATCCAAGATCCAACCGTGTCACCGAGAGCCATCGTGCGGCCATGCGTGCGTCCGGCGGGAGTGCGCGCCCGGACGTCCGACGCAAACAATTCCCCTAATTTACTGCGTCTAGGTTCTGTTGCTGATCGCAGAGCCTGGATGGATGGTGGTTGTTCACCATCCTGCATGGCAGGGCGAGGGACAGGGTGTCAGGATGAAGGCTGTGCGTGCAGGGAATCCTGGTTCTTGGCGTTATAGCAGCATCGCCGTTGTTTCTCTCATGTGGATCGTAGGGACCAATCTGCTGTACAGCATTTATTTTTGGTTGTTCTTGTGGCCTGGATGGATTCTGGAATGTGGTGGTTGCTTGTGTTGTTTCTCGTTGGCCAAGGGCTTGTTTGGAAATCCGGGTTTTTTTACCCTATTCTTGTGGGACTTAGAACTGTTTGTCGTGAAATTTCCATGCACTTCCTGAATTCCAAGCATGCCCTAAGGATAAATCCTGCCCTTCACGGTTGTCCTGATCAAGTTCCATGGATGCACGAGTTGACTGGAAGGTATAATTGTGCTGTTCGGGCCAAGTTTTGTTTGGGTGACGTACAAGAGGTTCGAAGCTCGTTTGGAGAAGTTTTGTGAAGGGAACTTGCCTGGTTTGTGTCTGTTGTGCCAGAGGAAACCATGCGAAAGAGAGCAAATCTTCATAAATCCAAAAGAAAAAAACGTGTCCAAAATTGGCAAAAGTGTGCGCAACTCCCCAAAAGAGAACCATAGGTCTTATCTAGCAGGACGATACAGATGCAGATTTGTCGCAGTGCGTTTATGACATTTTATTTGACCTGCTATACGAGAATTGGCCGATGGCCCGATCAGCGACTGTCCTTATTACACTTCGTGCAGCAGCTATCAGTTAATCACCCATCGATGTGGATGTCTTTCGAAGTGCAGTAGTTCCTATGTTTTAACATAGTTATTTTTCAGTCTTTCTAGTTTTTTAATATTTATTTTTTATACTTTTAATGCAGTTTTCGTATTTTGTTTCATATTTTGATATTTATTGTGATGGAAGGATAATATTAACATTTTACTTATACCATTGATTATTATGCTTAATTTTAAAAAAACGTTTATTTTAAAATAGATAAAGTACGTGACTACGTCCTCGCGTGCAGGGAGCAAAACTTCGAAACTCGACCATTTACGGGCTAGCTAGGTTACAGGCCGCGGCACATCATATATGTGGGTGGCATTGAAACTATGCATCAGAAAAGGCTGCCCGGGTTTTCAAAACGTAGGTCCCGCACACTAGATAATTAACCTAGCCCGTCACACGATCTGCATCAGATCATCATTAATTCATTGCTGGTAGTCTGGTATAGAACAGTATCCCACGATGCTTGCATGCATGGTCACGTATATGTTTAGTTAGTGCCTGTAGACTGCCAGCTTCAACTCTAAAACTTAATTGAATAGGTCCTACTATATTATATACAGTAATATATCATCAGAGTATATCACACCTGCTCCCGCTGGATCGCATAACCCTGCATGAATGCGTGAAGTACCACCACCATACGTGGCCCGTGTCTTCCAGACGACGCAACGGAGTGGACGAAGTACGATGTACATGCATGCCACGGAGTTTGAGGTTGTGTAGAATCGTATCATGCACTATGACCGCTCCTACAAAATAGCATATTGCATATGGTTTTGAAACATCATCTCAGATGGTTTTAAATTATCTATATAAAAAATCAGTGATAATATTACATATTTTAAATGGTTGTTTTAAACCTCAGTGAAAATAGATCTCATAGTCGGTTCAACTTTAGAACCGTATATTATCTTAACTATAGAAATAAAAAAAGAGGCTTCGCCCCTACTCCGACCGGTGGTGGTCCTGGTGGAAATGACCACCAGCGTGACTAGCGGCGGAGAACCACGGTGAGCTCATCCGGACGCCTTGACGGCCGCATTGCACTGGATGCTCCGAGCGTCGCCGTTCGGGTGCAGGTATACCTCATCGGTGTGCTGCCTAATCGCCAAAATAAACCAAACAAATCAAAATAAAAAAATTAACAAATCAAACAACCATCAAGAAAAGAAGCTATAACAGATCGAGGATCAATTTCACCAGATAAGCCAAATCAAGGGAGAGAAGAAGCTAGTACTTGTACAAGCCGCCACCGCCGCGGTGTCGAGGCGAGCAAGGCAACAGAGGAAGCAACACCAGTAGCACAGGAGTAGGCGGAGGCCGCCGCTGCCACATTGTTAGCTACAGCATCACAACACTGAGCGCGATGACTCGAACCACCCCAATGTCTCATCCATGAACCCCTCCTCCAGGTCACTAGATCCCGCTCCTCCTTGATGTGCGAGAACATCCATGGTTATCAATGACTCCATGGTGGCCGGGTCTGGAGGAGGGGGCGCAGCTCAACAAAGAGGAGGGAGAGACGACGGCACTCTGAGGAGGGGATTAAGGAGGAGGTGCCGATCTGAGGATTGTAGAGGTGGCAGCTACGATAGAGTAGCGTTGTCGGCCTGACTGCTGTGATGGGAAGGGGAGTGAAGGAGGGATGGGAGGGGAGTAGAGAAGAGGAGTGAGGTGGGCATGGGGAGAGAGAAGAGGAGTGAGGTGGGCGTCACGTTAACGAGGAGGAGGAGGAGGAGGATGGAGGGGAAGCGCGTAATAGAGGAAGAAGAGAAGAGGGGGGCAATGGATCTAGAGGGGATCGTAGGAGCGGCAACAGGGCTGAGTTAGGGTTAGGGTGCGGGACTTAGATAGATGCAATAGGTCGATGGGCAGTTCGGCGCTAGTTTTTTCAGCGATTAAACAAAGACAGTTTGGCATTGGGCCCGTTTTAAATGAGTGGTATACCTTTACCCGTTAAAGAAACTATATGTGATTATTATAGTAGATGAGTTTGTAGTAAAATTGTCAATGATCTTAAGTGATCTGGGATGGTTTATCTTTTAAACCGTTAGTGCTATTAAAAATCGTCTGCGACCGTTTTAGTACAGACTGTTTTGAGTAATCATATGGGACGAGAGGTTTAGAATAATTATTTCTATGGTAGTGGACAGTGTTGCGTAGACGCTAGCTAGCTCATCGATCAACACGTACGTCGACTGCAAGCCATCATGCCAAAACAAGCCTCGAACGGGCACACAAGCACACAAATAAACACACTTATTCTGCACCTAGCTGTAGCTATCGTTTCGATGTAATTTTAACTACCAGCTGGCTCTCCTTTCCCATCTTTATGATCAGTGAAATGCAGATCTCGTTGACTCGTTCATGCATGCAGTTCAGCCGCAAAAAGCCAGTGGTTCGCAGCTGCCGCGGGCTACCGTCGGCGACATGCACGAACCGGTTCCTTGGAAGCCAGTCTCACCGCCAACGACGACACGGCACTCGATCATTTATTTCGTCAAGACATAGTTCACGCCTGTCCCCTCGAATCGTACTACTGCTAGTATATATGTGTACTCGATCGAGCTGCAACACACCCCAACGGCCATTGCTTGTAACGCCACAACCACGGTGCAACTCAACACGACACATCATACGAAGAGAGAGAAAGAGACAGAAGAGTCGGACGAGAGAGAGAGAGAGTAGTGGAGGGAGGCAAACATCCCATGCCATGCCATGCCATGCCTGCAGGCTGCAGACAGGGGATGGCAAGCTACTGCAGTGCATTCAAGTCATAGCCTTCTCTCACAGGCCACAGCCTCAGTAACATCTCTCTCTCTCTCTCTCTCTCTAGAGCTCCATATCTCTCTCGCTCGAGGCATCTCGTAGCGTGAGTAGTGACTACTAGTGACCTCCCATCACCTCCTTCAATTCAATGCGGCCCATAAATACCCCAACCTCCTCTTTGTTCGGTTAGTTGGCCCATTCAATTGCTTCGGTCGATCGCACTGGCATTCTATATGTACCCGTGGATGTCACGCAGCATCGTGCCTTCGCTCCCTGATCTCGTTCGTCTCTTTCTTTTGCATTGCCTCCGAGAAGCCATATTAAAAGAAGCATATAGCGCCTCTCTCTCTCTCTCACACTCACTCACTCTCTCTCTCATGAAACAAATGGGTGCTTTGGCTGTTATTTCTCTTCTGTCCTCCTCGAGCATGTATGTTCTGCGATCAGTATGCTAGTGAGTTGGAAGGTAGTGAGTGAGTGTGTTGGTAGCTATTGCCGGCCGCATCGTTTTGGTTTGCCTTGTGTTTGTTTTGCTGATGTGTGGTGGTGTGTGGTAATTAAGATCAGTGAGAGTCTATTGTTCTTTGTGGATACGCGGTATTGGTGCGGTTCAATCAGAAAGCTAGTGCTCCGAAGGCAAGGGGCTCTACTCTTTGGTTGAGCCGTGCCAATATCACGTTGGTTTGCATGCCCTGCGTTGTGTAAGCATGTTTCTCTTAGTTCTAGCCCTGTGGATTTTCCTTCCATGTCAGTTAGATTGCATGTTCATGAGTTTCATGTGAAGCCACTGGGCTTACTTGCTAGTTCAAGACAATGCTGGAGTTTTGAATCAATCATAAGCTAGGCATATGATTTTACTTCCATGTTTATAGTACGACTGTTATAACTTAGACTAATTGTTGCTATACTTGCTACCACACATTGACCCTTGCGGGAAAATTTTAATAGTATTCTTTTGAAGCGAAATTTTATAGTACGTATGCTAGAGTTTGCTGAATCACAAGATAGTGATTTTTCTTCTTCTTTCATGTTTCTGGTACTGTTACTTAAGAAATATTAGTAACTGTTGCTAGTACTGTATACTGATTTTGCATGAAGTATTTCAAGTTCGGCTATGATGTTTTTCCCTTCTTGCGAGATAAGTTGACGCTGTTCTTGATTTCATGCTGGCAAGCTGCCTGCAACCTCCCCTGCAAGTTGTCTGATCTGAGTAAAAGTCATACGGTGTATGAAATCGATTGCAGATACTAGCATGATGCTTTGCAAAGCTGCCTAACTTCTTAGGTTCTTAGTAGCATGATTCCTAAACCTCTCTCTCACCAATTATTATTCAGCTTTAGTGTTACATAATTTTGTAGCCTTTCCAATGTGGGGCTGAAAAGGGTACTGTTCTGATTAGATACTTGAGCTAAAGCTATGGAATTATAGTTCACTCTAGTAGTGTCAGTACTTAGTACGGGTTAAGACGGTGTAAGGTAACCCTCTATCTAAGTTCATCCTGAGGATGTTTATTTCACTACTTTTATGCAAAACATAACATAAGTTCTTGCTGCTTTTTCCTTGTTTGTTTGGTATCACTGTTCAGTAAACTGGTCAAGTTTTGCTCACTATAGCAAATGGCTCCTCAGGAACAGCACAAATTAAAGGCAATGCTCGAAGAGTACTTAAGAGTTAAGATCGACTGGAAGGACCAAAATATAGTAGAGACAAAAGGATGCATGCCCATTTGTTCTGTGCTAATAGTATTTGCAATGGCTGAAAGCTTGAAAGGTAGCTTGCAGAAAGAGGGAGACCGGCCGATCCACGTCTCAAGTCTTGTCTATGATAAGGATCGTAGCTTCAAAGGTGGCTTGCAGAAAGAGCATCCCAAAAGGACAATTGGAGCAAGCTCTCATGTCTCTCCTTTTCCTAACCTTCATTTGTAAGTACTGTGTGGTTTCTCAGTGTAATGATGAGAAATGCAAATACTACATCACTCGGGGGAGTTGCAGATACTGGTAGTGACAGATGAATGAGATGCTGAGATGTTTCTTGTTTATCTTTGCCTTGTCTTGCAGTAAAACATGTGTTCTTACTGTCTGTTTTCACATTTGTACGATGTGTCTGCCTTTTTGGGACCAAGGAAGATGTACTATGTCAGTTAAGTACAGGTGTATATATACTCTGGTCCTTAATTAACGTACAGGCTACAAGGATTTGGATGCACGTCTTTGCACACCTATGGGCCATGAAATGACTCAACAGAAAATTAGTAGTAAGAGTTGTGGTAGTAGTAACAAAATAGATCTGAACTTAATGAGGAGTAACAAATGGTACCCCAATTGGTACTACTACCAGTAGTAAGTTTCTTAATGCATGTATGGTAGTAGTAGCAGTTTGGGTGTGTATATATCTCAATGGCAATCGGTACGTTACTGGCATAACTAACCATGGGCAATGAAACGCAGACAGTTCTCTCTGAAGAAACTGCCTTACTGCCCTGCCCTGCACGATATAAATATTGCCTCAGCAGCAAGAAGGAAGAGCAGCAGCAAGCATCCGTCCGCAGTTTCTTTTCTTACTGCAGGTAGAAATCACTAACATACCAATGCTCAGTACTCTTCAGATTCAGCAAAGCTGAAAAATTTACAGGGGCCAAAAGCTGGCGCGCGCCTCCAGTGCGTACTCATCTGTCAGAAAGTGCAGCTACTAGCTATCTACGCTGTGCCCTCCTACGAATAGCTTATGGACCAGTTTATAGGTCCAAATAAACCATAAATTATCTCTAAGGTACTTTTAAACTAGAGCTTAATTCCTAAGCCTTTAATTCTGTTGTTATCAAGAAGCATTAAAGTTCTCTTAGTAATAGCTTAGACTTGTACATAAACCAGCTATTCAGATAAGCTCTCTATAAGTTATAACGAAAATAAACAATGTCATATTCGTAACTGTTTGTTTTGAAATGTTTATGGATTTAACCTTATTGTCTATGATAAAGGGTGCAAAGTCTAAAATACCCCTAGACTCGTTGTTTGTTGTTTAATAGATGAAATCTTTGTTTTGGGGGAGTATTTTTTTTGCATAAGTTACCAGAAAAATTAATTTGAAAAATAAACATGACAGTAATATAATAATTTCAAGCACGGCATAACTACTAGGAACAATTTTAGAATTTTTCTTGCATCAGAATAGGTAGCAAGTTCTACAAGTATCCTTTCTAGCAAATTAACAGTAATTAGATTGCACACGGCCGTTTATCTTGCTGCTACCAAACTCACTGTAATATCATCTCGAACTACGACGCAGCAATGTCCACTTTGCCACCTGCCACTTCATATTGAACATACTCTTCTACTTGGAACATCTCAAAATGTTCATCACATGGAGCACTATCATGAATATAGTTATGCAAAGCTATGTATGCAAAAACTATCTTCTTTTATTTGTCAATAGGGTATCTAGTCTGTCATGAAGTATACGTTATTTCATCTTGAGACAACCGAATGATCATTTAATAACATTTTAAAAAGATGAATGGTCATGATTGAAGATATCCTTCATGCCAACTGGTTCAGATACTTGAAACTCTAGTTCTATTTGTGCCTTATGCCTTATATTATCTATTAGTCATGCAATATATAATATTTATTTAATAATAAATGTAGGTACATACTATCTTGTTGACTCGAGATATCCAAATCAAATCGGTTATCTAGCCTCATTCAAGGGATATCAGTACCATGTAGGAGTTTCAAGTATCTGAACCAATTGGCGTGAAGAAGATATTCAACTATGGCCATTTATCTCTTTGAAATGTTATTGAACCATCATTTGGTTGTTTCGAGATGAAACGGCGTATACTTTGTGGCATACCAAGCCACCCTGTTGACAAACAAAGGAGATAGTTTCTGCATGCATAACTATATTTGTGATAATGCTCTACGTGATGAACATTTTGAGATGTTCCAGGGAGAAGAATATGTTTAAGATAAAGTAGCAGGTGGCAAAGTGGACATTGCTGCATCTAGTTATGACGATAGTACTATAGCGCAGTCCGAGATGGTATTGTGGTGAGCTTGGTAACAACGAGATGAATGACTATGTGAAATCTACTTACTGTTATTTTGTTGGAAAGAAAACTTGTAAAACTTGCAACATATTTTGATGGCAAGAAAAATTATAAACTTGTCCATAGTTTATGTAGCGCTTGAAATTGTCATATTATTGTTGTTTTATCTTTTAAATTAATTATTTTAGTAACATGTGCAAAATAGCTCATCAAAACAGCAATTCCATCTATTAAACAACAAACAAATGAATTCAAGGATATTTTAGACTTTACACCTTTTACCTAGACAATAAACCTAAATTCATAAATTATTTCTAACAGAAAATTAGAAATATGACAGATTTATTTTTACTATAACTTATAAAAAAATTATCTGAAAAGCTGGTTTATATATTAGTCTAAGTCATCACTAAAAGGTCTGTACTACTCTTCATGATTGGGTGCGTGGAGCTGGAACCTGGATGCGCGCGGTCGTGGCATTTTGCGGTGAAGTTTCAGGATATAGAGCCGCACCCGACGACGAAGAGTGATGTGGCATGAGATGACATATATATACGCACATGCATAAATACGTAGTAGTAATACCAAGCAGAGACTTAATTTGCAACTGAAATAGAGTAATACTGTACGTAGTACGCTGGAATTCGTAGAGGTTGGGTTGGTGGGATTGCCAGGAGGTTGCCCCGGCCTGACACGGAGCATAAGTTAGCAGGGAGGCGCCGGGCCCCCGTGAACAAGACGAAACATGTATCCGTGGCAAATTACTACTTGCCAGCCGTTCCCCTCCCTCGCAGAGTCAGCAGGGCCGGACAGGCTGAGGAGTGATCGATCCTGCCCCTCTTCCATCGCCCTATAAGCATGTGTTTGGTTCCCAGGATGAACCTATCCAGGACATGGATATCCCATTTTTAGAGCTCATCCAGGTGTTTGGTTGGAGGGATTATAAGGATAGAGATATCCAAAAAAAGGAATATTCTCAGGAGATGCTGGATGAGCTCACCCGCCCAAAACTGCCGGATGAGATGAGCCTAAGTTTTGCTAATCGTGTTTAACGTTGTTAATTGCAGTGATTTATTTGGTAACGGTGATTAGACTTTTTTTTTGCCCCATCCCGCCGGAGCTCCGCCCGCAGCCGCCCCCGGCCCGCCGCTCCCCGCCCTCCGCCGGCCACCCCCCGCCGGCCGCTCCCCGCCCCCGCCCGGCACCGCCCGTGCTCCGCCCCGCCGGCCGCCGCTCGTGCTCCGCCCCGCCGGCGCCCACCCAAGGTCGGCCCGCCGCCCTCCCGCCAGAGCTCCACCCGGCCGGCCACCCTGAGCTCGGTCCATCCGCGCCGCCTCGCGTCCCCGGCTTCGCCTCGACGCCCCCTGCCGTCCGCTCCCCCCGAGCTCCGCCCCGCCGGCGCGAGCTCCGGCTCGGCCCGCCCCGGCCGCCTCGAGCTCCGCCCTGCCCGAGCTCGGCTGCCCCCGCGCGAGCCCACCGCCTCGCCGGCCCGTGCTCCCTTGCCCCTGCACGAGTTCGGAGCTCTGCCGGTGAGAGAGAGAGGATGGAGATTAGGGGAAAGTGGAGATAGGATGGAGAGAGAAGATGGAGAGAGAGGAGTGAGTCAATGACGTATGGGACCGCATGTCATTGGCTCTTTCAATAAAACTCATCCAGTTTTAACCAAACAGAAATTTGGTCCATCTCATCCACGAACCAAACAAAAAATTGTCTCATCCCAACCACAAAAAAATGGATGGGTTCATCCCATCCCACCTCGCCCTCCAACCAAACGCACCCTAATTGTCTCGGCCAGCTTGTAGAGACCCCATCTGTCTCTCGTTGCACCTGCACTTCACTCTCGTCCGCAACGTGTGCGGCGCGGCGCGCCCCGTCACGGGTTAACACCCACGATGGCAGTGCACGGCGCCATCCTACGGCGAGAGCATCGTGGTGACCGAGGAATCCGTGTGTTTTGTACGTGCTACACCGGGGGCACGACGTCGGCGGGGAAACGAAGATCGATGTGTGGCCGGTCAGCCGGACGGGTGCGCGATCTGCTCCTGCGACTGAACTCTCTCGCCCGGGCGCGCGGCTAGCTCCTTCATGGGCTAAGTGGCTCGCGCGTCGCGTCGTTCCCGTCTATGGTTAGTCCGGTGGCGCCGTACCGGTGGACGGTGGTATGGCGTACTTGTAGTCAGTTCCTTTTTGGTTCGATGTTCAGCTAGGATGCAGTATGACCCATTCGGAGCTTTCTCGTCATCTGAATTCCCTCAACAGTTCTCTTTTGCAAAGAATCCGTTGATTGTAGTGTTTGGAATGGAAAGCATGCTAGCCATATGCCGTGATTGAACTTCACAATCTCGTCCCAGTTCTTTGGTAGAATAGACCAAGTTTCTGAGATTGGTCTCCAGTGAATCACTGCTCTTGTGCGTCTCTGATGAAGTTCACTTAGTTCCCTTTTCTCATGCATCGCTCTGATGATCTGATATTTCGTACTTGACAGCAACTATCCCAGACATCACTCAGGAACTAAGCCAGGTTCCCAATTCTAACTTTGTTTCTACCAAGCATTTTATACTTGACAAGATTAAAGTGCATCCACGGTTCTCGAATTTATACGTCATATGATTTGACTTCATAAACTTTAAAACCATGTAGTTACCCTCTTAAACTTGTTACAGGAATTCAATAGAGGTCTAAATCCGATTTTGCTCGGTTTGATTGCTTACGTGGCGGGTTTACCATACCACTTGACAGCAGAGGCCCAAGATGCCACTGTGGAATACCACTTCACCATGGACCCACATGTCATTGGGGGCAACCTCTTCTCCTACCTCTCTTCTATCTGTCTCTCTTTCCATCGCTCTTCTCTGCTGGCCAGATACCAGGAGCGCCGCCGTCCATCCTGCTCCCTCTCGCGGCGCTCGGCTCCCTCCTCTCGAGCCCCAAATCGCTGGATTCTGGCCCCAAAACCCCATCGCTGCCTCCATCCAGAGCTCTTGGTTTGCTTCGGAGCTGCAAGCAATGTACATGGGGTGAAATAGTTTGAGCGCTGGAGGAAGAAAGGAAATCAAAATTTCGAAAAATGTTCCTCAGAATGGTCGGTGATGATCTGTCGTTCTGTCGTGGGTATTTTCTCTTGCAAGTATACGGCCAATTTCTCTCCCTTAATTGATCCTTTCCTGTTTGGGTTTGTCTATTGCAAACATCATGCCCCCAAAATACCCCGAGCGCCTCTCCGCTGACGTCCTCCCCACCGACCTAGGACACCGGATGCGGCCATGCTCCGGGCTCATCGCTCCGAGTTGCGACCTCCTTCGGATCTCCGCGCTGGAGGTTGCCGCTGGACAGAATTCGGGAGGGGCGGTTCCGCCGTCGCCCAGTCTGGACGATTGGCTCCTCGAGAACAGGAGGAGGGCACGGGGAGCGCCGTCCGCACTGCAAGTGCTTCCCAGCCAGGTGCCTCCGGGACGAGCTCACTGACGAACAATGGCAGTACCCTGAGGCGGGAGCCAAGTCCAGGCCCAACTCGGCAAGCTCTCCCGCTGGCCTTCCTCAATGTCGTCGTCGGTGACTAGCTTTCCTACAGGATTGATTCCTTGCTGGTGCTCCGAGTTCGGTCCACCCGTCGACGTCCCTGAGCACCTCTTCGTCGGCGTCCTCCCTACCGAGCGTCGGGACGCTTGAGGCCATGACCGGCCTCGCCGCCGCCGGATGCGGCGTCCCCTAGGCGCAGCGGCATCGGATTCGGCGTCCTTCGGGCACGACGGCACTACTGAGTCCACGCTTTCGTGCTCGCCCACGCGCAACTCGACGTGCCCGTGCTCTGCTTCATGCTCGCATCCGCTATCCACTGCTCTGGCACATCCGCTCCCTCGCACAGCACGGAGATAGCTAGAATCGCGGTATTCATAGAGAGAGATGAGAGGATGGGGGAGAGAAAGAGAGCAGAGAATCGCTGGCATGTGGGCCTCTGCTGACTGGATGCCACCGTGGCACGGTCAACTCGCCACATAAGTAGTCAAAGTGAGCAGAACTAGATTGTACCTTCGGTGAACCCGTTTAACAAGTTTATGGGAGTGAATACACGTTTGCAAAGTTGTGGACCTAAGTAACCATGACATGCAAGTTTGATGACCGAATGCATTTTACTCTGCTTGACAAACGCTTCTTTTCAACCATCACGTATTAGACCAAACATCCATTTCCTCACAAGGCCTGAACTCCCAAGAGCAGCACAAACAGCAGATGAACTCTGGAGTTCTGCAACCATCTGATACAGCCCACAAATATGCTTGGCAATTGTAACACGCTTACACACACATCAGATCCCAAACACCGCATGTACTTTGCTTCTGGGGAAGAAAACCATGCACTGGTATATATTATTAGGTGGACAGAGGTAAAATGTCAAGCTGTAAGAGGAAGGCTGACAGAAGTTACAGTTGCAGCATTGAGGTAGCCTGCCATGAACAAGCTGCGACAAGAGAGTTGAAAGAGAAAACTGTAGCTGAACGAGCATCCTTTTGTACAATCTACGAGGATTTGTAGTATTTGGTCGGCACGAAGGGCATCTTGGTGACGACAGCGTCGTAGGACTTCCCACGGACGACAACCTTGAACTCTGTGCCGGCTTTGTGCAAACCGGATTTTACGTAGCCCATGGCTATGTTCTTCTTCAGGCATGGGCTGAACCCTCCACTGGTCACCTCACCAATGTTCTCCCCAGAGTTGCTCACGATCTCGCTATGACTCCGTGGGGGTGGTCCTTGTGAGAAGATGCCGACACGCCTGATCTTTGGGCCTTCCTTGAGCTGCTTGAGGATTACATCTGCACCCAAGAAACCGCCCTCCGCTCTCCTCCTCTTGCCAATTGCCCATGAGAGGCCGGCCTCAACTGGCGTGATGTGTTGCTCCATGTCATTGCCATAAAGGCAAAGGCCAGCCTCCAGACGGAGACTGTCACGGGCACCCAAGCCAGTCAACCTCACCTTGCCTTCAGATTTCTCCAGGAGGGCTTTTGCAAGATCAACCGCATTCTCCGATGGAACAGAGATTTCAAAGCCATCTTCACCAGTATAACTAAAATAAGAAATCATTCAGAGACATTAACATAGTGTTCAAACCAATAACATAGTTTGAAATAAAAGGGATAGCCCCTTTCCTCAGCAGAAACAAAATAGAAGAATCTACCACCACTCTTCATCACCCAGAACTGGAAACCCATCAGAAATAACGAAATAGATGTTGGAAGCACAAAATGGAACAGGTGTGCCAATAAAGTGTGGATAAACACATCCAAGAAAAGCTAGTGTAAAATCATTTACAATAGAATTTGGGAATACTAAAATAAGATGGCGCTTTATTAACTGTCCTTCAGCACTAATAATCACCAGTGTATCCCACAGACTCACTTTTTTTTAGAGGTCCCACAGACTCACTTTAGCATGCTGGATTACACAGGAAAGTAATTTCTTTTTTCCCGAGAATTCGGAAAGTATTTATTTATGTTTGAATTATGATGGATGAGTGATGGTTAATCAATGTAACAGAGTTAGTACTAATGCACTTAAGGACTTGTCCTGGACTAGAAGGAGCAGGATCATAATATGTAATGGAGTATTTAGAAAATGGAAGTATAGTATCAAGAGAAGCATACCCAGTTCTGGTGAGAAAGCAAGGAGATCCATTGATGTCAATCATCTTGAAGTCGCTGAAGTACATTTTGCTCAAATCTTCTTTTGTCAGCAACTGGAGAGTTGGTGCAGCAAGCGGACCCTGCTTATGCCAAAGAACAAGTTACAATAGTGTCTTTCTTTGAATCTGGCAACTGGCACATATGTTCGGAATAAGTTCGGAATTGAAAGACCACTTCAATTTCTATGTATGAATATATAGATATGCAAACATTTATCCTCCTGTCCCTGAAGAAACAGTGCAACATAAACTGGGTTGCAAGAATCATGAATCAGTTTCTATGTACAGTATTCATAATATCATAGGACCTTAGAGTTGTCTGCGTGAAAATCCAATTTAGGAATTTCTGGATTAAACAAGGTAAGACCACATGAGGAAGCTTTACTTCCAAGTCCACCAACTAAGAAAAAGACACGCAAACCCGCTGAACTACAACTGAGCTAAAGCATGGTGACTTGTAAGAAATCAAATTTTGACCATGCAAGCAAGCACCAGTGTGCTTGAGCCCATGAATCAAGTAGCAGATAGTAGAACTGATTGAAACTGATGTCTCTTATGATTTGTCAACATGAAAGAAACCATATTTGTTTCCTCAAAAAAAACATATGTGCCAATCATAAAGTCCCACCAAACAGCAGCATAAAAAATTAAAACCCCCTACATTTTGCCATATACATACCATCAAAATCAAACTTCTGTCTTACTAACTGTAACATACCACGCCAACACTCAGGTGGGCTATAGTCTATACAAAATCAACAACAAACCATAGACTGCCACAGTGCCACCAGATTGTATTCATGCCTTTTCCCCAGTAAAACTAAATGCTATCCTCAAATAATCACCTTGAAACTGCATTTTGCAAGTAACAGAATCAACAGAATCACATATTTCTCAATACCTCACCGCACTGTTGATTAAAGCTCACAGTACAAATTAAAAATCATCTTCCCCACAAACATGCCTCATCCAAACATAGTTCTATCTTTCCCACTAACAGTACACACTAAAACTGCACTTTGTCAAACAAGCCACTGCCTCTATTCCGTGAGCCTGCACTTTTTTTTAAGTGCCATCACTCCACCATCTGCACATCCCAATATCCTTTATGGCAGAAATGGATCGTTTAACGTTGCGATGGTTTCAACTCCAAATAATGCATTTTCCCTCCAAAAAACTCCAAATACTGCATTCCCAATCCTATAAATATAATCATACAAATCTATCTTTGGAAATCTTCAATTCATCGCAGCCATCAATTAACCAAACCAAGAAAAGCAATAGAACCCTCAAAAGGCCAAGAAATCGCTCACCTGCAATGCGAGCAGGGAGCGCTCATCGTGGATGTGCCACTTGACGTCGCCGCCCTTCTTCTTGAATGCCTCCATGTGCTCCCCGATGTGGGCGAGGTCCTTGTCCCTGCAGCCTGCGTTGACGACGAGGTAGATGTGCTGGTCGGTGACCTTAGTGACCACGGAGTCGTCGATGGCGCCGCCGCGCTCGTTGGTGAAGACGGTGAGCGAGCCGGTGCCGTCCTTGAGCCCCGCGACGTCGGCGACGACGAGGGACTCGAGGAAGGGGATGGCCTGGCGGCCCTGTAGGCTGAGGCCGCACATATGGGAGACGTCGAAGAGGCTGCCGTTGGCGCGGCAGTTGAGGGTGGAGTCCATGATGGTGTCCTTGTACTGGATGGGCATGCTCCACCCGGCGAAGGGCACCATCTTGCCGCCGTGCGCAACGTGGAAGTCGTACAGCGCCGTCTTCTTGAGCTCGGCCTCGGCCGCCTCCGCAGCGCCCGCCAGGTGGCGGCGCGCGCCGGTGGAGGCGCCCGAAGAGGCGGCGCGGCGGGCGAGGGTGGCGCAGGCGAGGAGGCCTCTCATCGTCGAGCGTGCGTGGGGTGGGAGGGATTGGTGGGGTGGGAGGGAGATGGGAGGCAAAAAAAACAAGGGAAAAGATGAGATTTTGAGGGATGGTTGGTGGCGACGGGAGGGGTCGGGGTGGCGATCGGGAGTGGGTGGTGGCAAAGGGGAGGAGCCCGGGAGCGCGGTGGGAGGTGCGCGCGCTCTCAGGCGTTTGGTGATGACGGGATCAGTGAGTGATCAGCGCTCGCTTTGTTTCTGATGGCTTTTTGTCCGGTTTGGTGGTAGATGGTGACGGCTCCTCACTACACCAGTGCTCCTCTACTCAGCCAAGATTCGTATGGGAGAGACTAAAAAAGGCACAGTTTCTTTTGGGCTGGTAATATGGTATGGTACAAATGTTTTAATTGCAGACAGATTGCATCAACAAAATTTCAGTGAATCCAATAAAATCACCAAAGATTTATGATCTCTTGCTTCCTTGGAAATTGTAAATTTTCTTTGAAATCTTCTTTTGTCTACAAAAAAGATTTTCTTTCTCCCTTTGTTTTCAACGGCAGGATGGCATGGAGTTCGACGAGAGAACCAGTTGAGATTGGAGGATATCAGAGCAATTGGCTAAAATGCGCCAGCTGTAAGCACATGCAGACTAAGTACCTAACCTGGAATTATATTCTGGTAACCACTTGCATATGCGACTCGCGAAACAAGAGCATACCGCATACTGCATACGAACAATTCGAAATGTACTGCAACAGAGAAAGATGACCAGCAATTCTGCATTTTCTGCAACCGAACTGCAGACTCTTCATTCATATTCCATGCCCAGTTCTGTCATATCGATGAACCATTGCAAATCGAACTAGAATTTGATGGTCAGATTTAGCAGTTCAAAAGGCATGCCTTTTCTACGATGATATTCAGAAAAGGCCATGTGGCTTACAACCAGAACAAAATGCAGCTTCAAAAATGCCAATCGATGACACATCTCTATATAGGTATTCACAGGCTTCATCTCGCAGACATGAATAAGGGTAAAACGGATGATAACATCTTGATGACACTCAGATTAGTCTTGACGTGGGCGAAAAAGGTCTAGGTAAATTCTGTAAGTACCTCGCTACTTAGACCCTGCAGATTTTTTTGAAGATGCTTTCTTCTGCTTCTTCAATTCCTTCTCGGGTATCTTCTCAGCCTCCGCGGTCTTCTTCCTGTCCTTCCTCTCCCTCTTCTTCAGAGCGTGCATATGGGCTTTAAGAACTAGGGCATATGAAGCTTGGAATTTTAGGTACTCCTTTGCAGAGAGCTGGAAGACATGGGAAGTACAGTAAGATACATTTATTGGTCCAAACAAAGCTAATCAAGTGAAAGGAGAATGATCCAATGTCTTGAAAAAATGAGGGTAATGTTTATGGCACAAGGAAAATATTCCTCGTGAATGAATATACATTTGTTTCATCAGAACCACAAAAATATTGCAAATGACAGTCCTCTGCTGACATTGCAGAAAATATTCATAGTTTTGCCAACATCTCAGTAAATATAGAACAAATAGTTACAGATACTTATCCAGCCCTAAGGTAAAGCATTTGGTGAAGAAAATGCCCTCCTTAGTGGACCTACACAAATTTGATATGGCTCGGACAAATAGATATGCACACAGAAGAGAGACAAATTAGCCATGTACTTGTTTTTGTTATCAGGATATGAAATATGCGGTCATGGTTTCAAATTGGCAACAGAGATTATTATTAATAGTGATAGCTGATAACCCTGTTTCTACATGAAAATGATGGAAATATGAGAAGATAACAGATACAAACACCAGTATTTTAGCCTTAAATAAGGAATGCCATCCCTCGCCATGTCAAGACTTAAAAGGTATAAGAGAAATTAAATTGTCTTGGGAGTTGGACTCTTAACTTGTCAAGTCTCTTAAGTCGTAATCTTATGCAAAATGGTGCCCATATTAAATTGTTTGGTGGGAGAGCTTAAGCACAGGAAAAGAGAGGCGCATGGGTGCCCATCAATGCATAGCCTTGTCATTGGGAAAATATCCCTAATTATCGCGATACTAAATTCAAGGATTTCCCAAATGCAAGATACAGCGATATCATGAGGTGTTGCGAGTTACGATCATTGGGAGAATGTCCTTAAGGTGTTGTGAAATGAAAATAAGTTTTATAAACCTTGATAAAGGTGTTTACCAAATGCAAGATGCAGCAATGCATGGGAGCCTCAGTGCTTCATGCAATTGAAACTTGGCAAGAGCAAGAAACAAGTCTCATCCTTCAAACATTTGCATCAATTGGTGAGCTATCTTAACACTCCTAAGACCTAACTCCTTCGCACCAAGTGATAAATTTACTATTCAGGCCAGCTCCCTTAATGATGAAACTCCCTGTTAGTTTGCCCTCTTCATGCTTAAATGAAGTACAGCTGTATTGGTATTAGAGACTAACATTTTTTTTGTGCTATTTTGTCTACCGATGTAGGTATCAACTAACTGCATAATGGACTTATACTATGGCTAGATGTCCTAAGAGAAAATATTTCATTCCTCTTCCTGCTTATCATCATGCTACACAAAATTGCATATCCTACTTCGTTGGGATGTAGGTGAGGCAATTCAGTAAGTTACCAATGTACAGCACATCTTTTTCCAGTCTACATATTCAGGTGACCGTGTTGGTGTACCCATCTCTAGGGGTTATATCAAATTCTCAATACCAATAAACTATCCTTACTGAAAAGAACACTACATGAGATAATACATTACCATGTTCCATACCTAAGCTGTTTTAGATCACAGTACCTAGGCAGAGAAAATACACAAATGCTGATCTACGATTCACATTCCTTGCATCCATGGAGGCTCATTAGCAACGAATACTAGCAAACATGTAACCATTATGCACAAAACCAATGCAAAACACATCTCATAATCCTATCAGCAGCACATGGACAGTGATGGTACCGAGGTGGAGATATTCTTCTTGCCATCGGTGGCGCGGACGAGGCACCGGTACTCCACCGCCTGTTCCTTCGCCTCCATCTTCTTCAACCTAGCCTGGCACTTCAGCGATGCTGCGCACATCGAACAACACATCGACTCAAACTTGAATCCTTCAACCAACCAAATCTAAAAACCACCGCACGAACCAGCGGAAAAGAGCACTCACATCGCTTCATGGTGACCCACACGGAGCCCTTCTCCGTGCTCCGCTCGTACATGTTCGTCAGCTCGCTTAGGAACGGATCTGGTTGCATCTGCACCTGAACAAACAACGCAAATGCGATAAACATTGGATCGATCATAGTTAGTTCGAGAAAGCCCGTTAGATTTTCTCAGAATTTTTGTTCCTTTTTCTACTTCCGATCTGAACTATGCGACGCCAGGAACCAGTAAAAGCGTATCTGGATTCCTCCAAATTGTTTGCACCAAATCGCGATCCTTAACACAATGAACACGGGCAAATCGAAGAAAAGTAATCGGGGAAGTCGAAAATCGGATAGGAGATTACCATCTTGAGAAGTCTCGCGATCGCGCAGAGAGCAGTTTCTCCGCAGGTCTTCCTCCCGTCTTCGTCGCTTTAGCCACTGGTGTTCGGATCGAGGACGGCGAGGAGGGGATAGTAGGGTATGATGAGAAGACGAACGGCCGAGATCACGGGATAGAAGAGATCTAACGGATAAGGTGGTCGGCTGGTCCACTGAAGACTTGAATTGGGAAAAGCCACCGTGTTCCAAACGGGGATAAGGGTACCATTCCATTTTTTTTAACTGAGCTCCGTATGTAGAACCTTTAAACGTCGGCCGGTTTATTGATATAACGAATTGTATCTCCTCCTTAACCGTCCGATCCTTACTATTTAATTTTTTTTCTTATATTATCCTTAAACCTCAGCCATGTGGTTCTCTTCCCACATCGAGGTCCCTTTTTTGATCTCTCCGACACCATCTCATTCATAATGTTTATTGTCTCTTCTCGCCAGCCTCGTCTTTCTCTTCCTGTCTACAACGTCTACAACTATTAGACTCGCCGATGTCTCCCTGCCTTCTAACCACAATCATTGCTGATGTCATGTCCTTCTCCTCTTTCGATGTTGATCCACTAGCCAGCTCTAGCCAACCGGCTATCCTTTGTCATTCGCTGACATATCACCTCACCTTCTCATCCCACACGATCCACCAATTTGTCCCCTTCCAACCATCCTCCTAAGCCCGAGGATTAGATGTACCCCCTTCTCTCTCCCAAACACACTAAAACTTGGGATGCTTGCAATTTTGGAAGAACATCATAGGTGTTTACTTGGAGCAATGAGAGGGCTTAGTGAGAGTGTGCTTTTTAGTCTCACTATCTGATGCTAGGGACAAACTTCTATGGCTACATGATAGTAAACACACTTTTACTATCAAGTCATTTTATAGGTAGCTAAATATGGCTCTGCCAACATCCTCTAACAATTTCATTTGGAGCATTAAATTCTGGCAAAAATTAAAACACTTTGGTGGCTGGTGCTTCAAGGAAGCATCAACACAAGAGACAATCTACACAAGAGAGGATGAAAAGGAACTAAAAATATTTGTTCTGCTTTCATAGTGAGAGTATTGACCACCTCTTCTTTCAGTGTCGTCTTGTCAAATACATCTGGATGGTAGTACATTGCTCCTTCAATTTGACTTTCGTCCCACGCAATCTACGTGACCTTTCTGCCCTATTATTTCAACACTTTAAAGGCTCTATAAGGAAAATAATGGCTGCGGGTTTCACAGCTATTCTGTTGGCAATTTGAAAAACTAGAAATAAAGCTTGTTTCAAAAATGTTTTTCCAACTGATCCCACTCCCGTTGTTAATTCTGTTTGTTGTTGGATTGATTATTAGGCTAATTTACAAAAGGATTGTGAAAGATCAATGTTCCATCAAGGATCACAAATGTTAAAGGAGGTGACGGCAGGAGTGTTTAGTAAAGCTTCAGGATGGACCCGGTTGCGGACAATGATGAACTGAGATTAGATTTGTTGCTCTGTTTTCCTTTCATGGTGTTTCTACTTGACTCTGTTCAAATCGTTTTCTTTTAGCTCTGGCAAAGTTTCATTTGCCTAAACTTGTTATTTTCGGATGTTGTAATAAGCCGTGGTTTCATTAACGAAATCGGGAGCGGCACTCCTTTCTTTCAAAAAAAGAAAAAAGAAGCAACGATGACACTCTAACAATTGAGTTTTTACTGTTCACTGCAACAAGCCACCCTTTTTTTCCCGTTCAACTACTATTCCAGCAAATATTACTGAATTTGATCTTAGAAATCCCACGAACGGAAGTCGCAAATGTTACGTTCACGCGACGCGCTAGAACCGAGAACGACGAATCCTGTCACGCCCCGTGACGATGTGGTCGCGAGTGATCTCCTTCAGCGACGTGCACCGGCAGAGCGCCATGGTGATCCCCAGCTCGATCCTCACCACCCCTGCGGCACCTTCCTCAGACCCGCGTCCCCATCCGCGGCAAGGGAGGACGGCACCGACAGACGAGAAGAAGGGGAGGCGTCATATGCCAAGAGACGTGCTCCGTCTTTAGCTAGTACTCATTTGTCATGTCCATTTGCCAGAATAAGAAATCACCAAATCAACGATACGCAATCACAGCGACGATACCGCCGTACCATCTTCCTCTCTTTATTTGCCCGACATCAAATGGAAGCACACAAGAACCAGCAGTATCTCAAATCGACTAGTGCGCACATGCAAGGACAGTTCGTTCGATCAAATCAGTATGAAGGCAGCCTACAGCCGGGCGCGGCGGATCCTGTCGCCCTCCGTGACGACGTGGCTGCGCGTGATCTCCTGCAGCGACGTGCAGCCGCTCAGCGCCATGGCGAGCTCCAGCTCGTCCCGCAGCATCTGCAGCACCTTCCGCACGCCCGCCTCGCCGTCCACGGCCAGTGAGAACAGCACCGGCCTGCCAATCTGCGAGACGAAGCCACCGCGTCAAGATTGCCAAGAAACACCCCGGATTGTGGAATCAGGAGCCATAAGCCCATATCCGTAGGGAACTTACGAATACTCCTGAGGCTCCCAGTGCCAGGGCCTTGAACACGTCCGTGCCACGGCGGACGCCGCCGTCGAGGAACACCGGTAGCCGGCCCTTCGCTTCCCTGACGACCTGAATTTCTTGGCAGTTTTTGGTCAAGGACTCAAGATGCATGAAAAGATTGAAAACGCAAGGAAGTTCGTACTAGCTTTTTTCCCCCAAAGAATCATTTTTTAACACCGAAGCTACCTGAACTTATCTGAAAAATGCATTTTCTCATGTTTACTCTTTTTTTAGAGAACTCTCATTTTTATTCTCGGAAGGAAATTTGTTTTATCATATTAAGTACAGGTGAGGGATTCAACTTTAGAAAAAGATGGATGAATCCAGTGCAATTTACTGCTCTATTTTTTTCAAGAAAATGAAATTTACCGCCTTAACTATAAACATCACAGGTGCAGCTTGTGATTGGTTAGCATACCTCTTCTAGGCAGCTGATAGTCGCAGGGACATAATCTAGCTGCCGAGCGCCATGATTGGACACGATGATACCAGCAGCGCCATATTCGATAGCAAGTCTAGCTGTATTTTGCGTAAGTTTCATGTGACAACATGCATGCCATCGCAAAAGGCGATATGACATTGGAAATGGAGGATCAACTAAGAGTCTGGAACTGAGAACTTACTGTCTTCTGCAGTCATGACTCCTTTCACTAAGATCGGCAATGAAGTAATTGTCTGCAGCCACTTGACGTCCTGTATTTTAACTTTTTATAAGTGCGAGTAGAACAAGCCATTATGCCATTTAACTTGAAGTGTGTAGAATGGCTGATTAGTGTATGAATTAAGGCGGCGTAAATGATACCTTCCAAGAAAGAGAGCGGTCGACTTGGCTAGAAACATAAGAAGCGAGTCCAGAATCATTTGTCTGATAAGCCACAAAAGACACGGTAAGATATCTGAAAATCACATTAAAATTACATTCTACTCAAGCTATTTCGGTGATGTGATTGGCTTAGTTTTCAGGTAACCTTGTCCATCGTGCCGAGATCCAGCCCCTCAAAATTCTTCAGCACCAGATGTGAAGGTAAGGTGAATCTGCATGTTATCAGAACTTCAGAATACACACTGGATTCTGCAGTGAGTGCAGATTGTAGAACTCCAAATGAAATGAAATAGACCATTTCGTTAGTAAAGCATTAATGCATGATAATGTGCACTGCTGTTAGATTTTGACCTGTTTTTGATATCAGCTTCCCTGCGACCAAGCCTTGGAGTGTCGACAGTGAGGGCGATCGCCTTAAACCCAGCCATTTCAGCCCTTTTGACGAGTTGCCGTACTATATTCCTGTCCTTGTAAACCTGATTATGACAATGTGGTTAGGTTGACCAGAAACAATTACTCTTATATCATAGGTTAGCGAAGAAAACACATACATAAAGCTGGAAGAAACGTATTCCTGGTCCTACTGAGTTAACCTCTTCGACACTAGAAGTAGCCCCTGAAGACAATGTCTAAAAAACACAAGTCATATGTAATCAGCACACTGATTATTTATTGGGAATAGCAAAGATGTCACAAGCTGCAGTGATTTTTCAAACCATTATAGTTCCTGCAGATGCTGCTGCTCTTGCAGTAGCAAATTCTCCTGCGTGACAGATGAAATTTTCCATGAGAACATTGCTTTGGAAAATGGAAAGGAGGTGGTGAATACAGATTTGGCTAAACCTTCAGGGTGAGCCATTTTCTGCATGGCTGAGGGAGCAATCATAATAGGCATGGAAATGTTGAAGCCCAAGACATTTGTGGCCATGTTGACACGGGACACATCAATCAGTACACGTGGTTGAAACCTGAAATCATTTGTCAGGCAAGGATAAAATAAAATCATAGTCTGTAATGAAGTGATATATTCTTTACTTGACAAAAGTAGGACAATCTGAATTTTGATAAAAATTAAGAGATACTTTTGCACGTGCATGTATAATGATGTCATTTATCTTCTTTGAGAGTTCTTGACAAAATTGTCATCTACTTTGACCATCCAAACCACATGTCACAAGACTTAGACACTCAGTGTTATTTGTTTACTTCTGCTACCATATACTTATACTAATCAAAAGGCAAGTTGACCTACTTACGCCCAACCAGTTATAAATTTCCACAAGGGTTCATCTGGACCATCTCATATGCCTTCTCCAGAGATTTAACACAAAGTTTCCAATTGACGTGACAATTTTCATAATACATAAAAATATGTCATCCTTGCAAAACAAATTTCTGAAACTTTCTCCACTGCATTACTTTTCATGAATTATTAGTTGCTGATGTTAATTAAATAAGTACAGTTCATATAGCAGTATGCTGCCAAATAGACACGGCTAAAAGCCTGAAACCTGCTACTTTGGAAGATAGCTTACAGAATTCTAGAGAAGGCCTCCCTGTTCTCCTTGAGTGTCCACTGGTCTTCTGCACCGGAGGCGTAGTAGTCGTAGACCATCTTCGACAGCTTCTGCTTCGCCAGCTGCTCGTACTCGCTGACATTTGTGATCAACTCCATTCCTCTGTTCAACATTCATTGTCAGTTCCCGGTTCATCTATCAACTCCATAAGCAGTCAAATAGGAGTATATTCGATCTTTTTTTTTGCGAAGACACTAAAATATATTATGATCTGATGATACACGTATTACAACAAGAGAACCAAATAATGTTCTTGAAAATTGAGGAGCGATGAGAACATAAACTGAAGATCGCCGGATAGTTCGACAGGGAAGAATCACGAAAGGCGAGAACATCGTGTACAAATATTGAGGTTAATCTACCAGAAGGAGCTGAGTAAGTACAAATCTAACCTGCTTCGATGACCTATCAGTATTTCAAGATATTACCTTCGAAAATCAGTAGCAAAGAAACGAAACGATCCGAACGATTGAGAGAGGAACGAAAAGAAAATCTCATCCTTGCACAGAATCTCCAGCGATCACAAGAAAGATAAAACACGCGTGGTAGAACAAGAACTAGGTAGCGTAATCCAAAGGAAAAGAGAAGGGGTTTCTCTCGGAGGATCAGTGGGACACTCACGCAGGTGGAAGGGAGGAGCGTTGGAGGGCTGCGCGACTGCTCGTGTCCTGGAGTGGCTCGGGGAGGTCGCATGGTGTCACTGGTGTGCGCTATTTAAAGGCTTAGAATGGTTTGGTTTGGCTCTGAACTCCTGACAGAGGCAGCATATTTGCATGTGGGCATGCCATGTATGGACTGTAGATGACCCGGATCCTGACGGGCGTGTTTCAAACGACTGCTATTTACAGATCAGTAATGTAAGGAAGATAATAATGGTACTGTTAGTAGTGACATAATAGCCATCCACTAAAAGCGGATTGTGGTATCTAAACGTAATCAGACTTTTATATTTTCACGTGCTTTTACAGATCGAAATGGTGAAATACAATATCTTTTGTCTTCATGAGAGGATATGCCCCTTTCTTGACAAAATACTATGAAAAAGTCCAAAAAACGTGTTGAAATTGTTCATTTGGAATGTCATATCGGTTACCTATAAGGCTGTCGTAGGTACGAGCCTAGACAGTGTATTTGTGGCACCCCCGGTCGGCTACAGCGACCGCCGGGCGTGCGGGGGACAAACGAGCTAGAGCCAACACGCGCGAGGCAGTCGGGAACAGAAATCACTATTTATATTAGGGCACGGAATACAGAGCTCACAAAGGGGGGAAATGAAAGTGGGGATCCCTTTTCTCTACCCCCTGGGGGGTATTTATAGGGTTTGAAAATGAAAAATGAAAGATTACAATTTTACCCTCACAAGAGAGGGAATCTACAAGGGCGTTATGGTCATTTGACCATCCTTAGAGGATATTGAGAGAATATTCCCGGACATATTTAGGGAATATTCTTTAGCATCTCTGGAGGCATCTTTAAGAGCGTCGCGGTGGCCTCTGACGACGTCGACGCGGACCTTGATGATGTCGACGTAACCCTCGGCGACGTCGGACGTTGGGGTGGTCCTTGACGACGTGTTACCCTTGGCGATGGGGCGAAGCGTAGCCTTGACGCTCGTCGGGACAGGACGTGACCTGGACGCTTGCCGGGACAGGACGTGACCTGGACACTCGTCGGGACAGGACGTGACCTGGACGCTCGCCGGGACAGGACGTGGCCTTGATGCCAATGGTGATGCCAACGGGGTTAGCGGACGCGGGGTAGAACGTGTTGACTCAGGGAGGGGGGTCTTGACATTGCGGGGGGAAGCCCGTCAGTTCGGGTAGCGCGGGGACCCTTCCCCCAACAGTAGCCCTTGCCGGTTTGGGCGGTCGAGCGACGCCCGTCCGAGCCGACGCACCAATTTCGAGGGGTTGGCGCGCAGGCCGGGCTGACGACTTCTCCCACCCCCTTTTTTTCTTTTCCTCCTCTTTTCCTTTTCTTCTTCTTCTTTTGCACAATTATCCTCGGGGGGTGCGGGGGGCGGAGCCCCCCGCGGGCCAGATTTTCTCCCTCTTTTTTTTTCTTCTCTTCTTTCCTTTCTTCCCTTTTCTTTTCTTTTCTCTCCTTTTCTTTTTTCCTTTTTTCTCTTTTCTTTTCTTCTTCTTTCTTTTTTTTCTTATTTTTCTTCCTCCCCTTTTTCTTTTTCTTCTTCCTCTATTTTCTTATTATTTTTTTTCTTTTAGGCCGGCGGAGGGCAGCACACACAAAAAAGCCACCGCAGCTCCACACCCTCTCATCCTTATCTAACTCACTCCCTCTACTCCCTCTCTCTCTCCCCCAAAATATCTCCCTTTTCTCTCTCCTTTATTTTTTCTTCACGTGCTCAGTGCCTCAGCTCCCTCCTGCGGCCACTGTCCTGCCGCCGCCGGCCCTCCCTGCGCGGAGCCGCCCTCCCCGCGCTGGCGGCCTCGCTGCCGCGCCTCCCGCTCGCCTCGGGCCGCCACCGCGCCACCAGCCCGCCTCAGGCCGGCGGCCTCGCTGCCGCGCCTCCCGCTCGCCTCGGGCCGCCGCCACCTTGGGGAGTGCCCTGCTGAGGGCCGCCGGACGCCACCCGGGGGCCCGCCGCCGCCTTTGGGGAGCCGCTCGGCCGCGGGCCGCCGCCGCCGCCTGGGCCTCGCCACCGCTCCGGGCCGCGCCGTCACTCCAGGTCGGGCCGCCGTCCGGCCGGGCAGCGCCGCGCTGCCGCTTCCGCTCGGTCGGGACATCACCGCCCCGTGCCGCGCCGCCTGCGCCTCCTGCTCGCCAGCTGCTGCTGCTCGGCTGCAGCAGGCCATCGCGCTGCCGGCTGCCAGGGCTGCGCCGCCACCTCGGTTGGACCGGCGCCGCCACCTCGGTTGGACCGGCGCCGCCGCCTCCTCAGCCGCAGCCACCGTGCGCCGCCGGCCGCGGGGCCGCGACCGCCTGTGCTCTGCCCCGGGCTGCGCCGCCGCCCTGGTTGAACCGGCGCCGCCGTCTTGGTCGCAGCTGCCGCGCGCCGCTAGCTTCTCGGGGAGCCACCGCCACCGTCGCTTCGCTCCGGGCCGCGCCGCCGCTGCTCAGATGCCGCCTGCACCGCCGGCCGCTCGGGCGCCGCCGCTGCTCGTGTGCCGCCCCGCCGAGGCCGCCGCTCGGGCGCTGCGCCTCGCGGCCGTTGCCGTGCTGGGTCGCTCGGCCGCCTGCGTCGCCGTCGCGGGAGGCCCTGCCGCCGTGCCACCGGTCCGTCGTCCTCGCGCCTGACGTGTCACCTAGTGGGCCGCTGGCCGAGCCGCCTAGGGGAGCTTGCACCGCTGCCGCACAAGGGCCCGCGATGTCGCCGCGTCTTCCAGTCGCCGATAGCCCCACGCCGTTGTCGCCGCGGAGGCTCCTCGCCGCGCCGTCCAGCCGGGCCCACGCGGGCATTCCTCGCCGTGCCGCTGCTCCGCCTTGGGGCCGGCGGCAGTAGCTGCTCGAGTCAACGGGAGCGAGCTCGACCACGTGTATAGCCGCGCCGCGGCCCCTTTTGCTGCGGCCGTAGCACGGGGGGCCACAGCGGTGTCAACAGCTTCGGGTGCTCCACACCGCGGTCTCCACGCTCCAAGGGTGACCATCCCATCTCGTGTATAATCTTGCGTGCGACATCTTCTTGCCGTGGTGTGCACGATGTATGGGGTATCGAGTTGTAGCGGCCGCCGCAGTGTTACGGCGTGAGGGGGGAGGTTTTCACTCGTGTCTGATGTCTTCTGTACGAGATGAATTGGATGTGCGACGAACTGCCATCACGCTTGCTTCTCTTATGCTCACTTTTTACTATACTCGCACATGCTTTCGACGCCAAGCGTAATGTGTTCCACATGACAACTTCTCTTGCTTCCACGCTTGTTTAGATTTTCTCGCAGGAGCGCCACAGATTGAGGGACTTCTGCTCCTGCCCAGCTCACGGCCGTGGGAACCGACCGGTGAGGAGATAGCGACGGGACCCATCGCAGCGACCGCGTCGCATCGATCGCGGTCCTGTTTGCTCAAGACCTCCGTGGCCACTCGAGGTGACGCGGAGGGCGTGCTGGCGAGGCTTCCTGCTCGGGGCGCGAGAAGCGACACGATACGATAGCAACGGGGCCCGTCGCAGCGACCGCGTCGCATCTACCATGGTCCCGTTCGCTCAAGACAGTGAGGCTGTCAATGCCACGACGGAGCATCGAGATCGACGCCGCGACAAAGCGCCTAGCTGGATGGCACGACGGAGACGCCATAATGGAGCGCTGCAGTCGACGGAGACACCATGATCGAGCGCCGAGTTCAACACTGCGGCGGAGTGTCGAGCTGCACGCCGCGACGGGAGCGCCACGACGGAGCGTCGAGGTCGACGAAGCTGCCTTGACGGAGCGCCGCGATCGCCGCTCGCACCCCGGTTGCCCGCCTTGCCGCCCCGCTCCCCCACCGTCCTTGCGACGCTGTAAGGGAGCGCTGGTGCGTGACGCTGTTGCACGCCGTGGGTCGCGGGGATGGCATCGAAGCACTACGCTGGACGCCGCGTTGGACGCCGTGACGGAGACGCCACGACAGAGCGACGAGGTCGACGACGCGGTGGAGATGTCTTGGCGGAGCGCCACGATCGCCGCTCGCACCCCGGTTGCCCGCCTCGCCACCCCGCTCCCCCACCGTCCTTGCGACGCTGTAAGGGAGCGCTGGTGCGTGACGCTGTTGCATGCCGTGGGTCGCGGGGACGGCGTCGGAGCACTATGCTGGACGCCGCGTTGGACGCCGTGACGGAGACGCCACGACAAAGCGACGAGGTCGACGACGCGGCGGAGATGTCTTGACGGAGCGCCGCGATCGCCGCTCGCACCCCGGTTGCCCGCCTCGCCACCCCGCTCCCCCACCGTCCTTGCGACGCTGTAAGGGAACGCTGGTGCGTGACGCTGTTGCACGCCGTGGGTCGCGGGGACGGCGTCGGAGCACTACGCTGGACGCCGCGTTGGACGCCGTGACGGAGACGCCACGACAGAGCGACGAGGTCGACGACGCGGCGGAGATGTCTTGACGGAGCGCCGCGATCGCCGCTCGCACCCCGGTTGCCCGCCTCGCCACCCCGCTCCCCCACCGTCCTTGCGACGCTGTAAGGGAGCGCTGGTGCGTGACGCTGTTGCACGCCGTGGGTCGCGGGGACGGCGTCGGAGCACTACGCTGGACGCCGCGTTGGACGCCGTGACGGAGACGCCACGACAGAGTGACGAGGTCGACGACGCGGCGGAGATGTCTTGACGGAGCGCCGCGATCGCCGCTCGCACCCCGGTTGCCTGCCTTGCCACCCCACTCCCCCACCGTCCTTGCGACGCTGTAAGGGAGTGCTGGTGCGTGACGCTGTTGCATGCCGTGGGTCGCGGGGACGACATCGAAGCACTACGCTGGACGCCGTGACGGGTACTTGGGTGGCGTAGCCCCTTGCGCCACGACGGAGCGCCATGCTGGATGCCGCGTTGGACACCGTGATGGAGATGCCACGACGGGGCACGCGCAGGGTGCGCAGAGCTTCCTGCTGGGGTGCGCGCAGGGTGTACGCGGAGCCTCCTGCAGGGGTACGCGGGGGGTGCGCAGGGCGTCCTGCAGGGGTGCGCGCAGGGTGTACGCGGAGCCTCCTGCAGGGGTACGCGTAGGGTGAGCACAGGGCGTCCTGCAGGGGTGCGCGCAGGGTGTACGCGGAGCCTCCTGCAGGGGCACGCGGGGGGTGCGCGCAGGGTGTACGCGGAGCCTCCTGCAGGGGTACGCGTAGGGTGAGCGCAGGGCGTCCTGCAGGGGTGCGCGCAGGGTGTACGCGGAGCCTCCTGCAGGGGCACGCGGGGGGTGCGCAGGGCGTCGTGCAGGGGTGCGTGCAGGGTGTACGCGGAGCCTCCTGCAGGGGTACGCGTAGGGTGAGCGCAGGGCGTCCTGCAGGGGTGCGCGCAGGGTGTACGCGGAGCCTCCTGCAGGGGCACGCGGGGGTGCGCAGGGCGTCCTGCAGGGGTGCGTGCAGGGTGTACGCGGAGCCTCCTGCAGGGGTACGCGTAGGGTGAGCGCAGGGGCGATACATAGCCATGCATCGGGGAGGTGGTGCATGGAGTGAAGGTTGTCCCGACACTGCGACGGAGATGTTCTTTAACGCCGCGGTGAGGGGATACTCTACGCCGTGCAGAGCGTGCTCTACCCCGCGTCGGAGTGAAGGTTGTCCCGACACGGCGACGGAGACGTCGCCTAAGACGGGACAATAGCGCACGTCGCCCCGGTTGATGGGTCATATCGCAGCTCTTCGTCCTTAGGAGAGAACCTCAGCTCCCATCTGCGTCGGCGGAGCATGTCAATGCTGAGGAACATGTCGACTTCGGCGGAGCATGTTCGTGACGGCGAAGTGTGTCGGCGCCGAGGAGCGCGTCTATGCCGGACGGAAGACGCCGACGCTGGGCAGAGTGTCAACGCTGCGCGAGGCGTGTTGACACCGTGCAAGGCATGTCGATGTCGAGCAGAGTGATGACGCCTGGCGGTTTGGCTTTGTTTCTGGGGGAGCCCCTTGTCCAGGTGGTGCCGAGCGCGGAAGGTGTCGAGCCACACACGGACCGTGCCCGGGGAGGGCGTTAAGGCGCATGTCGTACTTTGCCCGCGGATGGTGTTGGAGCGTGCTGCGGTAGCTTGCCGAGACGTCTGTGGTGTCGCCTGCAAGGTGTGTGCCCTTTTTGCGTGAATTTTGACGCGGCGTGCTCCAGTGGGATTATTAGGCCATCGTGTCGGAGGAGATAGTGTGTTGCGAGGTGTGCAGTACCCTGCCTCCCAACGGAAAAACCTAGCGCTCGAGGACATGGCTGAGAGCGCTTGTGGCCTTCCGCAGCCACAAACTTTCAAGGCCTGATGGCGTAGCAAGGAGGGCATTGATGTTTCACCGTTGCACGACTTCCGGATCGACATCGCGGGGAGCTTGCCGTCGCGCGACCCCGGAGGGAAGGGACACTCTATCCCGGACGGAGGGGGCTCGACATCGCGGGGAGCTTTCGTCGCGCGACTCCGGAGGGAAGGGACACTCTATCACGGACGAAGGGGGCTCGACATCGCGGGGAGCTTTCGTCGCGCGACCCCGGAGGGAAGGGACACTCTATCCCGGACGGAGGGGGATCGACATCGCGGGGAGCTTTCGTCGCGCGACCCCGGAGGGAAGGGACACTACCCCGGACGGAGATGGCTCGGACGTCGCGGGGAGCTTATCGTCGCGCGACCCCGGAGGGAAGGGACACTCTATCCCGGACGGAGATGGCTCGGACGTCGCGGGGAGCTTATCGTCGCACGACCCCGGAGGGAAGGGACACTATCCCGGACGGAGATGATTGAACCCTGTCACGCTTGATGCCATGTTGACGAGCCCCTGATGTCGTCGAGGACGGGCACGGAAGCCGCCAAGTCCAAGAGCGCGCGTGATGGCGACGTCAACGAAGAGCCCCTGCTGCCGCCGAGGGCGGGCGCCGCGGATGCCAAGCCCGAGAGCGCGGACGAGGGCGACGTTGATGACGAGTGTGGCGGACGAACACGGCGAAAGACCGCAGCGCGGTAGACGCGTGCGGCGGATGAGCGCGACGGACGAGCGCAGTACGACGGACACGCGCGGCGGAAGACCTTGTCGCGGCGGGCGCGCGCGGCGGAAGACCTTGTCGCGGCGGATGAGTGCGACGGACGCGCGCGGCACGGTGGACGTGTGCGGCGGACGAGCGCAGCACGGCTGAGGCGTGCGGCGGATGTGCGCGGCACGGCGGACGTATACGGCAGATGAGCGCGGCGGACGAGCGCGGCGCGGCGGAAGACCTTGTCGCGGCGGGCGAGCGCGGCAGAGGTGCACGGTGGACGATGGCGATGTCAACGTCAAGCCCCTGGTGTCGCTCCGTTTCGACGCGTGCTTCAGAGTTTACCACGTCGATCGCAGCCGCGGGGAGTCCAACAGCGCAGACGTCGGTTGATGAGTAGTCGGCTCGGAGGTTAGCGGCCGACGGGTCGTTGACGCGGGCACCACTAAGCTCCTTCGTGATGTCAGCGACGAGCATCGCCGAGGGCGATGACAATGACAAGCCCCTACTGTCAGCCGTGCCTGTGGTGAGGCCACGTGCATCGCTGTTGCTGACGTCGTTCTCGAGCTTCTCCTCGACGTCATCCTAATTGACATGACTTCTTGCCCGTGTCCCCACGGTCGGCGCCAACTGTCGTAGGTACGAGCCTAGACAATGTATTTGTGGCACCCCCGGTCGGCTACAGCGACCGCCGGGCGTGCGGGGGACAAACGAGCTAGAGCCAACACGCGCGAGGCAGTCGGGAACAGAAATCACTATTCATATTAGGGCACGGAATACAAAGCTCACAAAGGGGGGGAAATGAAAGTGGGGATCCCTTTTCTCTACCCCCTGGGGGGTATTTATAGGGTTTGAAAATGAAAAATGAAAGATTACAATTTTACCCTCACAAGAGAGGGAATCTACAAGGGCGTTATGGTCATTTGACCATCCTTAGAGGATATTGAGAGAATATTCCCGGGCATATTTAGGGAATATTCTTTAGCATCTCTGGAGGCATCTTTAAGAGCGTCGCGGTGGCCTCTGACGACGTCGACGCGGACCTTGACGATGTCGACGTAACCCTCGGCGACGTCGGACGTTGAGGTGGTCCTTGACGACGTGTTACCCTTGGCGATGGGGCGAAGCGTAGCCTCGACGCTCGTCGGGACAGGACGTGACCTGGACGCTTGCCGGGACAGGACGTGACCTGGACACTCGTCGGGACAGGACGTGACCTGGACGCTCGCCGGGACAGGACGTGGCCTTGATGCCAATGGTGATGCCAACGGGGTTAGCGGACGCCGGGTAGAACGTGTTGACTCAGGGAGGGGGGTCTTGACATTGCGGGGGGAAGCCCGTCAGTTCGGGTAGCGCGGGGACCCTTCCCCCAACAAAGGCTAATCTTAAAATTGCCCATCAAATGATGATGGTTCCTTGCGTTGCAGCAGCTGCACGCACATGGAAGTTGCTTGCTGAAGACACGAAAGATCAGTGGACATCTCGAGTTTTGATTTTTGCCCTTGTCTTTCGGACAAAACTGTTTCAGATTTTTGTCATCTTGTAGTGCCATTTTTGATCCCTTTTTTTGAGCAACCAGCAGAAACACTGTTTATCCAGTTAGACGAAAGAAAATGTTTGTAAACCGAGGGACGTGTTTTTAAGAGGAACACGTCAAAACCCGTAAAATAAAAACGAATTACTCCCCAAGCATCTAGATAATCTACCTAGCTGCACTAAAAGACATTGCTCTTATCTTCAGACATTGCTCTTTGAGAGATGTCCTCTAAGGCCAAGGTTGCTACCTCGAGGAAAGTGAGACGCAATCGGGCTCATTTTTGGTGAACCAGGAACAGTTCATTTCTGCAGGATCGATCTAAGCGCATGCATGGAATCTTATGTCCTTATGTCCAGACCAAATGACTCTAGAAAAGCATTCAGCTTTTGCAAGTTGTTGTGCCCCAACGAGATAGGGTGGTGTATCTAACATGCCCATGCTTGCTTAGTTTATGAGGTCCGTGTCAGTCAAGCTGCTCGTAGCCTCAGATAATGAACTCGCTGAAGCAGTGCATGCATTGTTCGTCAGAAGATAGGATCAGCCTGTCACGCGTGGGATCCGGACGGAAGCAACGACGTGGCAGCACGTGTGGACAAGTAGGCTTCTGCGCACACAACAAGCATGATAGCTCGTGAAATAAATATTACACACATCGCTGACCTCAATTTTCACTTTTGAGCTGTTAATTCATAGGAAATAATAACCCGAAATTGAATCTAAGGGCGGTGGATTTTTTTTCTTGAGACGAAACACGATTTCCGTTAATTTGACAAATCAACTAGATTATTGGTTACGGTTACTGATGAATTTGACATTGGAAAATACTTGACCATCCTATATGTGTTAGTCCCAAGATAATGAAAGATCGAGGTGCACATCCCAAAAGAATGAACTTTGATTCTGTACAGAGTTCAAAGTTTTTTATACTTTATGGAGTTCGAAGTTTCCTTAAAACTAGACTTACAGACTATAAATGAATATAATTTAGTCTTAAAAAAATTCTCGTAATGATTCATCCTCAACGCCGTTCCGTACCTTTCTATGCCTTCCTTTCCTCTTCCTCTCCTGAGCCCTGATATCCAAAGCTCCAACCCAACCCAGTGCGGCTCTAAAATCTCTCCTATCTACCACCCCAACCCCTCCGCCTCTCACGCGCGTCGCCCCCATCGCCGTTCCCATTCTGCCTCATCGTGTCCCTGCTGTCTCCACCGCGTCCGCCATCCTGGACATTGGTTTTTGAGGTATGAACCTTTTCTCATCCAGGGATTAGTTAAACCCCACTGACCTCCACGAATTTTGGTTGTGCCGGTGCACACTTGGTGGAACACCATCTAGATCCGCCCCTGCGCCTAAGCCAAAGGACAGCCACTTTGTGTGTTGATTTCTGAGCACGCTTCTGGCGCAAAATGTCATTAATTCTTCGCTTCAGTCAACTGAGGAACAACATATGGAGTAGTTTTCCTGTCAGGTTGCTTAAGCAACATGCTGGACTGTCATCTCGAAAATTGCTTGATCCTATAAGCTATGAGAAGCGGCATTTCACAGCAAGGGTTCAAACACTTGAAACAACACTTGTGGAGGCAGCTAGTTTGCACAGAACTTGTCTGGGTTCATGCATTGCCAGAATTCAGCCATTAAAGCTTCAGCGGACTTCTGAAGATGACCAATCTGCGACTGTTCTTATCTTTGATATTGAGACTACTGGTTTTCTCCATAAGGATCATAGAATCATTGAGTTTGCACTCGGTGATCTTTCTGGAGGGAAGATTAGCACATTCAAAACTCTCGTTAATACTGAGAGGGACGTTCCCAGATTCGCTGAAGCTGTCCATCACATTTGCACTGATTTGGTTTGCAGATCTGATATCCCGAGATGTGTTCCTCTTCCAGTGCATTCATGTTATTCCCGATCTCTTCAAAACATGCCTTCACACTAATCGCTGAACTGAACTGCTAAGAGAGCGCCAAGAATTAGGATACTCGCCCCAATTTCTTCATTCCTCAACATGATGCTGTCAATAAAGACCATATTGTGTAATTAGTTATGTGGAAAGCTATTTATGCAGTAAATTTGTTTTTCGTGTTTCAATAAACATCCATGCCAGTAAGGTAGGTTTTCCCAAGTCATTTGTTTGTAGGAAATCTTGCACATTTCTTTATTATGTTTTTGCAATGGAAAATTGGTTGTGTGTGTGCGGGGCTTCATTAACACTTGACTTGCTCTGAGTGTTATCTAAATTTGAATGATGTAGGTTAAGTGTTGTACTTCCATTACTACTGGCATTTGTTCAAATTCACCAAACTCCTGGCAGACCAGTTCTATGGGTTGCTCATAAAGCAAAAACATTTGACGCTCCTTTCCTTGCCCAAGAGTTTGGCTGTTGTGCAGCACCGATACCTCTGGATTGGCTGTTTGTCGACAACCTTTGCTTGGCAAGGAAGTTGGTGAAATCAGAAGGCAGATCCTCTTGCACTCCAGGTCTCTTTCATGTAAAAATGCTTCTTATTTTTGGGTTTAGGGTATAGCACTTTTCCTTGCAAAAGTTACTGGTGGTTTTCTGTCTACCACTTTTGATAATACAGTTTTGGTAAAACCTTGTACAGAAAAAATATACACTTTTTGGAGCAGTTCAAGATATGATGTTCCCCACTATTTGGGTCTTTTTAAGCCTGAAAGAAATTTCATTTAATCAAACACAATCGTAGTTGCATAGAGTATTTTGTAAACTATGTTTAATCTTTTGGCCAGAGAAAACAGTGTTTTCTGTTGGGATGTTGTAATGTTGTATATAATGCGCACCATGCAACTCATTTCCAATGGTTGTGTTCTCAATTTCTCATAAGAAAACACGTTTCTGCTATTATTTAATCGTTGGTTCTGGGAAAGGTGGGGGACCCTTTTCTTTTCTTTCTGAAGTAGCTCATTTTGTTTTGCTTTGTCATATGCCCATATTACTTTTGCAGTTCTCAATTAGCTACCTATCTCATGTCATTTGGTCAATCCCCAAAAGAAGTAGCTGTAGTAACATGGAGTTTTACTATATCTTGCAGGAAAAAAAACGTCCTATAAACTTGGATTCACTCAGAGAACACGGTATCTGTTTGGATGGCCCTCCACATAGAGCCATGCAAGATGTGAAGACATTATGTCATGTTTTCCAGAAAATTATTTTTATCTAAAACTGACATATGAAAGATTAATGAATGAGGCCATCAAGGCTAGTGATTTCAGCAAGGTTTCTTGATTTAAATATTTGCATTCCTCAGTTTCTTTGTTTTAGTGCTTAAAATTTATTTGAATTTTCCCTATAGGATAACCTTCCCTGCTACATAGATGGGTATTGTTGCCTTTGGTGTAGCATCTCAGTAATCATAGCTTCTTTTTACTGACATAATAGCTGCATTTTTCAATGAAACGCTTACTGTGTGAACTGAACCGTTGATATTTTCAGGGCAATTGGCATGATACAAGTAGAACGATAGCTGAACAATTTCTATTATCTGATTGTCAGATCCATTTAATAGGATTATATGCGTCAGTGGTGAATTAAATGCGGACTGACATTTCTGTGATTATTTAACTTCCTTTACCCATGAGCTTATGAAAAGAAAACTTGGCACTGTTTACTCTAGGATGGTATATGCCATTAAAAATGTTTGAACTTGCAGGAACAATACATTCTGCTGAAAGGTTTGTTGACTTCTGCTATTCCAATCAAATTCAGTTACATAAGGTAAATATTTTAGTCTTTCTGTAGTCATCATACCCTTTTGGTTATGCTCGTTGGAGTTGATTGAAAATTGCGCTTAGGGACAAGATTTCTCAATTGATTGGTCGATAACTGTTTGATATCTGCAACTCACTGAAGTGTATGCTTGGCATATCAATTCTGCGTGTAGAATTGAGACAGCTATGGTATGTACTCATTACCATATGGAGATATAGTACAGAAAAGATCAGTACCTTTTATTTTCAGGAATAACTGATGTGAAAATGAAGTCACGTTCTAGTCACTATCTTGTAGCAATAACTACGTCTGCATGTTATAATTTATGGAGATATCGAGCAAGACATCTTGATTGCCTCTATTCACTATTTCTGAAGTATAACCGATTTACAATAAGATGGAAAAGGACCCCCTTTCAATTGCCGCCAACTTCCTTGCAAACAATTATAGATGTGTTTAGTATTATAGGATATGTATCAGATCGTAATATCTGTAAGCATATTTCTTTTTTAGATGCAATGATGCAATCAACCTCCTTTTCAGAGCTCTTCTTTCTGCTATAGTACCCAAATGTTTTGTCACTGTAGTTGGTTGGCTGGAATTTTGTGTGCTAAATGGGACTAACCTTCAGTCTTTCAATACATCATGCTGTAGCTTTGTGTAAGGCACAGAATGCAGAGTGACCCTTTGGTTCCACCCAATTGTTGCACTTTATTTAATATATCACTAGATTTACTTCGTGAGTTTTTAATTGGTTAGTCTGTGTATTGTTCAGCCCTTTGCTAACCACATGTTTATCATGGTTTGTGTTCCTATGATACTTTCCGAATACTGCTTGGTTGAAATATACTAGGACTGTTATGATTGGACATATGTGGCCTGTGGGCATGGCACTATGACAGGCATGTTATAGTTCTTTTCTTGTTGCCAGTAGGTGCCGCTCCCATGTTATAGTCTGTTCTGACCTGCTTTTTTCTGTGGGCCAATTTCCATCAGCAGTCTGGGTCGAAAAGAAAGGATGAGATAATTAATACATCCTTTGATATTTGCCACTGTTAAGCTATAGATATCCCATCAATTTCATGTAATGGTAGCATTTACTCTTGTTAACATCTTACCTTGTTCTCTCCAGCTTGATTAGAGTCTCCGTAAATCATAACTCTATATGTCGATTTTATGTGTGCTGAAGCGTATAGGGTAATCACCTCTTTTGAGCTTTATTGACGTGCTCTTCTGTTTCAAACCTTTTGTCATTCATGCAAACATAGACACGCAAGTAGATCAAAGTGCCTTCAAGCAAGTGGCTTTTTTTTGCCCATCTTTACTAGTCCTAAGTAAATTATTCATTTCAAGTGAAACAAGTATGAACCTAGGCAAAAATAATGTTTGAACTCTCGTTTCCTTTTTTTTTCCAGGTTTATCTAGTTATTTTTTCACTCCTAACATATTCCCCTGTTTGGAACCCTTTCAGTTATCTTCCATATGTGTGCATCGCTGACAGATCAGAAGGAAGAAGCTGATTTGGGTGGGTTCCATCTACGTGAACAATAGCATTATCCGTTTAGGTTTGGAAGACATGGGGCCTTAGACACTAAAACTGTCATTCATACTTTACCTAGAAGTGCTATATATGGTAGTCCCTGGTGCATACTAAACTAGTTTACTTTGCTGATATTGCTTGCATATGATTAACCTTTCAAAGTCAGCTGGTTAAATCTGCGCAGTGATTAGTCTTGCCCGTATTTGCACTTATGAAATGAAGTTTTCTCCTGACACTTGTAACTCATCAAGTTGTGCTTCAAACCGTTGTGAGAGTTGGAGATTAAACTTGGTTTGTTATCTTGTCAAAAAACATCCTGGGATTTGTTTTTCCCCTTGCTCGCGTTCGCCGAGATTCAGTGTACATTTGTTAACTGTCAGCCTGGCATTAAAGACTCTACCTCGGTTACGAGCAATCTTACAGAAATATTATGTGACGTATATCAATTGAGATTACCGTTCTCTTCGTTAGAACTTGCTCTTTTAGCTCCCTTTAAAGGAAAAAAATAAAATAAAACGAGAGATCATGCTCGTTTAGCGTGTTAGTTAGATCATGCAGATGATTCCAGAACCTTTTTTTGATCTGAAAGCAACCGGCGTGCTTTCAGCTAGCCATGTGTCTCTTAAGGCCCTCGTTCTGTGAGAAGGACCTGGATTCAATTTAAAGGATCAGTTGTACAAGGACCTCAAAAGTAAAGAAATTACAATGAAGTCCCTGGACACCGGTCGGCCGCTTCTGCCGCCAGAGCTAATCGGAGTTGCGCCGCCGCCGCCGCTCCCCAACCGGAGCCGGTCGAAACCTTGTTGATGACCTTGACGCGGACAGGCGGGAAGACACCGAACACGTGCCTCGAAGGACCAGCGCGCCGGAGCTGAAGCCACCGCCGACGAACCCTTGGACTGAAGCTCCGATCCAAACACGAGACCTCGCTGGCGCTCACGCACAGCAAGGAAACCTAAACAGCAACCAGAAGCTCCACTCGCCTCTCGACGGCGCGCAGCACCACCGGAGCGAGGCCGAGGCGGGGAGACCTTATTCCAAAGCGACGGCGCCGCCATCGCCTCGTCGCCGTTAACCGGAGACCTACCTGCGCAAAAGAAAGAAACAAAAGCCACCCCTCGGCTCGCCCGTGGTCCGTCCCGCCTCAGGAGACCAAGCAGGTCACCAGAGGCGAGGCGGATCGGCGAGCTCGCCGGAGGGCGGAGCCAAATCCGAGTCGCCCTCTTTTCGCCTCTTATGTCCTGTAGCAACGGGAGGTTTCGAGAAAGAGTCGTACTTCGAACTCACTACAAGCGCGTTTTTCTTAATCTCTGCCTCTTTGGTCAATAATTTTACAAAGTGGTCATATTGCACTGTCGCTAGATAGCAGTGAGAGGGCACCAAATATTTGAAAAATTATTTTTATATGTCATCGTGAAATGAAGTAGCACCATCCTGCAAACACTCCCACGCCACGCTAGCTTCCGCATCATAGCTAGCATCCATGACCACAACACTTATTTTCTTTTAACCACAATACTTAATGCATGGTGTCCGTGCTAATTAACCATGTTCTCTCTTCCATATTCCGTTAGCAGCTGGGAGCCTGGGAAAGGAGATGCTGTGCCAAGCCAAGGAGCTATGAGATATTTTCCATCTTTGGCTGAACTGGCTCCATTTGGCGCACAGTAGCACATGTGACGTACGACCTGCGAGGCTGCTTCCCATCCTGCGCGCCGTCCAGCGCGACTAAGCTCGTACAGCACAATCCATTTCCCGTTCGGCCACGGATCACACGCACTGTTCCCGAGTCTGCGCGAATTCGTACGTCACGGGAGAGGATTGCTCAAGTCACGTCGGTTGGTCGCCGCGCAGCTTCACTGGGTTTCGCGGGGCCAAGCCATCGCGGAAAATTTGGATTTGGCTGTTTTAGGCCTTTTCCGGAGCGCTTTTACAAACCTAGTCCCTTCTCAGTCTTAGTTTTAATTTTGTCTCCGTAATAGTAGTAATATACAAATAATGTATGTATTATGTCCTGGGTCCACGAAGTGTGATGCACGTGGACGAATGATAGGACCCCTGTCGTGCTACGGGGCCACAACATGCACATGTTGCGCCTTTGCTCCGCAGTAGGCTTAATTCGATCTTGATTATATGGTGGAGTCGTGCCTGGAGCCCTTCGTGCAGCAGATGCTCAAAAAGTGCTCATCACTGCCTCACAGCGCGATAAGTGTCCTATCACAGCCCAGCCTCATCAAGTCCATATGCGTTATAAGTTAGGTGCGTGATAGGTCTGTTTTGTATGTTTAGAATGTGATATGTTATACTTGTTGTTTATTTATATTATCATGAAAATAAAATAACATTATAAATAAAAAGAACTAGATTTGTTAAAAACGCTCTGAGAAGAGGCTAAAAGAACCAAATACTCGTTCCGTGTACGGACTTATAGACAAGGATCGTGTTTGGTCATGGCTTGATAGAACATGACATTTTGTATCATCGCGTGTAGGACACAGTCCTCTCGAGTTAATTAACCAGCAGATCTGCATGTGCTCTGCATTCGTTTGGTAAGTAGGCACGTACTCGATCGTGCCCTCCCCGTCGGTTGGCGCTACGGACAAACTAAAGCGGATGTGCACCTACAACAACCCCACCGCCGACGAGTCCGCACCGGATTTGTGCAAGCTCCTCACCTCGTCGATCACAAAGCCGTAAACATGAGTTCATCAGTCCAAGATTCTTTGGCCTTTTCGCGAAAAGAGAGAGAGATTCCTTTGCCGACTTGACACTTATGCTACAAGCGCATGCGTCATCTGCCTGACCTCACACTATGCATGCAAGCTGCTTACTCTTACTTACACTGTGTCTTATTTTAAGACTCGTCTGTAATTAAAAATAACAAAGAGCTCTGGCAACGGACCTTGACTTGGGACCTTATTGTCTGATAAGTACTGCGTACATAGCTGAATTTTAGATAGCACTAACTTGCTCATTCTGTTGCTAGGATTAATTTCCTAACTAAAGTTATAATCACGTGCATGGCTATGATAATTAGCTACATGTGACTTCCTTTGGTACGTATTACTCACGACGAGCCATATTGCTCGCCCGGAGAGAGAGGTGTGGCGTGGCAGTAGCATACTAGCAGTGATAAATTTAGGTTGGATCTAGGTGCAGCTATACCAAATTAATATTATATATGTGTACATGAGAGGAGTTTTTTATGAGAGAGAAAAGAGGGTTACTTATATCTTATTATTTTACTACTATTCTTGAATTTCAAAAACATCTAGTGACCACAATGTTGATACAACTACACGTACCATGGTTTAAAAACTTCTTTCTGCTAGCGATTCACTGTTCTTAATTTCAGTGTCTCCATCGCTTTGCATGCTGGTCAAGCGCCAACATGCGTGTAGCTAGCTCTTATCTCCTTGCTTTTGGAAGAAGACAAATCGCTGAATTGCCTCTAGAAAATGACGGTTAAACTGCCAAATAACTACATCTTCATCTGTTCTGTGATAGTTTCCCGATGTAACAGGATTTTTTCCTTACAAACAGTACGATACATACGGATATATACACGCTACCATATCCATTCACTAAATAGTTACTTCTCCTGAATAATATATCCCATATACATATGCTTTCTCAACAGTATACAGGGGTATCCTCTGACACAAATGAAATGTGTGTTATAATTTAACGAGATCGACATTCATGTCCCCTTTGAAACGAGATGAAAGACAGGGATTTTTAGCGCATAATGCGATCCCTCGTACGTGCTTCTGTCTGCGTGATGCGGTCATTTGTGCTGTGAAGAATTGGTTGTATCTATAGACTACAGTGTTAAAAATGATGCCGGGATAGCTGAGACCGTTAGGGGTGCTATCGAGCCGACTCGACTCGACTCGACTCGACTCGTAAATACTCGGTAACTTAACGAGTTAGCTCGACTTGACTCGTTAATGAAACGAGTTAAAATGCGAACTCGACTCGACTTGCTAATTACTCGAGTAACTCGTTTAACTCGGTAATTACTCGTTAAGACATGGAACATTGTTTGTCATAAAATACAGCAGTCATGAATAAATCTAGTCACTATAATCATAACAGCAATACACCAAGTAAAATTACAGCAATACAACAAGAAAATTACTCAAAATGATCATATCTTGATTCAATAAAAGTAGTCAATATAAGTGAGTCAATACAGCAAGAAATTATAGTCATAACTAGGGCCTAGTCATAACAGGACATATATATGAGAAATGCATGCAACCAATATACTTCTAACTCCAGTGAAGTAACACAAAAATTTTTAGTAGCCACAACATATCATTGGCAGATCAACAAGCATCACAACTAATATAACACAACTTAACATCCAAAAGACTAATATAAGAGTCCAAAAGTCCACATTATGATAGTCCAACAGTCCACATATAACACTCCACGTGCTTAATATTTAACATAGATTAATGTCCACAATCCACAATCCAAAAGAGTAATATAACATAACATAACATCCCTCCATCTTGACTTGTTTTGACATAACATCCCTCCCATCTTGACTTGTTTTGATTCCTTGCACCTTGGACCTGTAGAAAACAATTTGACCAATGCAATCTTAATCCACTAGCTCAATGGACACAAGATAATGAGTGTAGTACTTACTTCTGTTCTAGCAGCTTTCACCACAGACTCGGGAAAAGGTACCAATTCAACGTCATCCTCAACATCTTCTGCCTGTCAATGGAAATGGCATAAGTTAGAAACAAATTTGTGGAAAACAATTGAGAAACCAAAGACATGTACCACTATTATAGGAGTTTTCTTATCAATTTTTGATCCCCGTATGAAGCTAGAAGCACATACTAATGCCTCCACCATTGCTGGGCGCAAAGCACTGCGGTAATCATCAAGTATTCTCCCACCAGTACTAAAAGTCCACTCAGAGGAGACACTAGTTGCAGGTATAGTCAGAATCTCATGCCATCTTTTACACAACAGGAAACCTATGGGCATTCAGTCTCCACCAATCAAGCAAATCAAATGTGTGTCCTCTAGAGGATGGTTTGCTTCATCAAGATAGATCAGCAATTCAGACTTAGATGGCTCTGTAGATGTCTCTCGCAAAAAGGACTGAAACCCACTTGACACTGTGGCTATGAGCGATTGGTTTGCATACTAGAGGATGACTCTGCCCTGCTGCTCAAAGACTTGCTGCTTCTATGTTCAGACTCAAAAGTATCATATAGTTCATACAACTCCAATCTCACATCATTTTCCTCACTTAGAGTTCTGAATTCACCAAAAATTAATTTAAAACAATATTGTATATATCTCATCTTGAACCTAGGATCAAGAATAGTAGCAATAACCATAACATTGTTCTTGTCCTCCCAATACTATCAAATTTGTCTAACATTGCTCTTCCCATCTTGCTCATATGTTTCATCCCTAGAATTACATGCAGCTACCAATGCAATCTTGACATTGACTATGTAAGGATAGAAAAATATTTGCAGTGGGGTATAGAAAGCCAGATAATACTATAGTGACCGCAGCAAAAACCTTCAGATTGAATGCATTTTGCTATACAGTGTCCAATCATGATGTGAAGGTTCCCACTTGTAATTCATATCACTGTCACCATATTCAGTGAAAGCATTTTATAGGGAGTGCAAACATCAAACATTCTATATGTCGACTCCACCTTGTTGACACATCTAGACACAACCCGGGTCCAATTGTCAAATTCATGGATTTTACAAATCTCAACAAATTTGTACATGCGGGATGGAGACTTTTTCAAATACTTCACCGTTTCCCTAAGCTTGCTTATCATGGCTGAAGTGGTTCGAGGCCATCATTTACTACCAAATTGACTATGTGAGCACAACAACGGACATGAAAATATTTAGGAATAAACCCCTCGGTTCTCCTAGCAACAAACTTGGCCATTAAATTTCTCACCGCAACATCATTTGAAGAAGCATTATCAAGGGTGATGGATATGATCTTATCTTCACTTTCCATTCACATATGCATTCAACACTGCCTGAGCTATGACATTCCCTGTGTGTGGTGGATCTAGCTCAATGAAGTTCAGAACACGCATTGCATAACTCAAGAAGGATCTATGTAGTGAGCAACCAAAGCCATGTAGCAATGTTTGTTTGATGTCCACAAATCACATGTCAAACTAATACTCTCGATAGCTTTAAGGCTCTTCCTAAGGAGTTCTTTTTCTGATTCATAAACCTTTATGCATTCACGTCGTATGCTCTTCCTACCAATGAACTTGTATAATGGATTCATATACCTCATCAACACATTAAACATATGTGCTCTACCATTTTAAAAGGATACTCATGCACAATTATCATTTTAGCAATGAGCTTACAGGTTTCATCATGATCATATTGACTAGGAAGAACTGAAATAGATGAATCAGATTTGTCGAGATCATAGCCAAGTGTACCTTGAGCTAGTTGCCTTCCTGTTGAGTTAAGGAAGGGACTACACTTCTGCAAATGTCTATTGAGACTAGAAGTCTGTCCCCCTTGACTGTAAGCAAATAGAGATTTGCAATAGTTGCACTTGGCATTCTCAACGGTCTTCCCTGACTCTGTCTTGGACACAGCATTGACCACCTTGAGTGCTTCCAGCAGTCTGCACGCTTTGCTCTTCCTTTCTTTGCAGCCTTAGCCTAGGAGAAACTGGAATACCTTTCTTTCTTTTACATCTTCTAGTTGGCTTCACACCATGTTGATCAACTGACAAATCATTGGAAGGTTCACTCTCCGACATGATGTCATTCATATCATACTCATTCTCCTCAAAAACCTCATATTCATCATTTTCCTACACATAGAACATAAAGCCAAATGTTAAAACGTAACCAGTACTTCTTAACTTGTTTACAAGCATCCTTTGAAACTTACATACTAAAACAAATAAATACAACCGAGTATCCTTTAAAACCTAGAATCGTAAAATAGATACAGAAACATACATACAAAATTTGTTGGACAATTTGTTGGATAAACTAGAACAGATCAAGCATTACACCTCTAGCAATATGCAAACACACAATTCTTTAGTCATCATGTGAATGAACTAAGCACGTTCTGCTGCCTCTCTCTACTAGGACGCATACAAACTGCTGATTGATCATAAATCCACGAGCTAAGCACAGATAGCCCTAAGCACAGACACTAGAACATGCTCATAATCAAACTTCAGCTTACCGACGCCGGTGGCGATGTGGACGCAGCAGCGGGTGAAGGGGTCGGCCGAATGGGTACAGGAGTCGACGAGGCTTCAGGATGTTCTTCCTCTGGTTCTTGACTCCATGCTTGGCTGCTTATCCATCGTGGCCGGAGACTTACCGTGCCTCGCCGCCGGTGCCACGCCCGGTCTGCTTTCTTGCCGCTCCCGCGCACTCCCGCCTTGCGCTGCCGCTCCCTGCGCACTGCCGCCTTGTGCCCTTGCCGCGTCCCGCGCACTGCTACCCGCGCGCAGTTTGGCGGTGCCGAGCCCTGTCGCCAGCCCGCCTCGCCGCTGCCAGCGTGGTTCGGCTGTGCCGACCACTGCCGCCTCGCCGCTGCCGCGATGGGGGCCGGCAGTTCCGCAATGCCGTCTCGCCGCTGCCGCGATGGATAGGGCCCTAGCGATGGAGTTGCCGCCAGAGCTGCCGTAGATGGAGCCGCCGCCTGCGATTGCAAAAATTTGGGGGAGCACGGGAGCTAAGGAGACTAGGGCAAATGAATTGGGGATGGGCTTATTTGCTGCCTTGGGCTTGCAGGTTTTTGGCCTGCCTGTTATTTTTTGTGGGCTGCCAGATTAACGAGTTTACCGAGTTACTCGAGTACTCGGTAACTCGGCTCGTTTAACTTGCGAGTAAAATTCGAACTCGACTCGACTCGTTAAGGACCGAGTTCGAGCCGAGTTTCCGAGTACTCGTTTAACTCGTGAGTTTCGAGTTATATGTGCAGCCCTAGAGACCATCACGCGTGTCTTCCTCAGCCGTTTTAGACGGGTTTTGCATGCGTACTCGGCACCAATTAACGAGCAGGACGTCAATGGATGTGCTCATACGCGCGCGGCCTGACACGTACACGGGATGCTGTCGCATTCGGCATAAGTACGAAAACGACCTGCTGCTTACTCAATCTTTTGGTTTTTCAGTAATCGATTCTTTTTCTTAACAAGGTTGTGTGAATTGTAAGATCGATGGAGTGAGGTGAATATCATATGTAAAACGGGTACATCATAGGCACGCCCTGCACGTACCAGCTCAAGAAAAAGAAACAAATTTTTTTTTAGTGCATGGTTCTCTAATTCAATGGAGTCCTCGTGTCAAAATAAAGGTTTCTTAAAAAACATGGCAGAGAGGCAAATGCAAAGCCAAATATTCGGCACGCGTCATTTGTTCCAAAGACGTGCGTGTGTTAGGTATAGGCTCCTCAATGTGGTGCTGAAATTAACCCGAGTTATTCACACAAAACTTGTGATTTTCCTAACGAAAACAGAAATAGGCTGAGTGGTTTCCCAGGTCAAAAGCGTGGAAATTTGCTTATTTAACTGCAGGGTAGACTGACATGTGGCCATCCACGTTTGGGCAACTCCCCATGGGTCTGGGCCGTCCAGATCTGATCAGACGTGCAAGACATGCCACGTTTGGTCCGTGTAGCGGGTAAGCTCACCGGGCGGTGCATGTATCTCCCTCCCGAAAGGGATGCTATATAAATGCCACCTGTGAATGGAAGGGAGCCCAACAGCAACGCACCATCACCGAACCAAACCCGAAAGCTTTCTCTCCCCAAAACGCCAGGAAGCAGCAGGACTCCTCCTCGCCGAGCCCAGAAATCCAGCGAAATCTCGTCGGTTTTGATCACCCAAGGCCCCAGATCTCTCGAGGAATCTCTCGCTGTTTCTTCGTTTCGCCCTGTCGCCCAGAAGCGAGATTTGGAGGTGGGTTTCACGATTTTTCCGAGGTGTTTGCGTGCGATTTTGGCCCGGTTTGGGAGGGGGGAGGGGAAAGGGACGGGTTTATTCTTTTCCGGGGTTCGTTTGGCCCTAGCTAGGTGCCAAAATTGCTCGATCGCCTCGCGCGATTTGGTGGGTTTTGGTGTGGGATTCGCTGTCGGTTTCCCTGAATCCTTGGCGATGTAGCTTTGGCCAGATTGCTGCAAGCCTCTTAACGTTTCCCTTCCGGAATCGCCGAGACCTCTCGATTTCTAGGCGCGTTTCGCGTGCTGCAAAAAGCGCTTTCGCCTGATAGAATTGGATATTAATAGTTTGATGATTATTTTTCTGATTTTTGCAGTGCTACCTCGCGGAGCTGTGGTCCAAACATAACCGGGTCGCCTGAAACGTTCATGGGATCGCGGAAATTCTCGGCGCTGGAGTGAGATCGCTAGTGTTGGGTGAATTCCTAGGAGGGTTGTTGCGATTCGGCTGTGCGGCTGCATGAACTGTTTCGTGAACCTGGGACTCAACTCGAACTCCAACCACTACGTCGCCCTGCCTCCTCATCTTCCTGCTGCATTTCTCCCCGCAGCCGCTGTTAAACCAGTCTAATTCTAATTCAAGTAGTAATCGTGAGGGAGAACAGACAAGTAGTAATCGTGAAGGAGAACAGAGCTGAACAAATGGCAAACAACAGTAAGTTCATTTGTTCTTTTCGGCAGATTTTTTCACATGTAGTGTTTATTTCTTGATTAGGCATTGTTTTTCGGGATCTTAGGCTCTTTTTTAATGGAATCTTAGTGCAAAAATCGAATTTTACCCCCATCTAGGACTAGGAGGTCCAACTTGATTTTGTTAAGCCAGACACTCGAGGTGTTTATGGTTGTTGGGAGGTGCCTCGTGGGCCAGATGAAAGAGGTATCAAGCTACAATTCCATTTCCTTGGTCGGTGGTAGGAAGAAGAAAAACGAAATACTAGCTGTTTACATTTGTTAACCAACACCTCACGCAAAGGGAACCCACCACTTCGGAAGCTTCTAGGATTTGACCAATTGGCTCATGGCAAGAACTAGTCCATGTGGAGTTGTGGACTCCTATGCTCTTTTAGCACTGAAAACTAGTTGGGAAGAGTAAGTGTGAACTGTTCACACCGGCTTCCTGCAGTTATTGCACCGAAACTGAAATCAGATTACCCAAACTGCATCACGTTGAAGTACAATGATGCTTTTGTTTAGTAATGTGTCCTCATTCCATGCATATGTGATCCATATTATTGTAATGCACGTAGTGGGCATATCTTATTGTTCAGAATATTCGCTAGTGGATCTAGTTGTCCATGGTTCACTATCGTTCAATGCGACAATTGAATATATTTATTCATTTGCTCTGTTGATCTTCTTTTTTTGCCTCTTGTCAGTGCCACATATATGGGGATCATTATTTTTGGGTCTTAGTGCGTTTTAGTGACCTATTGTCATTTTATATGTGGTCATTATGTTCTGGACTGAAGTTTGACTGCCTTTTTTGTGTCTGAAGCATATCCTGCAGAGGGTTTATCTGCTAAAGCTAGGTCTACCAACTAATACCATCATAAACAATAGCCATAAGACATGTCATGCCTATCGCCCATTTGTCGGAATGTGCATTGCCTCAAATCACAGCTGGAAAAGTAGATCATAGGTGTAGTTTTAGTCTGCAGTGTGCCTATCCGATGAAAACAAGGGACTTCAATTTGATCTGTCTTACTCTTACATCTCAGATGTCCACTGCGTAGCTACAGGCCAAGAACATTACGTTAAGAGTTTCAGTGCACATTGGATTTAGTTGTTGGGGTAATCAGCAAAAATCTTAATTGTCCTGTCTTACTTCATCATCATTGTTCTGAGACAGGGAACATGCCTCACTACTAACCCTCCATGATGGAGGGGGTAGAGGAGGTTGATGTGAGAAGAACAGGCGATATCGGCAGTTTCATTACTTGGTAGGCTTCTTTATGTTATTTCTGTATGAACTGGTCTTTTATCATTGGAGGTGCCCCTTTTCCACATTGAAGCAAACTATCAGCCTTAAGGCCCTAAACCTCTCCCTAAAAAAGGCCCTAAACCTCCACATACATGAACTCAGTTAACCTATCACACCTCACAACCATCCATTGAATTCCGTCAAATTCTTCAGAAGATTAACATGAGCTGTGCTTTTGTTTGTCCCATCCAATCATCATAAGACCGTGTGAAAGTGTAAGTAAGCTCCCTATATGAATATAGTCATAAAAATATATGCCGTCTACCTTACTTTTCTTCTGGTAGATGTGTCCAAAAGTTGGTATTTATGAGTTAGTTTTTGAATATTGAATTTGACCACAAATTTAATGTGAATTCTGAGTTAGTTTTTTGAATATTGAATTTGACCACAAATTTAATGTGAATTCACTTCTGCATGGCAAAATGTTAACTAGAAAGGAACACATAACTTGGACACATTTTTATTTAAGACTCTCTTCGCCACTTAAATTTAGATGTAAAACCTTTTTGTTTTTTCTTTATTTCAGGCTCATGTGGTGAAAATGTCAGGAGAAAGTCCCACACGCCTTCTGCTATTGTTATCGGTGGTGGGTTTGCAGGCATTGCTGCAGCCAATGCACTCAGAAATGCATCATTCGAGGTACTGCGTGATGTGGATTATGATCTTGTTTCGATGTAATAGTTGCAAACATATGGTTCCTTTTGATGCATTTCAAATGCTGTAAACTTGTCATCTCATTAGTTATGCTAATCCAGGTTGTTCTTCTGGAATCCCGTGATCGGATAGGTGGTCGAGTTCACACTGACTACTCTTTTGGGTTTCCTGTTGATCTGGGAGCATCTTGGTGAGTTTCATTCTTTTTTCTTGGACTACTTTTACATCATTATTTAAACTGTATATGACCAAACATTTTTCTGGAAGTAATATTTTGAACCTTATTTCCAATTTTGTGTTCATCAGGCTTCATGGTGTTTGTGAGGAAAATCCCCTGGCACCAATCATTGGAAGGCTTGGACTTCCATTGTACCGCACAAGCGGAGATGACTCTGTGCTGTTTTGACCATGATCTGGAGAGGTATACTTAACAGCTAGGTCGTTCTGTATGTCGAGAGATGATGAAACCCAATAATGCCACGACTAACATATTCTAATGTTTTTCAGTTATGCGCTTTATGACACTAATGGACAACAAGTTCCACAAGAGTTTGTAGAAAAGATAGGGAAAGTGTTTGAGGCTATATTGGAAGAGGTATTTTTACTCTTCTATTTTGGGTGCTTATTGGCTTTAGGTAATATTTCTTGATGTTTGATTTTCCTGACATTTATGTGTTCACAGACTGGCAAATTGAGGGAAGAAACCAAGGAAGATATTTCTATAGCTAAGGCCATAGCAATTGTCATGGAGACAAGTCCACATTTGAGGTTTGTACCATCCAATTCCTGCCTTTGTGCACAGATTTACCCTGAACATATTGGTCATCTTATCTGACATATCATCATGTTGACAACAGGCAAGAAGGGATTGCACATGATGTTCTTCAGTGGTATTTGTGCCGCATGGAGGGTTGGTTTGCTACTGATGCCGATGCAATCTCACTTCAGTGTTGGGACCAGGTAGGAACCATTACTAGCTAAAATAGCCATATGTCTTGCTCATGATGTACACATGCAATTGTTTGATTGCTATGCCTTAGTTATGACCATATCCTGCTTAATCGAGTTCAGGAGGTACTGCTTCCTGGTGGCCATGGTCTCATGGTTCGTGGATATCGTCCGGTTATAAATACCCTGGCAAAAGGCCTAGATATACGCCTTGGTCACAGGTATGCATATCTATGTTTTTTCTCTAAATGGTCTACGAGCATGGTTCCATCTGCCATTTGTTAGTACTGATCCAAGTTATTTTCTTTAGGGTTGTTGAAATTGTTCGCCACTGGAATAGGGTGGAGGTTACTGTAAGCAGTGGTAAAACATTTGTCGCGGATGCTGCAGTCATTGCCGTTCCCTTGGGTGTTCTGAAAGCAAACACCATTAAATTTGAGCCAAGGCTCCCAGAGTGGAAGGAGGAAGCAATAAGAGAACTGTCAGTTGGAGTCGAGAACAAAATTGTTCTCCACTTCAGTGAGGTTTTCTGGCCTAATGTGGAGTTCCTTGGAGTTGTTTCATCACTACATATGGTTGCAGCTACTTCCTCAACCTCCACAAGGCAACAGGCCATCCCGTTCTTGTTTACATGCCTGCAGGCCGACTTGCTTGTGACATTGAGAAGATGTCAGATGAGGCTGCAGCCCAATTTGCCTTCTCCCAGTTGAAGAAGATCCTTCCCAATGCAGCTGAGCCGGTTAGTATTTTGATACAAATCTCAATATAGAAGAGAATCCTGCTATGCCAATTCTTACAATCATGCTGCGAAATTTTTATTGCAGATTAATTACCTGGTATCACACTGGGGCTCAGACGAGAACACACTTGGTTCCTACACCTTTGATGGGGTAGGCAAGCCTCGTGACCTGTACGAGAAGCTTCGCATCCCCGTCGACAACCTATTCTTTGCAGGGGAGGCCACAAGCGTCCAGTACACCGGCACGGTGCATGGCGCCTTCTCCACTGGTGAGATGGCAGCCGAGGAGTGCCGGATGCGGGTTCTGGAGAAGTTCAGGGAGCTGGACATGCTGGAGATGTGCCACCCAATGGCCGAGCAAACTGCGACGGTCTCGGTCCCGCTGCTCATCTCCCGGCTGTAAACAGATGTGCCCTAAACTTATAGTCGGAGCTGGTACGCCGCGAGATTGATGGTCATTCCAGTGATTGCTCGAGGAAGGCAGCGTGGGAGTAATCTATCCTTGCTCTTCCTTAGCATGAGGCATGTGTTCGTGTGACTCATGGTGTGCCCTGAATAAACATTATGGTTAAACATTAAGTGTGGGAGTTGGTATGTATACTGTCAGACATAAGATGGGGGTTATATGCTTGGTTAGGCACTACGGGCTTACGGCCTACGATGCCATCTTTGTAGGACCAGATGGTGTATGTGTGAGAACACTGTAATTTACATTAACATTCATAATATTAATTATAAATTCGAGAGTCTTGGCTTTGGTTTTAATTTCAGATTAAAAATCTCAAAACAGCTAGGCTGTTCTTTTCTAAAGAGTTCAAGATCTTTCTCTTTTTCTTTCTACTTAGAAGTTATATATATAAGAGGGATGCATTATGGTAATGCACATGAGCGTGAGTGCAAGATGGTTTCTGCCTGCAGAGGGAATCACCTGCTCGAAATGGACGTATAGAGTGAAGAGAGCTCTGTACTCATCGTGCATGTCACTGAGTCTGAAGGCTGTAAAACTTCAAGTCATAAAGCCTGAAGCTAGTATCTGATGGTCAGAGCGTGTTTCTGAGGGCTTCCAACAGTAGCTACTGATTTGGACTGATCGATTAAGTGTTATACTACATGACAACATAAGCTTTTCCGGCGCACAGCAACCAGTCCTTTCTTTAGCTGATTTAAATCGTACTGTGCGGTTACTGGCCTTTCATGCCATCGTTCTGTGGTTCCTGAATTTGCGTCTACTGTTTTTGAACGTAAGGTATATGGATGGGTTTCCCTGCTCATTAATCTGAATGCCAATTGGCAACAGATCAATGTGTACCATCAACCTATTGTTCTCTGAATCTTCGTATACTGTTCTCGGCAGTGACATCTACTGTTTACCGATTCTGGTTTAAACAGTTCCTACTGGTTTCGTGTGGATGAAAACAAAGATGAAATGCAAAAATCCTGTGGTAATGATCTGCTCGCCCATTATGAGTACTGGCTTCAATTTTTTTCACAAAACTGAGAACTTCCTAAGTCTTCTATTTCGACGTGGGCATCAATGCATCATGTTCTAGATATCTCCAAGATCTGCGCAATCTGCTCGAAGCAACATTTAGCAACCAACCTGTCGATTTGAGAGAAACTTCACCCTGCTGTCCTTTCATCTCATTACCCTAACCGATACTTGCTCGCTGATAGGCCGGGATAGTACTGAACGGATCGGTGCCAAGTTGCTGGTTGCAGGCAAGCAGTGTCCAGAGGACGGTTTGTAGAGCGACCCCTTGCAATGAATTGCCAAAATGAGACAGGAAAGGAGCCTTGCTCGGCCTGATGCGGTTGCCCTCCTCCATGGGTATATCTTGACCACCACACTTGTCTATCAGAGTAAAGGGATATAATTGACAAAATTATCTGATCATCTCTACCCAATAGTTCATCTTCTGCTCGAACGAATGAAAATGCTAGTTTAGTGAATGTGTGATGGAAATCTGTATATCAACATATCAAAAGAGATGGTGTCCATAGACTAAACTTTGTGTGCTGGATGTTGCATGAAAGATGTCTAGCTTATATATTGTAACCTCGATCTCGTGACCCACTTAAACTTCATGGCATGTGTTCTCACACTCGAATTTCTGCCCACTCGTGCACTCATGCCTCCGAAATTACTAGTGGTTCTCTGAGACTCGGACAACCTTTCTGAAGGCAAAACAAAGCTCCAAACTCCCATGTTCGCATAGCTTCAGCCCAGTGTATCCAACATTTTCAGCTCGGTTTGTCTATGAGAAACGAAACGTATCATACATGAGATGGCATTCCTGTATGTGCCTGCAAGCACTTGTGCAGAAACAGTACTCGCGATGGAAGGCCAATAACAACACTTCTCTGGGCACTACCGTCATCATACGGTCACGGACGACGATTACTCATGCCTAGCCTCGCTCTCAAGTCTCAACCCATTTATTATTGCCCCCAAACCTTCTTTTTTCCGCTGAAAATTTTGTTTTCGGTTTCTACTGGACCACATAAAACCAGCACACTCCCAATTCCAAAATGAACACTATGCACGGCACTATAAATACAAGCTCCCCAACGTACTACCCCACATGAGCTAACACGAAGCTTCCATGTCCATACATTTTTAGCGTGCTGCGTATAAAGTGTAAACATACTACACATGCAGTTTGCAGGTTATTGTGCGTAGCATGCTCACGCTGGTCATGGCAAAGGCCCAGCTCGTCGCCCGGTTCGCCGTCGAGGTCGCGCCGTCGCAGCTGTCGTCGATCATCAGGCGCCGCCGCCGCGGGATCCCGAGGATGCTGGACACGATAGCCGAGGAGGAGAAAGAGGCAGCCGTGGAGCTGTCATCGTCCTACCCGCTGCACGCCAAGGCGTCTCCTCGCCGCAGTGTGACCGTCGGATACGCCAGGGAGATCAGCGGCGCCGAGAAGGGGCAGCGGTGCGACGGCAGCAGCTCCTCCGCGGCGCACGGCGAGAAGCGGCTCGTCCTCGCCTCCGCGCCGGACAAAGCGGGGTGCGCGCTCTCCAAGACCACCGCTTGATTGGATCTGTACGAATCCGTCGAACTAGCTAGCTAGTATAGTACTCTATGCATGTATGGTAGTGCTGTCGTTGTGTGGTTTTAGACTTGCGGATCGATACATGAACTACTTGTGTTATGCGTGTGGAGTTTTAACCATCTAGCGTCGAGTGGTACGTACGTACGTACTGAAAGCTTGAACATGTAACCCCTCTCTGTTCACGGCCGATAGCTAATAAAATGGTTCTCAGTTTCAATGAGGAGGTGACGAGACGTTTTCAATCAGGCAACTGCATGCATGCATGCCTCCCAGCCTCCTGGAACCCGAAGGCCTCGTGGTAGGCCAATTGTCCACGCAGCGGTACGGCACACATCTGCCGCATGCGTGGTCACTTCCTCGCGCGCCGTGATTGTTCCACCTGCCGATCCAACTGCAATCTGCGAGCCGGGGCCAATCAGTAGGGCGGGATCTGAAGTGGATCGTGGACTGGTGGCACGCCTGCGTCGGTGTCTGTTGCCGTGATGCTCTCCAGGGAACAACCATTTTGCCCGCGCCGGGGTCGCGGTTACCATGCTGCGGCGGTGCTCTCAGGCACCAGTTGGCGCGCGGTTGAATCCTGCGGTAACGAAAAGGGCACGGCCCCGCGCGCGTCCACAACACAACACGCTCAGCACATCAGCGGCGTAGGCACTCGTGGCGCGCGCCTGAGGGCTGAGCCGAGTTCGCGCGGTTCAGGCGTGCCGTCGTTCCTCCGTCGCGCGCGCCGGCCAGTGACCGAAACATATATTTGCCCCGCGTGGCCCGTGTGAGCCGTCTGCAGGCCGAAGCCTTACGATTGCGTTGCGATTGCGCAGCCTGGCTCTCGGGGTAGCGCATCTTACACAGGAAACCCAACTCGCTGCGCGGATCGATCAATGGCACGTCGATGGCTCACGGGCTCAGTGCACGGGCGGCCGTAGTCAGTAACGACGTCAAGTCTCAAAAAACCGCAAGAGATTTTAGAGGGGTGGGGAGCGACAAGTCCGGTCTAAAAATTGCACGGTGTAAACTGTAAACATAGTTGAGAGAGTAGAAGTGGAGAAGGAATAAAATAAAGTAAATAAACAGTAAAAACAAAATGACAAGTATATAAGAAGACTTCTCTCTATTTTTTTATTGATAGATTAATTCTCACGTACATTACAATGCCAACCATGAGCTCTTTTTATTTATAGCCAAAGGTTGATCTACTGTATCGAGAGAGATAAGGACCCAATCAAATTGATCAAGAGGAAACTTACCCCCACATAGAGGTGGTGGGCTCCATAAGTTCTCTAGCAGTGACGACGCCAGACCAGTTGCACGGTTGCACCCCACCTCAAACCAAGAATTGTGAATGCCCCAACCCAAAACACAACAACAATCTCACGATGGACACATGCACACACCAACACCGCCACCACCACCAACAACAGAAAAAACAAATATGAGCAAGACAGCAAGCACTCACAATTTGCATGGGTCATGTTGGTTTGTCGCACCTCCAAGACGAATGGCCTAGCCACAAGTAGTCTTTAAAAGTTATGGCGGCACTGCAGATCACAGCATACCTTTTGTTAAACAAAAGCTAGAAGGACATAGTGACTCTCTCACTCCACATATAGTGTCGCTTTATTTCGGTACATAGATTTGAGAGAGGGACTCGAAAGCAAGAACATGGGCAATGGCAGCAGATGATTCGCTCACATGCATACTGTATCAAGAATCACCACGGCGTAAATGTATGCGTTGCAGAGACCTCTAGCCGCCACTGAAGTTCTATTATGCATGTACAGGCCTACCGTTTTATTCAGTTGGAAACATAATTTTGGTTTACTGTCTCTGTAAGTGGAAGCGTACTAATACGTTGGCTGATTGGCGGAAGAAGACGCAACTCACGCGACGCGCGACGGCGCGAGCCGTGCAAGTCAAAATTCCCGCGAACAGACAACTCTAAAATTGCACACATTCAGTCCGGCCGTTTCATGTGTCTCCTCACTGTCAAAACGACCCCACTGCACCCTCCGCAAATGCGCCCCACATGTCAGGGGACTCACACTCCGACGACCCCTCAAGCCCTCGCTTTCATGAACCACGATCACGCAACCATTCCCGCTTCCGAAAGCATCTCCAACCTCCCAGATAACGCCACGTCCTACATCCCGAGATCCCAGCCGTCCATCCTGCCTTTCCCGTGGGCAAGCCTAAGCGAATCACCACCGTCCAACCCACTCCCTATAGACACCAACGGTGTGGATACTTCCTTTCCCACCGCCGGCCAGATCCGCCCGCGACTAAAAAGATCTCTTCGCCTCCTCCGCTGCCGTGCTCTCGGGTTCCGGATCCAACTGACAAAGCCCACCAATCCAGCACGCGAAACCCTCGCCGGCGGCGCGGCGGCGATGGCCTCCACCCTCCTCGCCGGCCGGCGCGGGCCTCACCACCAACACTGGGGGGAGAATCGAGCCCCGCTCACACCCGTGGCCCCCAACCCTAACCCCAGCCACGACGCCCTTCCACGCGCCGACAGCTCCAAGACGTCGCTGGTGGCCTCGCCGGCGTCCGGCTACGTGACGTTCCGGCCGGCGGAGCTGGCCCACCGAGAGGCCAGCGCGCTGCGGGAACGCCTCGCGGGCGAGCTCGGCCAGGTCCGCGCCCTCCTCTCCCGCATCGACACGTGGCAGCGGGAGCAGCAGCAGCAGGACGAGCAGGGCCAGCCGAAGGACCTTCCCCGCCTCCGGCGAAGCTCCGGGCGTCGATGCGGAAGCGCTGCGGCCAGATCCTGGCGAAGCTGCAGAAGGACAAGCGAAGCATTTGGTTCAACGCCCCGGTGGAAGTCGAGCGCCTCGGCCTCCACGACTACCACACCGTCATCAAGAGCCCCATGGATCTCGGCACCGTCAATACCAACCTCGCCGCCAGGAAGTACACCTCGCACGACGCCTTCGCCGCCGACGTCCGGCTCACGTTCTCCAACGCGCTGCGGTACAACCCTGCCGGGCACGAGGTCCACACCTTCGCCGGCGACCTCCTCGCCTCGTTTGAGAAGATGTACAAAGCGGCGGTCTCTTGGTTCGAGGGCGAATGCAAGCGCCTTGGACCACCGATGCCAGTGCCAGCGGAATTGCCACCGCAGGTTGTTCCGGCACAGGTCAAGCCGAGGGCGGTGAAAATGCGGAAACCGAAGGCGAGGGAGCCGAACAAGAGGGAGATGAGCTTGGAGGAGAAGAACATGCTTAGGATGGGGCTGGAGAGCTTGCCCGAAGAGAAGATGCATAATGTGTTGCAGATTGTGCGGAAGAGGAATGCCAATCCAGAGCTGCTTGGGGATGAGATCGAGCTGGATATTGACGAGATGGATATTGAGACACAGTGGGAGCTTGATCGATTCGTCAACAACTTCAACAAGGCGCTCAACAAGAGCCGACGAGCTGCGATGATGGATGGTGACACTGCTGAGGTCAACGATCCTGCTGTGGCTGATGCTGTGAACGTAGTTGTGCCTACATTGGTTGACAATGGTGATGCGGTAATGGCAGTAGGAAGCAACATACGTTGTTCTTGGTTGCAGTTAGTGAATGTGCAAACTGGACTCTCATGTGGGTTATTTTATTTTGTTATTTACAGGACAGCGAGAATCCTGAGAAGAAGACGATAGGGGCTGAGCAGGTGGATGAGTATGTAGATATTGGGGATGAGATGCCAACCGCGACTTACCAATCAGTGGAGATCGAGAAGGCTACTGAGGTCACGAGTATCTCTGGTGGTTCAGGCAGTGGCTCCTCATCATCCAGTGGTATTGTCAACCCTCAGTTTATTCTTCATGAACCAAAGTTTTTGCATTATTTCCCATTTAACTTTGTTTACAGGTTCGGAGTCGGGGAGCTCAGGGAACAGCGCCTCAGAAGCTGGTGATGCTCGTTCTCTGGTGTAGAGCGGGTCGTTCTAACAGTAGGATTTGAGTAGGTGGATGATGTGAATTCTTGTTTCTGAGATGTGCATGTCCGCTTGGATTTAATTAACATAGTTCGTAGTGGATGGGCTGGCTTTGGGGTAATCTGATAGCTCAGCTGGACCATGTATATATAAGTCAAAAAGTGGAAGGTACTGAGGCATGTAGTAGTTCATCTGGCCTTCTGATCTGAGCGTGGCTCTTGTATCAGTATGTTTTCCGTAGTACAGCTATTCTTCGCTAAAAAATGGCTATTTACTTTGCAACTATCTTAGGTATTTTGATGAGTGTTATGCACCACATAACTATGGCATTCGAAGTAAGAAGATATTGAAGTCCTGTTCATTATTTTGGTCTGGTGAGTTCTATTGATGACATATGAGAATGATATAATCGTTTTTGAGAGGTATATGAATGTCAGTAGCCATGCAAACTTGAGTTGATTCTGTTTATTTGTCCCAGTGATGTTGCTTGCTTTGCGCTAATTATACCCTTGCATATCAACGAGTATCTGTGCTATTTTATTGTCTGACACTGCAAGACCTTAAACTAGCCTGCTATTATTGGGTAACTTGAGAATTTCTTGTTGCTGGAAGCTTTTTTGACGCATAACTGGAAATGCCAGTAAAAGGCATCGGTGTGCCGTTGCAATTTCTGGTAAATTAGTTTTCTTGTGTTAATCAATCGCTTACATTGAAATGGTGGATGCAGTTCCAATGCTTATGTGAGATGAGGCGATGAGCTCGTTCTATGATTCTACATGTGTTACCCAGGTAACTTATCCTCGCCTTTATTTTCTTACAATTGAGAGAGAATTTTGTTCACACTGTTCACCAGGTCCCCAGCAAGCTGCACGGGCTAGTAAGCTCAGAAAAGTATGAAACGATGACCACAAGTCTAAAACAACTTGAGCACAGCAGAAAGATTGATTACCCCATCAGCTATCATGCGCATTTGCTAATCATTTGTTAATTGATACAGCAAAGCAAACTATTTACTGACAGAAGGGCTCCAGATCAGGAGCAAAATTGTCCGAAGACCCAAGCACAGTTCGAAGGATAACACGGCTTTCCAGCATCACAAACAGACCCACAAAGAGAAAGCTGAACGACTTTGAACATAGTAACGTACCAAGATAGGATGGTACACACAGGTAGCATCACTCGTATCACAACGAAACAACAGGTTGCAAGCCTGCGTATTCAAATTTATGCACAGATTAGGTGTCCATCCTGATTTCTGATGGTGTCCATCCTGATTTCTGATGGTGCGAGATATGAGTTCGATCAACCAGAACACATTCGTCCGGTCTGTTTATCACACGAGAGCTAGTATTCCGATCTCCGAAGTGCATTATTGTAGCTCCAGAGCATATGTGCATGTAGCATGGTGTAGAAAGGAAATTTGGAAAGGCTTCATTAAACTAACTTGTAACAAACAACATAATGCATACTTAGGATCTATGTTATGTAGTTCTATCAGTCGTCAAGGAAATGAAAATTAATCATCTTTTTTAGTTCACATGACGAGATGAATAACAAACAAACCGGTTACATGATATATGTTGAGCAGGTTGAATGCCTGCAAAGGGACAGCTTGTTTTAGAATGTCTTCCTTACCTTTAGCTTGCTTGTTGCTAGCAGCATGCACTGACCAACTAGCTTATCGCTGCAATATCTGAGTTCCAGTTCTTCCAGCGAAGGTGGCAGGCCTGTTTCCGGCAGCCTTGAGATTGCCGACAAAGAAATCTCCAACCTCTTGAGGGAAAGAAGGGCGTGCAGCCCCGCTGGAAGATCTACGACGAGATGCGAATGACCATAAAATTCGAGCTCTTGCAGGGACTTGAGGAGTACAAGCGCTCTCGCTTGCTCATCTGTTGGCATCAAACGTCGAAGTTGTAGGCGTTGGAGGGAGGTGAGGTGCTTGCAAATTGACGTGGTAAGAAAAGATGGGTCATCGATCTCAAGCTTTTCCAGCCGATAGCATAGCGCATAGCCCGCCCTTGAAAAGCTCTCCGAACATGGAGCCAAGCCAGCACACTCGTGTAATTTCAAATACCTGAAGCTGCCAAGGGATTGCAGGCCCTCTAGTGTGGTGAGCGATATACAATATTCAATCATCAACTCTTCCAGTGACGTGAAGGAATGCAGCGGTAGAGATTTCAAACTTGGGAATCCCACCAATTTTAATTTTTTGAGGCAGGTGAGATTCCTCGGAAAGCAGGGCTGCAACGCTTCTTGAGAATAGTGCCCGATCTCAACTTCACCAAGTGATTGCGGAAGGAGCCATGTACTGTTCGCCTGGTCATCATTTCCGTCTTTATGCACCAAAGGCGAGAGCATCTTGGGGCATCCGTGAATTATTAGCTTCTCAAGGGTGGTAAACCCAGAGAGGCCTTCCTTGCTCCCGTTAAATGTCAGACGAGGGCAGTCAGTAACACGTATCTCCTTGAGAGAGGAGATGGGATTTAATGGAACGTGCAAGAGTCTGTCTTGAGCTAACCCTGTCAATGCGTCATCTGGATTTCCTGATGACGAGTCCTCCCTGGCTGTGATAAGATTTGATAGATTGTTTTTCTTCCTCTTCCATAGATAACAGTGTTGTTATATGTGGGCAGTCGCATAAAGTCAATACCTCTAGGGCCGGCGCATGTCGCAGCATCAGATGTAGCCACTTCCCTGCTATTCCACATGACTCAATACTGAGTCTTTCAAGAGATGGGAAGGCCTTGCAATTTGCAGCTATCATGTCTTCACGGGTACCCTCTGGCAAAACATGTGAAGAGAAAGTTTTTCGCACATTATTATTTCCAAATTCTTTAAAGCCTTAAGATGACTAAAACCTTCGAACGAAATAGACTTCAGATTTTGGCAACCATCTATTCTCATAAATTTGAGGCTCCTGAAATTATGGAATGCCAAAATTTTGTCATCCAGTGTCCTCAACTCATCAGAAGGATCATCAGAAGAGTCATACGCATAGGAAGACCCAATATATAATGTTTTACCAGAAATCCCTCCATAGTCGGAAGTGTTGAAACTCCACTGATGAGGAACTCAAAACCCGTGGTTGAAGGTGGAAGGTTCAATACCTGCAAATGAGGACAATCACGTAGAATGAGTTTCGTAAGACCAGGCAACCATGACTTCTGCTCGATTTCGAGTTTATGATCCTTCTGAAACAGATCAAACACCTTCAGTACATGGCACTTCTCGATCTGCAGTACCCTTAAGCTAGAGTTCAGACCCCCAACGGACGTGCATGAACATCTCTCCAACTTTGGCATTCTAACTAAAACTAGCTCCTCCAATGAAGGAACCGATACTTCTATTAGTTTCTGCATATTGCTCAACTTCAGCTTTGAAAGAAACGGAAACATTTCAAGAGATGGAAGTATTTGCCATTGTCCACAACAGTCTAGATGAAGTGTCTGTAAAGAGGTAACTGAGATATTGCTGGCAAGCCAAGTTGGTGAAGTAGTACCATTATACCCAAAAATATGTAGATGCTTTAAGTCCGTATGCGGTTCAAGACCCTCAAGCACCTCTCTTGATTCAGATCCAATGTCCATAGAACATTCAGAGCTTGTGTCACTGACATATTTATCCTCTGGCAAGGTATCCTTCCAGGACAAGAGCAGCCTTTCTAAGTGTTCTTTGTTTCTCAATCCTGCCCCATAAGCTTCCTCCCGAGTTTTAACATATCAAGTTGAGACACCTCAAGTTGTACAAGCGCGTTCATGGATTGGAGTTGTGTTATGTCAAAGCCACTAGAAATTTGAACATGTAGCTCCTGAAGAGATGTCATGCTAGCAATACTAGCAATGGAAGAGTATACTTCCTTATCGGCAACAAGATGACGCAGGCTGACAAGATTATTCATGTCATTAGGTACATCAGTATCGGTGTTTGAGCCAACATCTAATACTTGAAGATGAAAAAACTTGATCAAAACTTGTGGCAGCTGAGCCCAGTACCACCCATGAGCCTCACATTTTAGGTAGCGAAGATGGGCAGGATTTGCCAAACTGCACTGGAAGGAATTAAAATCATCGTTTGTTGCAGACATTTGCACCAGGCGTAAATTCTGTCCCTTGTGGAATATATCTTGGAACAATTGGAAGAAGAAAGAGTCATAGTGCCCAAGTAACACCAATGTCCTCAATTTTTCCACTGATGTAGCTGTATTTCGCAATTTTTCTTCAAACTTCTTATTACGAGGTATGTTCCCATGCTGATCTTTGCTATATGCAGAATAAGTAACTATTGACAAATGCTGTATAGTTGGCAACATTTTATTGCACTGTAGACCATCTATAGTTGCACACTCAGTCCTTGAAACTATCCTCGCAAAATCGTGCATGAGACCACACATAGCATACCGAATTTGACTGCTCAGAGAGGATTCTTGTTCTTCTTGTTCTTCTTCAACTTGTTGAAAGAAGCCCAGGTTCACCAAATCAGTCAGATAATACTGTCCTATCTCCTCCAATCTCTTACTGGAATGGTTACACTTCACAAATCCCTGTGAAATCCAAATACGGACCAAATCATCACCAAGAAACCGGTAGTTGTAAGGAAATATAGAACTACACGAGAAACATTGTTGTAAATGGTAGGGCAGCTGATCATAGCTAAGCTTTAGAGCAGGCATAATTCCTCTACTGAGTTGCAGGGATTTCCAGTCTTCGTTCATCAAAATATTGCTCCAGTGATCAATGGTAAGATGCTCTCTTAATAGTGCACCTGTAGTTTCTGCTGCTAATGGGTTTCCCTCTAACTTCTCTGCTATTTGCCTTCCAAGGATACTTAGAGTTTCATGCCCTACATAGTTCCCATCACCAAATGCATATGCTTTAAACAATAACCAAAAATCCTTATTTGCCAAAGCACCTAACTTAATTGATTCGACTGTGCCTGTCCTTTGTGCAACAGAAAAACTTCTAGTTGTTACAAGGATCACATTGCCCTTCACATGGCTTGATTTCAGAGGAGCCAACAGTTTGTTCCATCGGTAGTCATTCATGTTGTCCCAAACATCATCGAAAATAAGCAGAATCCTCTTTAAGTGGTACTCAATATGTCCCTTCAAGATCTCTTGAAGCTTTGCAAAGCTGCTTATTTCTTCATGCCTTTCAATTTTTTGAGGAGATCCTTCGTGTCTTTCTGGAGAAACAAAGTCTAACATCTCCCTTGTGAGCCTCAATTCGTCAAAGTTGTGAGACACCCAAACCCATATCCTGTGGTCAAACTGACTTTCCACGGTTGGATCATTGTATATAAGTTGAGCGAGAGCTGTCTTCCCAACACCTGCAATGCCTACAATAGGCACAATAGTTACAACGTCAGATCTATTATCTGCCATCAATTGTATGATGGTGTTCTTCTCTGCAACTCTCCCATACACTTCCCTTGGAACAAGACTTGATGTTCTTAGGTACTGATCTGGGGTTGTACTCGGATAGTGATTTGAACTTGTAACGGAGTCTGATCCATGTAGCTTGAGAACCTCACTCACTTCCCCTCGGATGTCTTGTAACTGACTAGTTATCTTTTGTATCCGGTTTGATAATTCGGTCTTGTACCAAGGGGTGTGTGTGCTAGCTGCGGTGATTTGTGCTGACTCCTCATCCGTTCTCCTTCTTTTTCTGCTGAATGAATCAGCAGTTACAATAGGCATCACATTTGCGGTAGCATCAACAGTGCTGCAATAACATGTGGATTGGCTATTAGAACCTCAATGGGCTCTCAACCAGATGCATATAAACGGCTTAAAAAATGTGGCGATGAAACGTACGTCATAAATCACAAAATTGTACCTTGAAGGGTTTGGCGGCTGATCAGTTGCTCCACGTATCCTTATACAACGTTTACTCTTGAGATGGTTGCTCAAAACTGATGTTCCGTTCTTGCTTCGGCACTTAATCGGGGGAGCGTTGCAGTGAATACATTTTGCTTCTACAGCCTTTTCGTTCTCCCATTTCGTGACCTTAAAGTCTTTCCATAACTTGGACCGTAAATTATGACCGCTGCTGCTCGGTATATCCGCAGCACTGCCCCTCGATCTCTCGTCTACACGGTCTGCTCCATGCATGCTTTCGGGATCGTCGCATGTAACTGTGCCGAAAAGAAAACATGGACCGGAAAAAGGCAATTAGCATGTCACGTGCTTGACCAGATAAAATCGAACTGTCAATTAAGATACACTTGGATTGCAAAGCTGGGTCATCTGGCCTAATGCCTAAAGACACACTTGGATTGGATATACATGCATTAAGCTTACCTCCTTGGACCTGCTGTTGGAGCCTGTAGTAATCGAGCTCGTCGAGCACGTCGTCGGCGTCATAGAGCAGCTCCTTGAGACGAGCGAGAGATCGGGCCAGCGGCTTGTTCCCGACGGCTCTCCCCTTCACAGCACCGACTACCATGTCGACTCTCTCGACCTCAGACTTGAGCCTCTCGACGTCGTCGGCGAGTCCGGCTCGTCGAATCCACACATCCAGCTTGTCGATGAGCAGGCTCGCAAGGATGGTCTGCACCAGCCATCCGATCGCGGCCACCAGGGAGGCGTCTTCTGCGGCCTCCATCAGATCCGGCAGGAGCAGTTGTTGATGGTCAACGGATGAGCAACAGGGATGCGGAAGGGAGCTGCCGAGCTGGGAGCAGGCGACCAGAGAAAACTCAAAACCAATCCCCTCGAAGCAGAAGTACAGAACACACGCTGACACACGCTTTCAGCGGTGCGTGGAGCTCAGTGTTTTGGGCTGCATGAGTTCGGCCTGTCCATACTCGAAAGTTTGTGCCAAGCTAAGCCCGACTAGAGCTGTTCAACATTCGGTGATATAGGTTGGTGTAAGTTCGGCCCAGATTTACAGTGAAAAATGGGCACATCAGACCACTGGAAGGGGGCAATGCCGGATGCTGTTTTTGAGCGGGCCAACAAAAATGTGCGAAAATACAACTGATGACTTTCTGTTTGTATCGAAATGAACAAGGTAGATCACATTAATTCACACTTTCAAAACCATCGAAAGGCACACAGAACCCGAACCTCTGTTATTATCTCCTTCAGTAATCATAGCGTAATAGCCCAAATCTCATTCTTACAAACATATCAGACAGATTACAATTGGAAACAGATTAAACCTCATGCTCACACAGCACAGAAAATTTTGTTCACAAATGTTGTATACACTAGCAAATGAATGCCGAATAGATGGAACAAAGGCTGCAATTATCTGACGTTCAAGACAACAAAGCCTCCAAGCACAGCGACCACGACGAGGGGCAGGATGGACACCCACAGGATCGTCTTCCCGGCGGCATGCCGTCGAACCACGTCCCCGAACACCCAAAATCCGTCCGACGCCTCCATAAGCGCGAAGATGACCACGGCGACGAGGATGCCGTAGCACAAGAAGAAGGTGCCTTGTCGTGGTGGAGAAATATACATCCGGGAGCTTTGGAGATGATCAGGCAGAGCGCCGCCGAGGCTTTAACGACACCGGACGAGATTAGAGCACCCGGTAGCTTCTCCGCGTTGCGTCATGCACCGGAAATCAAGCTCACCATTTTGACGAGGATGGTTAGGAGCTCCATTGCAAAGTGTAAGTGCGTGGTGTGCCTTGAGGTTTTCAGCTTGAAGAACGATGGTTTGGCTTCATGAATAACTTGGGGAGGGAGGGGAGGGGGTGGACACTAGGAATGTCAACTTGACGGCGGAGGACCCACCTGCCTTGAGGGGAAAACTTGACTTGGCAATTTTATTTTAATTGACACTTGACATGAGTTTTCAAATATTGGATTGTCTAGTTGTCTGAGTTTTTAAAAATCTTTGTCATATTTTTAAGTTTTTGAATCAACATCTAACCATCATTATTTCTACCTTACTCCATATCTAAACGTAGTCTGAAAATTACAGTGAAGTTATGCTAACTTACACACTATCTAGACTGTTATTTTAGATCTAATAATGTGCAACTTTAGGTGACTGAGATTTATAAAATTTCTGATAAATAAAAATTAGCAATTTATATCTGGACTTTTTCTTGAGTGGAAATTATATTTAGACTGTATAGGTATCCCGCAAAATTGGGCCAGCTGGTGCTAGCGAATTTGGGTCGAGAGAGCCCAAATGTGATCAGGCGCGGCCCGCGCATACAGGCTTTGTAATTTACTACTGGTCCAACTTGATTATTCGAGTGGACCGGACATCATTTTAATGTTTGTTTGTGTTGTAAACCAACCCGGTTAGGAGGGTCGGCCAGCGGTCCCAGTGGGTCCTGTCCTGACTTGCCTTAACTCTAGGTTTTGGACCTCATGCCGAATTCTTGTTCTAAGATCATTAAAAAGAATATTGTTTTAAAGGTAATCTTTTTTTTAAGTACTTTTGAAGAAGAATCTAATTATATCAATTTTATGTCACATAAATTATATACTAACAAAGTAACTGTTGGTCAAAGCATTGTCTTAACGAACCGAAATACACCTTACATTTTGGGACGGAGGGAGTAATCTTTTCTTAACGATATATATAGGATTTTTGTTGACATCGAGGAAAGAGAGTAGAGAGAGAAAAACTTGCCTTTTCTTAGCTAAGAAAAGACTTATACCTCTAAAATTAAAGATATTGATACACCAATATTAAATGTAGGATAATATAGCCTTCTCTAACATTGTATTATTCTTTTTATTATCATCTCTAGATGAAAATTGTTTTCTTTATTATAAAAGATGCTCTTATATATACATTAATACATGCATGTGCTATTGAAAATCCTAACAGGAAGATCGGTGCCTTATATATCGTATCTTTGTGTTCTTGTCCTCCGTTCCTGAGTCAACTCAACGAGGAAGCAAAATACAGGGGTGGACATGGGACTATGGGAGTAGTCGAGCGGAGAACACTAGCCATCTCTCTCCACAGAAAGGGAAAAAGAGCACTGGGCTTTCACTGGAACGTGGAGCCTTAAAGGAGTTTTGGGCCGGGCCGAGTTCGGCCTGTTCATATTCAATATTGTGCGACCTGGGGCCCCTATCTTCCGCCTGAAGCGGGAGATAATAGGCATCACCTATTGGACCGGTCTACCTATTCATTTTTGTTTTAATTGTTTTTAAGATCTGAAAATAAAAAAATATAATTTGTAAATTATGTATACAGATCACGTTTTCATTTGTAAATCACGGTTCCATTTTTGTTTTTGTAAGATCTGAAAATAGAAAAAATATAATTTGTAAATCACGTTTTCAGTTTTGTTTGTGTAAGATCGCGGCCACCGGGGAAGCGTCTTCTGCGGCCTCCATCAGATCAGGCAGGAGCAGTTCTTGATGGTCAACGGAGGAGCAAACAACAGGGATGGGGAAGGGAACTGCCGAGCTGGCAGCAGGCAACCAGAGAAAACTCAAAACCAATATAGAGTGCAGTAGGAAGCTAGGCGGACGGAGAGCACTAGCCTATTCCCCCGAAGCAGAAGTGTACACGCTTTCACCGGTACGTGGAGCCCAGTGTTTTGGGCTGAGGGAGTTCGCCCTGTCCATACTCAAAAGTTTGAGCCCAAGCTCTGCCTGACTAGAGCTGGTCAATATTTTGGTGGTTTAGATTGCTGTAAGTTCCGTCCAGATTTAGAATACAAAATGGGCCTGGCCGTGCTCGGGCAGGCCGAGCACGTCAGACCACCGGAATGCCGGACGTATGTCCATGCTGTTCTGGATTGCCATGGTTTTGAGCGGGGCAACAAAAATGTGCGAAAATATAACTGATGACTTTCTGTTTGTATAGAAATAAACAAGGCAGATCTCATTAATTCACAACTTCACATCCATCCAAAGGCACAACAGAACCCAAACATCTGCTATTATTTCCTTCGATTATCACAGCATAATAACCCAAATCTCATTATCACAAACATATCAAACAGATCACAGGTGGAAACAGATGAAAACCTCTTGCTCACACAGCACAGTCAATTTTGTTCACAAATATTGTATACACTAGCAAATGAATGCGGAATAGATGGAACAAAAGCTGCAATTATCTGACGTTCAGGACAACAAAGCCTCCAAGCGCAGCGACCATGACGAGGGGCAGAATGGACATCCACAGGATGGTCTTCCCGGCGGCACGCCGTCCGACCAGGTCGCCAAACACCCAAAATCCGGCTGATGCCTCCGTAAGCCCGAAGATGACCACAGCGACGAGAATGCCGTAGTACAAAAAGAAGGGAGCCTTGCCATGGTGAAGAAATATACCTTCGGGCGCCTTATAGATGATCAGGCATAGCGCCGCCGCCGCTTCGACGATGCCGCACAAGATCAGAGCACCCGGCAGCTTCTCCGCGTTGCGGCACGCGCCGGAAATGAAGCACACCATTTTGACGACGATGGTTAGGAACTCCATTGCCTCGTGTACGTGCGTGGTGTGCGGAAGAAATGGTTTGGCTTGAGGCTTTCAGGTTGGAGAACCTGGGAGGTAGGGAACGATGTTTTTTGGATGAGGACTGGCAGTAGCATATACACATCTATATATAGTTGGAGGTTCCTTTTCTATTCCTTTTGACACGCAAGTCTATTCCTTTTGGTTATTTTACTCAGAGGTCTTGAGGTGCCTACGTAACTATTTTTCTATTCCTTTTGACACGCAAGTCTATTCCTTTTGGTTATTTTACTCAGAGGTCTTGCACGGCAACGACAACGTCGACCTGGCCGTATTGGAAGTCAGAACCAAACCGAAACCGATCAATGCCATTTCGGCCCTGTTTGGAAGCCCGGTATTGGCCCAAATACCCCTGTAATTTACAGCCCACGAAGAAAAAAACGACCGGGCCGAAAAATACTGTTTGGATGCCCGGTATTGGGCCGGCCCGTTTTCGTCGTTTTTCCATTTACACGGGTAAAAAAACACACTGCTCCACACCTCTTTTTTCTAATCCGACGATGCCTCTGCCCGCTCCGGCGCCGCCCCTCCCGCCTCTCCCCGCTCCGCCCTCCCCCATCCGGCGCTGCCTCTCCCCGCTCCGCCTCTCCCCCATCCGGCGCTGCCCCTCCCGCCTCTCCCTGCTCCAGCGCCGCCCCTCCCCGCTCCGCCCGTTTTCTAATCCGAGAATCATCGGTTTTCCCCGGCCTCCCCGCCCCACCCGCTCGACAGCGATGCCGGCCGCCGCGCGTGAGGAAGGCGACTACAAGCGCCACTTGCTCTCCTTCCTCACGGCTCCCCCGACGGCGACACCTTCTCCTCGACATCTCTCAGATCCGCCGCCGCCCTCCACTGCCGCTTGCTCCATTGCTCAGATTTGCCGCCGCCACCTCCTCCGGCCGCTGGCCTGAGTCGCTGCCGACTTGCTCTCACCTCCCCCCGCGGAGATCTGGTTCATCCTGCCGCTCCATCTCTCGCCACCGAAGCGGGATCCTCTCACCACCCACCGCGAGCAGTCATCGGCGACCGGAAGTCAGAGAAGCTCATGGCCACCTCTCCTCACTCTACCCCGCCTCTCCTCACTCTGCCCTCGATTGTGATGGTGGCCACGATTGGGGAGGCTGTGGACACCGCCGCAGCTCTCCTCGCTCCTGGGACCGCGGCGCAGAGGTGGGACAGTGTGGCTAGGCGGTGGGAGGCGAAGGAGAGCGAAGGGGAGGAGAGGACGAAGCGCTTGCCGGCAGCGACGGCCGAGGAGAGGGTGGAGAGGGATGCGGCGGTGGCCAAGGAGGCGAGCTTGACGCGGGTGGGCGAGGCGCGCTCACGCGGGCGCGCGGGTGATCCAGAGTAAGATTTCCTCCTCATCCAAACATTAGTTTACAACCTGAAAAAAACCCGCTTGTATTCACTGGTTTCATTGGTGCTTAGTAAGATACCCTGGTATATTGATTACAAGTGTAAAATTTTACTAAACTTCCAAACGGGGCCTTCGGGTTTTTGCCGCCTGCCCAGAGATGCTCGCGAAGGAACCACCTACGAGTGTCAAAAGCATCACCACACACGCAAGTGGAGTAAACACATCGCTTTCCAAAACCACCAAGGCTGGCTCGACCCGATGTGACCCCATTGAGGGTAAGAAGCAGAACAGCAGAGTGCATATTAGTGTTTAAGCTTTTCAGGATAGAGAGCGTCGATGTATACATGATAGAGGAGTAGAGGTCTGCAGTATTCCATGATTAAGTTACAAATTCTCATGTTGCTTGCTTGTATTAGTGGTATCTTTTTGTTCAAATTTAGTCAAGTCTGTTAAAAACTCTCTTTTCCTTTAAATTTTCTCGTGTTACGTTACCATTGAAATAACATTAGTTCTAGGATTATGTTCAAATATCATGTACAATAGTCTAAATCGGCCGGCCTTGTAAACCCTGGAAACACATAGCTCCTGAATGCCATGGGGGGAGCTCGCAGGACACCACAACGGTGGTAGGCGGTCGATGCGCGGCGATTGGTGGCTTGGACAAGGCTACGGGTGTGGTACCAGGCAGGCTGGTGCGCGGTAGCAGGTTTTGCGAGCATGGTGGCAGACGGCTAGCGGCGTGGGTGGGCCCATGGTGGCGCGGCTTGGCTAGCCCTCGGGAGGTCAGGGATGGTTGGGTGGGTCCAGCGACAGACGCACCACGGGCCTACCTAGTGGTGCTTCGGTGGCAGTGTGGAGGTCCCCTAGCACGACCCTATGAGCAGATGACCATGGGCCCTTACCCCGGCATGGTGGAGGGGAACAGGTGTGACGTTTGGGCGTGGTGGTCCTGCTACAAGTTGGATCGGGGAGGGTGGTAGTGGTCTTGCCGCAGGTGGTGGTCAGTTGGCTCCGTCGGTGTTGATGGCGGGCGTCGAGGTCTTGAGAGGTGTGTGTTAGCCGCTACCCAGTGCGGCTGGCATGCCTCCCCTGCCCTGGAACGTGGGAGGCCTCGGTCCATGGGCTCGTTGCCAGCGAGGCCAAGGCAACTGATGTGGGAGCGACGGCTCCGGTTGTGGTCGTGGTCGGACGTGGCTTGGATTAGACTGTATTTGCACCCGCAAACCAAGTTTAAGGGGGGAAACGGGAAAATGGGCCAGGCCCGAGAGAGGGGAAGAGAGATGGTAGAATGGGCCAAAGCTTTTGGCCCAATGATTGAATTAGTTTTTGATTTATTCAAAAACTGATTTAAAAAGGAAATTCAAAAATAAAACAAATGCAGTCCAATAATTATGAGAAAATTCACATAGGCAAAACTAAATATAAGGAATCCACTATAATAATTCTAGGGGTAAACTCCAAAAAATAATATTTGTTAATAAGAGCAACAACTGATAATTAGCAACACTACCGTAAAAAATAAATAATTAAGTGAGAAACAAATAATTTTTTCGTTAAAAGCAGATGATATCACGACATGTTATTTTTAGTTAAATATTTTATCTGGATACTTTCTAAATTATTCAAAGATTTTCAACAAATTTTGGTTATAATAAAGAAGATGTGAATTTTTTAGCTTTTATTCTTTTGGAGTTTACCCCTAGAATTATTATAGTGGATTCCTTATATTTAGTTTTGCCTATGTGAATTTTCTCATAATTATTGGACTGCATTTGTTTTATTTTTAAATTTCCTTATTAAATTAATTTTGAATAAATTAAAAACTAATTCAATCATTGGGCCAAAAGCTTTGGCCCATTCTACCCTCTCTCTTCCTCTCTCACGGGCCTGGCCCATTTTCCCGTTTTCCCCCTTAAACTTGGTTTACGGGTGCAAATACGATCCAATCCAGGCCACGTCAGCACGCCACGGTGGTGAAATACGACGACATAGTCTGGATTGGACCGTATTTGCACCCGCAAACAAAGTTTAAGGGGCCGATTAACCGTTTTGCAAGATGTTGTACTAAACTGCACCCATCACCCAAGTTTAAGGACTTCCAATGCAATTAACTCTTTATATAAACGTTCCCCAATTCTTTCCTCCGATCCCAATCCCCAGACCCCGTGCATCGGTTAAGTCTCAGCGCGATGAGGCTCCCCAGCGAGTTCGGGTGCAGCGTCGCCGGCAAGCGCAAGCGTGAGATGGGGTGATGACTTTGTTATCCATAAATTGAAACGAATCATATATAATGATTCTACATGTGTTCAGTCGGGTAATTTATCCCGGCCTTTATTTTCTTATAACTCACAAGTATTGTTCACATTGTTGACCATGGTTCCAGCAATCTGCACGGGCTAGTAAGCTCAGAAAAAGTATGAAAACAATTACCACAAGTCAACAACTTGAGCACAGCAAAAAGATTGATTATCCCATCAGCTATACCATGCACCCGTGCTAACCACTTGTGAAAGCATACAGCAAAGCAATTTACCACTGACAGAACTGCTCCAGATCGGGAGCAAAATTGTCCGAAGACTCCAGCACAGTTTGAGTACAACATGGGTTTCCAGTACCACAAACACTCAAAAGGAAAATAATAATTGAACGACTTAGAACGTACCAAGATAGGATAGTTCACTCGTATCACAACGAAGAGAACTAGTAATCAGAAATCTTGCGTATTCAAATTTATACATAAATTAGGTGTCTGCTGGCGAGTCCATCCTGATTTCTGTTTGTGCGAGAATGAGTTCGATCAAACACAACACATTCGTATGGTCTGGTTATCGCAAGAGAGCTAGAATTCCGATCTCCGAAGTGCATTATTGTAGCTGCAGATCATATGTGCATGGAGCATGGTGTAGCAAGGAAATTTTGGAAAGGCTTCATTAAGCCAACTTGTAACGAACAACACAGTGCGTCTTCGGTAAAGAGGATTATCTCTACCTGGATTGATCTGCACACTGCACACTATATTCTCTCTCCTCTCCCCATATTGCAAAAAGGTGTAAAATATTTTAAAAATCAAAAATATTCATCATGAAATAACATGTACACTTTCAAAATTTGATATAAAAGTATGATCACAAAGACAAATTGGTACATCCTGAGTAGCGAATAGTATTCATATTCAGAAGTGCAAATTTTCTTTTTATTGTACAGGGCGCAAGTGGTCATATTTTTGCACCTAATTTTGCAAGTATACACGTAACACCATGATAAACATTGATTTTTTTCATAACTTTTTGAAATGTGTGAAGAGGAGAGAGAATGTAGGTGCAAATCAACCTGGGTCGAGATAAGCATTTTGGCATCTTCGCATTTATCTTATGTAGTTCTCTTTTTAGTCAAGGAAATGGAGATTAATCATCTTTTTTAGTTGACAAGTCTGAGACGAATAAGGAATCCAATGAAAAAAAAACGATGAAACATACCGGTTTACCAGTTACACGATATATGTTGAGCAGCTTGAATGCCTGCAGAGAGACAATTTTGTTTTAGGATGAGCACACTGCACATTTATGAGGGTATGTCAACTCTGAATATAACATGATATAGGCACAGGTTTACCTCAAAAGCAACCCAGCGATATATGTTGTGCGTGTAGAAAAATGTGCGTAACAAGGCATTAATTAATCAATTCACATATTATCAAACAATTTTGACCTTTAGCTTGGTTGTTGCTAGCAGCATGCATTGATCAGTTAGCTCCTTGCTGCAACCTATGATTTCCAGTTCTTCCAGCGAAAGTGGGAGGCTTGTTTTCGGCATCCTTATGAGGGGCCAACACCAATAAATCTTCAACCTCTTGAGGGAAGGAAGGGTGTGCAGCCAGGCAGGAAGATCTACGTGATGACAATAGCCACAAAATTCGACCTCTTGCAGGGACTTGAGGAGCACAAGCGATCTCTCTTGCTCATCTGTTAGCACCAAATTTCGAAGTTGTAGGCGTTGGAGGGAGGTGAAGTGCTTGCAGAATGACGTGGTAAAGACAGATGGGTCATTGATCTCAAGCGTTTCCAGTCGAGGGCATAGATCATAGCCCTGCCTTGACAAATGCTCCAAACACAGAGGCAAGCTGGGGCAGCCATATAATTCCAAATTCCTGAGGCTGCCAAGGGATTGCAAGCCCTCTAGTGTGGGGATGTAATTAATACCATCAGGTATAGTATGATCAGTGTATAAGCCAACATCTAACACTTCTATATGCAAAACTTGCTTAAAACTTGAGGCCAAGCCCCGTCCATCTCATCAGCCTCAAGTTTTAGATAGCGAAGATGTACAGGATTTACCAAACTGCATATGAAGAAATTAAAATCAGCAGAAGTTGCAGACATTTGCAGCAGACGTAAATTCTGCGCCTTTTGGAATACATCTTGGAATGATTGGAAGAAGAAAGAGTCATAATGCCCAAGTAAAACCAATGTCTTCAATTTTCTCACTGATGTAACTGTATTTCTCAGATTTTCTTCAAACTTGTTATTACGAGGTATGTTCCCATGCTAATCTTTGCTGTATATAGAATCAGTTACTATTGACAAATGCTGTATAGTTGGCAACATTTTATTGTACTGTAGACTACCTATAATTGCACACTCAGTTCTTGAAACCATCATTGCAAGGTCATGCATGAGACCACATATAATATACCGTGTTTGTTTGCCTTTGATACTATGGCGTGTTTCAACTTGCTGAAAGAAACACAGGCTCACCAAATCAGTCAGATAGTTCCATCCTATCTCCTCCAATCTCTTACTTAAACGGGTGCAATTCACAAATCCCTGAGAAATCCAAATATAGACCAACTCCTCACCAAAAAACTGATAGTTGTAGGGGAATATAGAACAATATAAGAAGCATTGTTGTAAATGGTGCGGCAGCTGATCATATATAAGATTCAAAGCAGTCATGATGCCTCCACTAAGTCCCAGCGATTTCCAATTCTCATTCCTGAGAATGTTACTGTCGTAGCAACGAGGCTAGACAGTGAACTTGTGGCACCCCCGCACGGCTTCGCGGACCTACGAGGGTTGCCTGGGAAACTACGTCGCAGAGACACCGCAGTCGCGCACGCGAGACGCACAGCGCGAAGACACCCGAACCGGCTAAGATGTTGCAAACCGAGGGAGAGGAGCAAGCAAACGTGTATTTCAGAATTTCTGGGATCCCCTTGAATGGGAGGAGTGTCCCTCTATTTATAGGGAAAATGGAGGGGTAGGGGAGATTACAGGAATGCCCTTAGGCGTTTTACAATTATACCCCTAAATGCACTAACGCCCCTGGGGGCGCGTAGGACTTTTCCTTCGGGAATATTCCGGGAATATCCCGTGGGTCCCGCCTGTCACGCACGGGCTAGTTGCCGTCACGGTCCTGGCGTTGAGCGGTCTTGGCACCGCGACGAAGTTGGAGTCGTCGCAGAGCCGGCATCGCGCGGTCTTGGCGTCGTGGCGAGGTTGGGGTTGTCGCGGAGTCGGCATCGAGCGGTTTTGGCGTCGTGGCGAGGTTGGAGTTGTCGCGGAGTGCGCTGATCTCCCTTAAGTATAGAAAGTGTCGGAACCGGGTAGCGCGGGGACCCCTTCCCCAACAGTAGTCCCTCGCCGGTGCGGGCGGTCATTTAGTGCCCGTCCGGACCGGCGCACCGATCCTAGCGGGGTCGGCGCGCTGGCCGGACTGACGAGCATAGGGTTGCCATGACGTTTTCAGGTTTGCGGAACACGAATGCCAGGGATCTCGCGGTAAATTCAGAGGTTTAGAGAAAATTCTCGGGGTCCAAACCGTGGTAAACTCCATTTCTTTTTTTTCTTTTTTTTTCTTCTCCCCTTTTTTTTTCTTTTCTTTCTTTTTCACTTCTTTCTTTTTCTCTTCCTTCTTTTCTCTTCTTTCTTTTTCTTCTTCCTTTCTTTTCTTTATTTTCTTCTATATATTTTTCTCTTTTCTTCCCGTGCTAGTTGTTTGCCCTAATGGGCCACGGCCCATTAGCCTATGCCAGTTGGGGATAGGGGGTGATATACCCCCTCTGCGCCGCCCCCACCCTCACTCCCTCATCCGCCGCCACTCTCCTGCTACTCCCCGGCAGCTCCCATTCCCCGGCGCGCCACCTGCTGCCGCTGGTCTGGCCGCGGGCCGCTTGCTGCGCCATCCCCCGGGGTTCGCCCCTGCCGAGGCCGCCGCGCCGCCCCCCGGGCCACGCCGCCGACGCCATGCTACCTCCCCCACTCGGACGGGCCACCGCCGCCGCGGGGGAGCCCTGCCTCTTGCTCCGACGGGCTGCCGCTGCCCCGACCAGGCGCGCTGCCTCCCCCGCATGGACGGACCGACGCCGCCGTGGGGGAGCCGCCACCTTGCCTCCCGCGCGCCACTGTCGCCCGGCCGCTCGCCGCCTAACGCCGCCACCACCCCGCTCGGGGGGCCGCCCTGTCGAGGGCCGTCGCCGGCCGCCTTGCGGGGTCCCCCGACGCCGCCTGCCGCCGTCCCGTGGGGAGCCGCGACGCCGCCTGCCGCCGCCCCCCTGTCGAACCCCAGAATTCATAACAGAGAGGCTTAAGAGAAACCACCCGCTAAGTCGAAACGTCAACCCCGACCTCAACTCCTGGGTGTCAATTCCAAGAGGAGTGGAGTGATATGGCTTCGAATAGCCCGAGACGGCAACCCCGAAGCTTACTCTGGCGAGAGCACAGAGTAGTAGGGTGATATGGTCTCCTCACTCTGTTCCTACTGAGCCGGAACATCAACCCCAAACTCGTCCCGGCAAATTAATGCACGGCTGGAGTAGGGTGATATAGTTCCCAATCTCTCAGTAGTAGAGTCGCTTCACAGGGGTGATTAAACTTAATGACTCTATGATATAAACTCTAAAGTCCTACCCGCAACATGCGCTTCATCACATACACGCACGGCACATGAGCAGGCGAAAACAACTAGATCTCATAGCAGTGACTCTACGACAGAAACTGCAATATTATAAGTTTGAAACTTAACAAACATATACACACATATGGATCCGAAGATCCAAACATACAGCGGAAGAGTATTAACGGCTACGAAGCCAAACAGTAGGGCCAAAAGTGGCAGCGAAAACAAACCAAAATACCGACCCAGGGCAGGATCACTGCCTGGGATTCCCAGCGTCTAGGCGTCGTCGGTATCGATCTCTAAATAGAAACCACCCTCCGAAGGGGTAGTTCCCTCTGCAACAAAACAACAACAATAGCAGGGTGAGTACAAAATTGTACTCCGCAAGACTTACAGTGCGGAAATAGTAGTGATCGTGCCAGGTATCAACAAGGGGTAATCGTGGACTAGTTGCGGAAAGCCAAGTTTACCTTTTCAATAATAATAAGTAGATTGAAATGCGACTACTAGAATACCTTTCAAGGGGATGAGTCGACACTTCTCGGATATTCCTTACTGCAGATCACCACACCTGAAAAACCCCTCGACCCATCCTCGACCACCCTGGGAGGAAGCTGTCGCTAACCACGTCCTTAGAGTTGGCAAGTTTTAGAGTTGGTTATAGTTGTCTAATGCGATGCAAAATCTTACCAAGCTGTCCATAACCGCGGACACGGCTGTTCAACAGTTTTAACCCTGCAGGGGTGTACATCTTTACCTACACGCATTGATCGTCTCTTAGTGCTAGGCCAATTACACACTTCACGAGGTGTGCTAGCAGAGGGTGATCAATCACAACCGTTACAATGCTATCGACCTAGGTATGAGCCACCCGTACGGGCTAGTCCATGTGCATCAGTCTGGCCGTAACTGCGACACGGTCCCATGCGTTGTGAATCGAGGTACATCCCCGGTCTCCCAGACCGTGTGTCCACCCCACCCTTATATGAGACCACACACCACATCCCCTTTTTCACGCACACGCAAATGGAAACGGCAAACTAATGCAGCTCATACTCTAAGTCTAAGCAAATTAGTGAGTCGTGGGTGGCCCCATAATCCACCCGTGTAGAAGTACGTGAATCTTGGTTCGAAGGGACACCGGTAACCGGTCCTTGCGGGAAGACGGGACAACCCACCATGCTCCCAGCCATGGCCTCTCGTCTAAACCCAGATATGATTAAGCAAGTTCATTAGTTATCCCGGTGAACACCCACCTACCACGTAACCCATTCCCAGTGTTGATTCATCTGCTATCCCAGGAATTACGACTTCTACAAGTCTAAGCATGTCTAAGCATAAATAGCATAATAGCATTCGAACAGTGGATACTAGACTACGCTAGATGGGTTAGGTTAGTGGTGGAGCTGTTTAAGCGACAAGGTGAGTCGTATTCATCGGACTAGGGCTTTTCTTAGCGGAAAAATAGCAGTTGAACGCAGGTAATAATGAATTTGAAAATAACTAATACTTTGCAAATAGTAGGAGATTTGCAACGTGACCAAAGGGGCTGCTTGCCTGGTTGCTCTGCAACGACACCCTGCTCTTGATCGAGACTATTGCCCTGCGGATCTTCCGGCTCTATCGAGGAAAAACAAAAAACACCGGAAACAAGGGCATAATCGTAATTATTAAAATGCACAACATCAGCATGAGATGCAATGCATGCCATGACGTAGAGGACATAAAATAATGACTAATACAAGTGGAATCAATTTAATCGGAGTTCGGACGCATAAAATGTCACGATTCGAAAATCCTCCGGCTAATCGGAAACCCTAATTTAAGTTTTTAGCAAATTGTATTATTCCTAGCATGCAAACAGGTATGAAAATGACATATTTGAATTGATCTTCTTTTTCTGAACATTTTGATATATTATTTGTATTTTTCTGATTACAAATGGAGTTTCTATGAATTCTACAAGATTTAAATCATTTTCACCCTTTGTTGTATTTTTCTCAGTAAAAATAATCTTTAAAGAAATTCAATATTAGCAGAGGCTGACATGTGGGCCCTACTGGTCAAAATTGACAAAATTGCCTAAGTTAATGACAGGTGGGGTCCACTGTCATTGATTTCTCATTTTTACTTTATTCTTTTATCTTAAATCCTCACCACTGGGACCCACTGTCATAGAAATCTATTTTTCTTTTATCTTTATTTTCTTACATGTGGGGTCCTCATGGCATAGAAACGTTTTAAATTGAGCTCATTAATTGCACTGAGAGCTAATAATTGAAGTCATTAGGCTGTCGGTTAGAACTAATTAAACATGATTAACCTTTAATAGGGTGATTATTATGTCCGGACAGCCCTCTTAGCATTAAATATAGTTTTTACTCATGTTTACCGATTAATACAACTTAATGGTCATTAAGGCGTCTTAACCGAATGGCAATTAAGCTCTTAGCGGCTTAATTGGGCTCGGTCGGTTTCTGGAGTGAGGCCGGCGGCGAGCAACGGCTTACCGGAGCGGCGAGGGGCTTGGTGGTGGCTTGGGCTAGCTCCGGTGGTGAGGCGGCCGGATGGATGGAGGGGCTCCGGGCGGCGATGGTGAGCGGCGGGAGGAGTTCGGCGAGGCGGTGAAGAAAAGGAGGCCGGCGGCGACTCGGTTGGGTCCCGGATGAAACGGTGACTGGCCGGGAGGGGGGTGGAGCAGAGGCGGCGACCGGAGGGACCCGAGGAGGGGCGGCGACGGGAAAGGCCCGGGGCGGGTTAGGGTGGCGCGGTGAGGAGGCGCGGCGAGGGGGCGGTGGGGCGAGCTCACGGGAGGGGCGGAGCAAGGGGCGGCCGGCGAGGAGGTGGTGCGGGAAGATGGCGCGGGGATTGGGGAAGGAGGCGGTGGGGAGGCGCGGTGAGGGGAGAGGCGAGCGGCGACCGGAGAGAGGGAGGCCGGCTCGGTGAGGCGCGGCGGGAGGGGCGGCGAGATGGGGGGTGGAGGAAGGAAGCAAGCGGCGGCGTGGCGGCTTCCAGAGGAAGAACCAGAGGGCGGCGGGATGGATAGGGATGGGGGCAGCCGGGTGGAAGAAGAGATAAGGGGGAGAGAGGGGCGGCGGGATAAGGCAGAGAGAGGGGAGCTTCGGGATGAAGCAACCGGGGGATATTTTAGAATTTAGGCTTTAGGAATAGTTTTTTCATTTTTAGGATTTTATTCCTTCGGGATTTTTCTTATTTGAAGATTTCTGTTTTAGATTAAATTCTTTTGCACATTTGAAAGAACTTCAAACAAATTTTCCCCCCTTTCCTATAGACCCAAATAGCAACATTTCCAACTAAGCTCCCAAAACTTCAAAGAATTTTCTTTATGCACTTCCCTCAAAAGCCTTAAAACCCGAGGTTAAAACCCTAGCAATTCCATCCCGTCTACGACCTTTTCTCGTTATCTCAAAAATTTAAAAACTTACTTAAATTTAAGGTTCGAGAATTCATGCCATGGGATGCAGATGATGCACAATACATTGTTAGTAAACTTGGGGACGTTACACCCCCGGGGTCCGCCGCGCCGCCGCCGCTCGTTGCCTTGCGGGGTCCCCCGACGCCGCCTGCCGCCGCCCCGTGGGGAGCTGCGACGCCGCCTGCCGCCGCCCCCCGGGGTCCGCCGCGCCGCCGCCGCTCGTCGCCTTGCGGGGTCCCCCGACGCCGCCTGCCGCCGCCCCGTGGGGAGCCGCGACGCCGCCTGCCGCCGCCCCCCGGGGTCCGCCCCCTGCCGATGTCGCCGCTTCCCGCCGTGGGCCAGCCCCGGGCGAGCTCGCCGCTTTCCTTCGTGGGCCGACTCGCCACGCTGCCCCCCGGGGTCTTCCCCGGCTACGGTCGCCGCGTCTCTCCCGAGAGCAGCCGCCGCCGGGCCGCTGCAGGGAGGCCGCGCCGCCACGGCCCGCTCTCCCGGCCGACCGGGCCGTCGCCGCCCCGAGCCACGACGCCGCGCGCCGCGTGCTGCGTCCGCTTGGCCGAGACGCCGCTGCGCGCCTCCTGCTGCCAGAGCCGCTGGACGACTGGGCCGCCGCCGCTTGTCACCGCTGCACGAGCCCACGGGGCCGGGCCCGACTCCATGTACCGCAGCAGAGGAGGGGCCGCCGTTGCTTCCGTGGTCTCGGGAGCCCCACGCCGCCGTTCCTACGCTTCAAGGGTGACCATTCTGCCCGCGCATATTGTCGTTCGTATCATCTGCTTGCTGTGGGGCTGTGATGTATGGGGCATCGGGCTGTGGCAGTCATAGCAGCAGTGTGGCGTAAGGGGAGGGTTTTGACGCGTGTCTGGAATCGCCTGTATGAGATGAACGTTTGTGTGTACGCGACGCTGTTTATCATCTTTTTCTCAATTCAGTCATGGGCCCGATGCTCAGGTTACATGCTTGTATAGCCACGTTTCTAAGTTCAATCTGTGAGAAATTTTGGTAGGAGTTGAATGCACAACCGTTGCAACAATACTACCGTAGTCTGTTCATGATGAAATGGTCTTCGTGCATTTTATCTCCTTGTGAGCATCAGTCAGTCTGACAAACAATGTTGCATGATATCTTTGGAATTTGACAGCCCGATCATGTATGTAGAGCCAGAGGTCTCCTTGGTATAAATAATTTTAGTGTCGAGGGAGTTGTTAAGCTGACGCTGATTGCTTCTTTTATCCTCAACTGAGCACACCATTATTAGCTTTCCTCACCGCCTTACTCCCTATGCGAAGCTGCTGTGTGTTGTTTTTAGCATCAGACGTGGCTGTTTCACGCAAGATAACTTCTCTTGCTCCCACATTCTTCCATGCTTTCTTGCAGTGACTTGCAATCGGATACCCTCTTCACTTCTGTCGCGTATTTATATGTTAGAACAATGGACTGTTACTGTTTCCGTGCATATTTTTTGTATTTCCTTCCGCGGCATGATACAAGGGCTTGTGTAGAGTAAAAAATGGATGGACTGGTTACAGCTTTCTTCGTTTGCCGTGCATGAGACAGACTCGACGTTTGTGCTTTGCAGGCGGATAGCTGCCATCCCCAGGGTAGCTAATGTAGGAGACGCCTATCATCGCATATGGGGGCGTTCCCTCTCTTTTTCTTGCTTTTTGCCATGTTTGTCTAAGTTGAGCTGAGCGACGTAGCCCTGTCAACGCCGCGCGTATGTGTCCTCGTCGCTGTGCTCATCCCTTTAGCGTGATTGACGATGTCGTGTTTGTAAATGCCGTGGTGACTCGGTATTCATATATGCCTCAACCTCTGGACATGATGTGTTTCACCAGATGACTTCCCTTGTTTCCTCGGTTCTCCCCCCTTTTTTTTTGCAGGGACTCAGCAGGTTCGACAGCTTTTGCCTCTCTTTGACTTGTGATATCCGGAACCGACTGGCGAGGAGATAGTGACGGGACCCGTCGCAGCGACCGCGTCGCATCTACCGTGGTCCCGTTCACTCAAGACCCCCGTGACACCCCGGGGTGACGTGGAGGGCGTGCTGGTGAGGCCTCCTGTTTGGGCCGCGAGGGGAGAGGCGACGCGATGGAGCACCGCGGTCGATATCGTGACGGAGCGCCACGCTGGTCGCCGCGTTGGACGCAACGAGGGAGACGCCACGACGGAGCGCCAAGACGGAGCACCGAGTTCGACGGAGCGCCGTGTTGAAGCGCCGAGGTCGACGCAGCGCCGGAGTGTCGGGGTCGACGCCGCGACGGAGATGACACGACGGAGTGCCGAGCTCGACGCTGCGACAGAGCGCCGAGGTCGACGCCGCGACGGGGTGCCGGGGTCGACGCCACGACGGAGATGCCACGACGGAGCGCCAAGACGGAGCACCGAGTTCGACGAAGCGCCATGTTGGAGCGCCGAGGTCGACGTCGCGACGGAGCGTCGAGGTCGACGCCGCGACGGAGATGACACGACGGAGTGCCGAGCTTGACGCCGCGACGGGGCGCCGGGGTCGACGCCACGACGAAGATGCCGCGACGGAGCACCGAGGTCGACGCCGCGACGGAGCGCTGGGGTCGACGCCGCGACGGAGGTGCCACGACGGAGATGCCGCGACGGAGCGCCGAGGTTGATGCCGCGATGGAGATGCCACGACGGAGCGCCGGGGTCGATACCGCGACGGAGGTGCCACGACGGAGACGCCGTGATGGAGATGCCGCGACGGAGCGCCGAGGTCGACGCCGCGACGGAGCGCCGAGGTTGATGCCGCGATGGAGATGCCACGACGGAGCGCCAAGACGGAGCACTGAGTTCGACGAAGCGCCGTGTTGGAGCGCCGAGGTCGACGCCGCGACGGAGCGTCGAGGTCGACGCCGCGACGGAGATGACACGACGGAGTGCCGAGCTCGACGCCGCGACGGGGCGCCGGGGTCGACGCCACGACGGAGATGCCGCGACGGAGCGCCGAGGTCGACGCCGCGACGGCGCGCTGGGGTCGACGCCGCGACGGAGGTGCCACGACAGAGATGCCGCGACGGAGCGCCGAGGTCGACGCCGCGACGGAGCGCCGAGGTTGATGCCGCGATGGAGATGCCACGACGGAGCGCCGGGGTCGATGCCGCGACGGAGGTGCCACGACGGAGACGCCGTGATGGAGATGCCGCGACGGAGCGCCGAGGTCGACGCCGCGACGGAGCGCCGAGGTTGATGCCGCGATGGAGATGCCACGACGGAGCGCCAAGACGGAGCATCGAGTTCGACGAAGCACCGTGTTGGAGCGCCGAGGTCGACGCCGCGACGGAGCGTCGAGGTCGACGCTGCGACGGAGATGACACGACGGAGTGCCGAGCTCGACGCTGCGACAGAGCGCCGAGGTCGACGCCGCGACGGGGCTTCGGGGTCGACGCCATGACGGAGATGCTGCGACGGAGCGCCGAGGTCGACGCCGCGACGGAGCGCCGAGGTCGACGCCGCGACGGAGCGCTGGGGTCGACGCCGCGACGGAGGTGCCACGACGGAGACGCCGTGATGGAGATGCCGCGACGGAGCGCCGAGGTCGACGCCGCGACGGAGATGACACGACGGAGTGCCGAGCTCGATGCTGCGACAGAGCGCCGAGGTCGACGCCGCGACGGGGCGCCGGGGTCGACGCCACGACGGAGATGCCGCGACGGAGCGTCGAGGTCGACGCCGCGACGGAGATGACACGACGGAGTGCTGAGCTCGATGCTGCGACAGCGCGCCGAGGTCGACGCCGCGACGGGGCGCCGGGGTCGACGCCATGACGGAGATGCCGCGACGGAGCGCCGAGGTCGACGCCGCGACGGAGCGCCGAGGTCGACGCCGCGACGGAGCGCTGGGGTCGACGCCGCGACGGAGGTGCCACGACGGAGACGCCGTGATGGAGATGCCGCGACGGAGCGCCGAGGTCGACGCCGCGACGGAGATGACACGACGGAGTGCCGAGCTCGATGCTGCGACAGAGCGCCGAGGTCGACGCCGCGACGGGGCGCCGGGGTCGACGCCACGACGGAGATGCCACGACGGAGCGCCGAGGTCGACGCCGCGACGGAGCGCCGGGGTCGACGCCGCGACGGAGGTGCCACGACGGAGACGCCGCGATGGAGATGCCGCGACGGAGCGCCAAGACGGAGCACCGAGTTCGACGAAGCGCCGTGTTGGAGCACCGAGGTCGACGCCGCGACGGAGCGTCGAGGTCGACGCCGCGATGGAGATGACACGACGGAGTGCCGAGCTCGACGCCACGACGGGGCGCCGGGGTCGACGCCACGACGGAGATGCCGCGACGGAGCGCCGAGGTCGACGCCGCGACGGAGCGCTGGGGTCGACGCCGCGACGGAGATGCCACGACGGAGATGCCGCGACGGAGCGCCGAGGTTGATGCCGCGATGGAGATGCCACGACGGAGCTCCGGGGTCGATGCCGCGACGGAGGTGCCACGACGGAGACGCCGTGATGGAGATGCCGCGACGGAGCGCCGAGGTCGACGCCGCGGTCGACGCCGCGACGGAGCGTCGAGGTCGACGCCGCGACGGAGATGACACGATAGAGTGCCGAGCTCGACGCTGCGACAGAGCGCCGAGGTCGACGCCGCGACGGAGATGACACTCTGGATGCTGCGTCGGATACCGCAACGGTGGAGTGCCGCGGTCGACGCTGTGACGGAGCTCCAAGCTTGACGGAGACGCCACGACGACACATCGAGGAGTCGATGTCGCGGCATCGCTGCTTGCCCGTGGGTACCCCGGTGGCGCAGTCCCTTGCGATGTCGTGCGTGGTACTTGGTACCTTGCATGGTGGCGTAGTCCCTTGCGATGTCGTGCATGGTACTTGGTACCTTGCATGGTGGCATAGTCCCCTTGCGATGTTGAGAATGGTACCGCGTACCTTGCCTCCTAATCGAAAAAACTTCGCGTCCCTCGGCGTGGCGGGTAGCGCGAGTAGTCGTCTTCTAGCCTTAAGCTTTTCTTCCTGTATCAAATAGTTAGGTACTTACTGCAAGAAGGGATTGACACGCGGCAACGTGCGTACCGGGTCCTTGCCCAAAAACGAAGCGAAACACTTAGAGATAGGCGCACGGCGACGTGTGCATCGGGCCTTTCTTGGCTTGCAAGACGGCTCATGCGGGGGAGCGACAATACTCGACTCACATGGGGGAGATGTTGCTTCCCAGCCAATGCGAGGAGGCCTTTTACTTGACTCGCGCGGGGGACGGGCTGCATCCCGGCGCACACAAGGAGGTTTGGGTGCTCGGCTCACGTGGGGGAGTTGCTCCCAGCCAACGCGAGGAGACTTTGCGCTCGACTCGTGCGGGGGAGATGGGGCTTCCCAACGCACACGAGGAGATTCAAGTGCTCGACTCACGCGGGGGAGATGGTTCTTCCCGGCCAACGTGAGGAGGCTTTTTGCTCGACTCGTGCAGGAGAGATGGGGCTTCCCGGCGCACACGAGGAGGTTCAAGTGCTCGACTCACGCGGGGGAGATGGTTCTTCCCGGCCAACGTGAGGAGGCTTTTCACTCGACTCGTGCGGGAGAGATGGGGCTTCCCGGCGCACACGAGGAGGTTCAAGTGCTCGACTCACGCGGGGGAGATGGTTCTTCCCGGCCAACGTAAGGAGGCTTTTCGCTCGACTCGTGTGGGGGAGACGTGGCTTCCCGGCGCACACGAGGAGGTTTTGGGTGACGATGCTGAAGATGAGCCCCTTGTGTGCCATTCCCAAGTTTTGGCACCAAAGGAACAAGCCAGCGGGTGGGCAGCCACATGTCGAGCGGTGTCGATGGCGTGACGGAGTGCCGAAGTTGACGCCGTGACATGCTGTCGAGGTCGGCGCCGCGACAGAGCGCCGAGCGGTCGACACCGCGACAGAGTGTTGAGCCCGACGTCATGACGGAGTGCAGAGCTCAACACCACGACGGAGGGGCGAGGTTGACGCCACAGCGCAGTGTAGAGGTCGACACCGCAACGGAGGGGCGAGGTCGACTCCGTGACGGAGTGCCGATGTCGACACCGCGCAGAGACACCGCAATGGAGACGCTGAGGTCGACACCGTGATGGCGTGTCGTAGTCGATGCCGTGGCAGACTATAGAGGTCGACACCGTGACGGAGTCTTGAAATCGACGCCGCGGCGGTCCGTAGAGGTCAACATCACGGCGGAGGGGCAAGGTCAACTCCGTGACAGAGCGCCGAAGTTGAGGCCGCGGTGGACCATAGAGGTCGACACCGTGATGGAGTGTCGAAGTCGACGCCGCGGCGGACCGTAGAGGTCGACACTGCGATAGAGTGCCGAAGTCGACGTCGCGGCGGACCGTAGAGGTCGACACCGCGACGGAGGGGCGAGGTTGACCCCGTGACGGAGACACCGCAACGGAGATCCCAAGGTCGACACCGTGACGGGGAGCCGAGCTGGACGCTGCGACACCGGTGCGTGCCGTCCTTCAGGTCGTCGCTCTCATGCCCGTTGCGGTGGTGGCCGTGGCCTTCCACTTCGTTCTTCCTCACTTCTTAGGTGGAATAGCTCGATCGTCCTGCGGGCTGACGGTGGCGTCTTCGCACTCCCGGTGGCGACTGCGGTCTTCGTCACACGGCTTCTTGCTAGCTTCCCACAGACGGCGCCAACTGTCGTAGCAACGAGGCTAGATAGTGAACTTGTGGCACCCCCGCACGGCTTCGCGGACCTATGTCACGCCCTGTTTTTCCTAATCGGGTTTACTCGAAAACCAAAACCCTAAGCGCGTATATGCGTGTATATTCCAAAACTTTTTGCCAGATTGTTTGGATCTTCAGCAATCCTCATGCATATCATCTCATGTAATCATCCGAGGTTGCCTCGTCATCGCATGCATAAATCCTAAACCCTAATCGGAGCACTCGCGCTGTATATGCTCGAGCCTCGTTCAAACCCTAGCCCTAGTGGCAACCGGCCCAATTTTGTTTCCGACCTTCCTATCATGCTACCCAACTCTCCCGTGTCCTACCACCGCCTTGCCGTCGCCCAAATCCCTAAACACCCCTTCTGTCGTCAAAACCCTAACTAGGTTTTCTTACCTCCAGAAATTAAGAAAGTGTTATCGCATGCACTTTTATTTCTCCAAAGTGCCTAGAAATTTACCAGTAGCTTCTTGAGTATATTCCTCACCAACTTATGAAATAAAGTTGGGAAGTCCAATTCAAAATTTTTGAATTACATTCAAAATACAATTTTGTCCCAATCATCCCTTTGAACTGCAACCCCTTTGATTCTTGCCCAGAAAATTCCAGAAAAATTACACAGAGCTCATCTCTGTAAACTTGTTCCATTTCTGCAAAAATATATATGCCTCCAATTCAAAAATCAGCCAGGAACTCCATCGAACACCTTTACCACATTTACCTTTTCCTGATGAAACCTAGCCCAAAACTTACTCCTTTGCTACCAAGTTACTCTAGCTCCTTTACCACGCCCTAGTAACTCTCTCCACTGCTGCTCCTCTCTCAGCAAGTACCCTAGCTCCACAGGGTTTCAACCCTCTTGTCATTTCATATCTTTTGGCAATGGTAAATGGCTTGTGCTTTTAATATCTAAACCATGTCCTCGTGCTCTCAGTTCTTAAACCAGCTCAGTCATCTTCCCTATTCCCCCTCACATCAGCAGCAAGTCCCTTGCTCTAGTATTCAACTCCCTGTCAACTCTCACCAACATTGGCATGGCAGTAGCAAGATTTACCGGCTTCAATTCGAGTAAACTCTTGCAGCCTCCCCCTCCCTCTAATCACCTCAGCTCGGTGGACATGCCCAGACATCTCTGTCCTTGATAGAAATCGCTGTGGCACGAGCATGCCGATCCAGACATGCCAGGGCATGACACTGGACGCGCTCTGGCATGGGTTGACGCGCACCAGTGCCGGCCAGGCCAACCACCGCGCGCCCTCTTTACTCCACTGCCCGACATGTCATCTCCTACCTCCAGCGCCTTGCTCGAGCCACCCGTGAAGCTCTGCGCCCCCCTGACCTCGCCCATACCCCCTCTGCACCGCCCTCGGCGACGTCCAGCGGCCCCGCCTGGCAGCCATAGGCGCCAGCCTATAAAAGGAGGTGCCAAGCACCCAAGCCTCCCTCATCCCCTCTCGGTTAACTCCACTGAAGCTCCAACACCTACCAATTTCCCCCAAACTCCACTGGTTCCTCGCTTCTTCCTCATTTCTTGAAATCAGCCGCCACCACTTCCAGTGAGAAATTGAACAAGTCCAGTGGAAGTTCTCCACCATTTTCTCCTCCCTAAGCATTCTGGGACTCCTCTTAACCTTCCTGACCTCTCCTTTGCAGTAGCAGTTCACCGGAGCTCCACCCTCGCCTTCATCCCCGCGTCCTCCCCGCTGGACTTCGTCGAGATCACCAACCAGCAACATCGCGAGCTCCCCGTCCTCAAAAACGGGTCCGCCTCTCTTCCCTGAACCCGAGGGTAGCCGCCGTTCTCCCTAACTCCCTCTGGATCTCCCGTGATTTCTCGCCGGAGTATTAACCGGAGCACCGCCGGAGCCATCTAATTCCCCGCCGGGTGCTAGGGATTTCTCGCCGGAAATCATTCCCGTGCGCGCCCTTTCTCTCCTCTGTGTTTCTGACCGGTGGGACCGCAGCCCCGAAGCGGTACGCCGCCCCTTTGCCTCTGCCAGCGGGCCCGAACGGCAGCCAGGCCCCGCTGTCAGGTTTACTGGAATCCGGCGCCGGCTATACCACATCACCCACCCACTGTTCCAAATAAACCAACCCGTTTCTCTCTGGTCCAGTGCTATCTTTCTCTGGTCCGGCCGGTTCGCCTTGAACCAGGCCGATTCTCAGAAAAGTCCCCAAATAAAAGTTTCTCCAAATTTTATTTCCCATCTTTTATTTATAGGACACTTTTCGAAAATCTCATTATTTCTCCCTGTACAGCCCTAGTCCAGTAGCCACTTCAATTTCAAAATCTGTTTTCAAACTCCTTTTGAAAATGGGTTCAACTCTAGGTTGTTCCAGCATATTATCCTGAACATTTTAGAGCCTAACCCCAGTGGCATTCATGCATGCATTCACGTTGTTTAGCTCCAAGATTTAAAGAGAATAGATAGGTTCATGAAACCCTAGTTCATAAGCATGCATATATAGTGATATGCACTTTTCGGATTTAGTTGATTAGATGATGCAACCCATTAGTCCAGTAGATTATCATCCAAAACATTGTCAAGCATCTCAGTAGCCCATTTGTTCTCTTAATGCATGAATCCAAGAGCCCAAGAAAGCAAATGCTTACCATCGAAACCCTAGAAACCCTAACCCATGAGCATGCATATGTAGTGTTAGCTTTGCTTTCCAAAAATAGTTTGATTGGTTGATGCATTCCATTTGTCCAGTAGGTTTAAAGTCCAAATCTTGCTATATACCCTAATAGTCCACCCTAGTCCTTGATGCATAACTCCATGAGCCAAGAAAGCCAGTGCTTATACTTGAAACCCTAGAAACCTAACCGTCATTTCATGCATGCATGTAGGTTCTTCTTAAGTATCTCCGCCATATTCAACCCTTCATGAAAATGTTAGGACCCCGCAAGCATGCATGCTGACCCCTATTATTTGTCGTTGTTATGCTCGGCTCTTATTCGAAGTTTTCTCGAACGTGTAGTTGACGGTGTGAGGTACGTGCGCCAGGACGAACCCGAAGCATCTCCGCGTCCGGAACCGAGCCAAGACTTGCCAGGCAAGCTCTCCGCCATTGATCATGTTGAATCCCAGTTTTTACAAAATATTATTTTGTTTTCGAACCATGCATGCTATATTTTATCCCTGCTATTTTATATAGAGTAGATATCACCGATGATAGGAAACCCTAGTCCGACCCTGTAATCCTTGTCGCCTTAGGACTATTGTAATCCGAAGATTTATCGGAAACCTAGGGTAGTGTATGTATATATATGCTTAGCCCCGCAGTAGAGGAATTAGGTTTTCAAAAAGGAAAAGGAAAGCAACACCCCATATTTCATGTGATGAAATATCGTAACGGACCGTCGCGTCCGGATTGTAGAGGTGCATGGAAGGTAGGATATGCATGGGTTGGGATATTCTACCGTGATAATGGTTCTGTGGAACTGAGTTAAAAAGGAAGAGGATTTTGATCCGGGTTGGTAATGAAGGGTGTTGGAAGGGAGATGTTAAAGAGCGAGGTAAGGCCCGTCGTGGTTCTCGCTGCCCGTTTACGGGAGTGGAGTGGAGTCCTTCTCGGATCACCTAAGGACCTGTCTTAAGTGCCGTTTGGCCAAGTCTTATAGTACGACCACATGTCCTTTGTGGGAAGGACTTGATCTAGTAGCCGACCTGGACTAGCATGAACCCGTGGGCAGTTAGTAGAGTGCGGATGGGGTGGGTTTAACCCCTGTAGAGAATAAACCCGTGGTTTTAACGAGGTATTATTCGCCACAGAGTTGGAACACCAACCTCCTTGTAGCGATGATACTGACTCAAGCTAGGTGTGGGACATGTCCTTCTGACGGGTTCATGGCTGGGTTCACAGCGGTGAAGAGTCTCGTTGTACAAACTCTGGACACATGCGACCGGTAGCATGCCCAGGGGGAACTACATCGTGTGGGTAAAGCCGTACAACCTCTGCAGAGTGTTAAAACTATTCGAATAGCCGCGTCCGCGGTCATGGACGAACTTGGTCGGGCCACACTAAAGTAGTTTTGGCTCTCTGAGCCCCAAAAAGGATCTTTGGGTTATGGGTTTAAGGACGCGAACCGCCGTGTTCGCAGGGCGTCATGCCGTGTCAGGAAATGAGAAGGAGGGATTGACCCGTACCAGTAGGGCAACCCTGGAGTGAGGGACTGACCCGTACCAGTAGGGCAGCCCTGGACTGAGGTATTGACCCGTACCAGTAGGGCAACCTTGGAGTGAGGGACTGACCCGTACCAGTAGGGCAGCCCTGGACTGAGGTAATGACCCGTACCAGTAGGGCAAACCCAGTGTCACCGTAAGTACGAGGTGAGCGTCGTCTCCCTGAGGAACCGGTGACCACCAGGCCTTCCGGTGAAAAGGAAGTGCATTAGTTATGAATCCCGTTGTTGTAGGGATGGCGGATTTGATTCCCGTTGCAGTAGGGAAGTCAGATGCCGCGAGGTTTACGAAAACTGCTTTAATATCTATTTACTTAGTTCAAATGCAAACTTACTTTCTCGCACAACATGAAACATAGGATAGAGCCATGTTATTGTTAAAGCCCGAGCATGTTCATATCCGTATTAAACTCCCCGGCAGAGTGCTTGCGAGTACATTCAATGTACTCACCTGGCTTGTTATGTGACCAGACGATGAGGCGGAGTACCAGTCTGGCGATAGCGACAGCGACTTCGACGCGTAGGGTTTTCTCCCCAGTCTGTTGCCTGTGGATCGGCATACTGATGGGCTATCCACCGTATTTATTTTCCGCTACTGTTTTATTCGGCCAATAGGCCTGGTTTGTAAGAACTAAAGACCAAGTATGGTCGGTGTCTGTAATAAACGATGTATGGCATGGTTATGTTATCAAGTGCTTGTGTGTATCGACTACTGATCCAGGGATCGATACAGTAAACACAAGGGTTTATCCGGTCTTAAAACCGGGTGCGCCACAACCTACGAGGGTTGCCTGGGAAACTACGTCGCAGAGACACCGCAGTCGCGCATGCGAGACGCACAGCGCGAAGACACCCGAACCGGCTAAGATGTTGCAAACCGGGGGAGAGGAGCAAGCAAACGTGTATTTCAGAATTTCTGGGATCCCCTTGAATGGGAGGAGTGTCCCTCTATTTACAGGGAAAATGGAGGGGTAGGGGAGATTACAGGAATGCCCTTAGGCGTTTTACAATTATACCCCTAAATGCACTAACGCCCCTGGGGGCGCGTAGGACTTTTCCTTCGGGAATATTTCGGGAATATCCCGTGGGTCCCGCCTGTCACGCACGGGCTAGTTGCCGTCACGGTCCTGGCGTTGAGCGGTCTTGGCACCGCGACGAAGTTGGAGTCGTCGCAGAGCCGGCATCGCGCGGTCTTGGCGTCGTGGCGAGGTTGGGGTTGTTGCGGAGTCGGCATCAAGCGGTTTTGGCGTCGTGGCGAGGTTGGAGTTGTCGCGGAGTGCGCTGATCTCCCTTAAGTATAGAAAGTGTCGGAACCGGGTAGCGCGGGGACCCCTTCCCCAACAGTTACTCCAATGATCAATGGTAAGATGATCTCTTAATAGTGCCTCTGCAGTTATTGACGCTAATGGGTTGCCCTTTAACTCCTCTGCTATTTGCCGTCCAATGACGCTTAGACTTACATGCCCTTCATAGTTCTCAACTTCTCATCACCAAATGCACATTGTTTGAACAATAACCAGAAACCATCATGTCCCAGAGAACCCAACTTAATTTTTCCAGCTGTTCATATCCTTTTTGCAGCAGACAGTTTTCTAGTAGTCACAAGAATCACATTGCCATTTGCATTGTCATACTTCAAAGGAGCCAACAGTTGGTTCCACCAGACATCGTTCATGTCATCCCAGACATCATCTAAAACAAGCAGAACCTCTTTGATTTGATATGACTATTCAAGACCTCCTGAGGCTTGGCAAAGCTGCATATTCCTTTATGTGTTTCTTGAGGGACAAAATCTAACATCTCTGTTGAGAGTCTCGTTTCATCAAAGTTGTTTGACACCCAAACCCATATCCTGTGGTCAAATTGTTTTCCACAGTTGGATCATTGTATACAAGTTGAGCGAGAGCTGTCTTCCCAACACCTCCAATGTCTTCCCAACCTCCAATGTCCTCTCATCAACTTTATGATGGATTCCTTCTCTTCAGCTCTCCCGCACATTTTCCTTTGAACAAGACTTGATGTTCTTAGGTGCTGATCTGAGGTTGCACTCTGGCAGTGATTTGAATTTGCAACAGAGTTGGACCCAGGTATCTTGAGAACCTCACTCACTTCCCCTCGGGCGTCTTGTAATTGACGAGTAATTTCTTGTATCTTATTGGAAATTTCAGCCTTGTTCCAAGGGTGATGTGTGTTAGCTGCTGTGATTTGTGCTGACTGCTCATCTGCTCTCCTTCTTTTTCTGTTCGATGAACTACCAATCGCAACAGGCATAGCATTTGCAGTAGCATTACCGGTGCTGGAATGAGAAGAAAACCATGGATTGTCTACTAGAAGTTAGAACCACAATGTGATCTTAATTAAGCAGATATATATAAAGACTTTTAAAAATGTGCCGATGCAAGGTATAAATAATTCTTTAGGGTCAAGAGAAAACATATGTCATAAGTCACAGCTTGTACCTTGAAGGGTATGGCGGTTGCTCAGTTGTCCACGTTTCTTCATACAACCGTTACTCTTGACATGATTGTGCAAAACCGACGTCCCTTTGTCGGTTCCGCACTTCACCACTTTGTGACAGTATTTACATTTTCTTTCACAGGCTTTTCGTTCTTTTCTTCTGCGATCTCAAAATCACCCCATGCCTTTGACCGTTTCTTGCCACCACTGCTGCTCGGTATATCAGCTATATCATTAGCATCGGCCACCGATCACTCGTTGACTCGCTCTGCTCCATGCATGCCTTCGGGCTCGTCCCATGTAACTGCAGCAGAGAAAGCGAATTAGCATGGCCGTGTTTGGCCAGAAATTTAAGGACCACAGTCAGCATCCCACTTCTTCCACAATTGAATTGAAAATTCAAAAACTTTGTACCGGTGAAATTTTGAACTGAAAATCCGAAACTTTCAATTGGATAGTTTGAGCACGTTGGAAATTTCAAAACAAAAAATGAAATCGTCAAATTTCAACAAAAAGACGAAAGTAGAAAAACCTAGGGGTTTTACCGGGGCGGCGGCTCCCCCGGTCGGCGGTGATGGCAGTTGGAAAGGGAGCGAAGGGACCCGCGAGGGTGCCGGGGCGCTGTGGCGTGGGTGTGGTGTGGTGGGGGTGGGGGTGGGGGTAGGGGTAGTCGCCGGCAATCGCCGGCAACGAAGAGCGGGAAGAAGAAGAAATTTTGGTGCGGTGCGTGCGACATGCCGGCAGGGAGCGAGGACACGCGATTGGTGTGGCGCGAATAAGTTTGAGTTTTGCCTCCTTCAACCCGCTGCTGGAGCCTATAGTAGTCGAGCTCGTCGACCACGTAGTCGGCGTCGTAGAGCAGTTCCTTGAGACGAGCGAGAGATCAGGACAGCGGTTTGTTCCCGATCGCTTTCCCCTTCACAGCCGCGACTACCATCTCGACTCTCTCGACCTCGGACTTGAGCTTCTCGATGTCATCGTCAAGCCCAACATGGCGAATCGACGCATCCAGCTTGCCTATTAGGAGGGATGCAAGAATGGTTTGGAACAGCCATCCAATCGCGGCCTCCAGGGAAGCGTCTTCCTCGGTTACGCGGATACGGCCCAAAATTGCCGTACCGGTATCGGATACCGTATGGGATACTGATACGTATCGGATATTCCCGGATATCGTATCCGAGAAGTATCAGTGATTTTATGATTTATTCTGATACTCCACTGATACGCTCCCGATACGCCTGGGATACTTTGTACCCCAAATCACCCGGCCGTGTTGCCCTAAGCCCAGCAGGCCCAAATCATCCGGCCGGCGCCTCCCGCTCCCTCCCGCTCCCTACCGCCGCCGCCGCTTCCCACCCCTGCTCCCCGCCGTCGCCGCCGGCCGCCGCTCCCCGCTCCCTCCCGCCGCCGCCGCTTCCCTCCTCTGCTCCCGCCGTCGCCGTCGCCGTAGGCCGTCGCCCCTGCAGTCGCCGCCGCCGCCGCTCCCTCCCCTGCTCCCACCGCCGGCGGCTCGGCGCCGCTCCCCTCCCCTTCTGTTGCAGCCGTCGCTGGCTCGCTGCCCGCCCGGCCACCCCTGCAGGCTGCAAGCGCCGGCTCGCCGCCGGCCCGCCGCTCCCCTCCCGCTCCCTCCCGCTGCAGGTCGTCGTCGGCTCGCCGCCGCTCCCCTCCCGGCCCTGCTCTCGGCCTCTCGCCACCAGCCCACCACCGCTCCCTTCCGGCCTTCCCAGCCAGCCGGCCTCTCCCCTCAACTCCTCAAGCCCTCAACCCTAAGTGCCTCAACCTCAAGCGCAGGTAAAAATGAAAATGAGTTGAAGTCCTGCAAATTCTTTCAAATATGTTCCATGCGATCAAATGGGGGATTGGTCAATGTCATGGAGTCTAAGATGAACATATTTTCGTTGCAAATTTGAAAGGAAAATCACACAATATTAGTGTCATTCTGTCACGTTAGGTATGCATTCATGGAGCTATCTCTGTTTCTAGAAAACCATACTTGTCGACATTACAAGAACAAATATGTAAAAGATGGTTTCATGTCTATTGAGACCTTGCGGTTTTCAGTTAATTTATACATCCATTTGAGCTTGGAACTTAGCACGCATTGTATTTACTGTACCTAAGTTGTAGCATTCTCTTGATGACTAATATAGTTGCTCAAGGAATTGTTGTTGTCTGAAAGAAGGAATTGTTGTTGTAGCATTCTCTTGATGACTAGATGAACCGGAGCTGGAGGATTTGGTAAATGATATTGGGGCATTGGACGTTGGTGAGACAGAGACGGATTCAAACTCTGTGTGAACTGAAGTAGTGAAGTACTAAAGTTAATTAGCTTATTTTGTAATATTATGGCCTTACTTATGGACTATGGTCTTGTGTGAACTGAAGTTTATTAGCTGCTTGTAGACTGTTTGTGGACTTGTGGTTGAGTTAATTAGCTAATATGTGGTTAAGCACTTATTTGGTTGTGGACTTATGGAGTTGTGGTTGAGTTAACTAGCTACTATGTGCTTAAACACTTATTTGCTGCTGTTTGGAATGTGGAAAAATGGAAAGAGACTTGAAGAATTGGGGTGCTATACTGCTATGTAAGCATGATGTATCAATACATTATGCTGTTATTTATTGTATCAATGTACTAATTTACTCTCAGTTCTTGGCAGGCATAAGCTGGATGGTTGGAGTATTGGAGATGGAAAAGAGAAGACAACAGCAATTGGGCCAACAACTACATGTCTACATCAATATCTAGGTATTCTAAAACCATCGGTTTTCTCATTTTCTTATAGATATTCATTAATTTCAGTATATTTATTACAATTTATTATATATATATACAAACATATCGCCGTATCGGTGTTTTTAGAAAAAATGCCGTATCGGGGTATCGCCGTATCGCGTACCGGTATCGGTATCGCCGTATCGGGGTAACTTAGGCGTCTTCTATCGCCTTCATAGATCCGGCAGGAGCAGCTCTTGACTCGTGAGTCAACGGAGGATGCAAAATACAGGGGTGAAAAGGGGAGCGGCCGAGCGGAGAAGAACATAGGTGTTTGGCACAGCTCCAACTCTATGAATTTGGTGGAGCTCCATGAATTTGGTGGAGCTAGATTTTAATAGTTTACGGATTTATAAAGCTAGAGTTAGAGGTATATCCGAGATGATTAAAGTTATATTTTATTAACATTATATACTAAAAGTAGTTATATAAATTACTTTATTTTAATTTTTAATCTTTAAATATAATGTGGAGCTGGGAGCTGGCTGTCCTAAACACTCCTTAGGAATCTCCCTCGAGAAAAAGAAGAGTTCAAGGGGTGGAAAGACGCACGCTTTCACTGGTGTTTTGGGCCGGGATGAGTTGAGCCTGTCCATACTCGAAATATTGTCCGAGCTCAGCTTTAGGTTGGCCCAGCTTTACCATCGGAGAAACTGGGCCCGTCCGTGCTTGGGCAGGCCGAGCACCGCTGGGTACGGGAACTTGGGAGCGCCGAGCAACATGCTGGTTGCCTCGCTCCTCTGTTTCCGCCGGGGGTTTTGAGCGGGGCAAGAATGAAAAATATGTGCCAAAGTACATACTGATGCAATTTCAGGTGGATAGGGATAAACAAGGCAGACCACATTTATTCACATCGACCGAGAGGCACAACACAACTCAAACCTCCATAATAACCTTAGATCTCATAGCCGTATCAGGTTACAAGTGGAAACAAATAAAACCTAAACCTCATGCTCACGACAGCCTAATTCATCCCCCACCCAACACACACTCACTATTTTACAACAACTTAAATCTTTTATACTGCTAAATGAATGATAAATACGTCGAACAACAGGTGCAACTATTTCACGTTCAGAATGACAAAGCCTCCAAACGCAGCGACGATGACGAGGGGCAGGATAGATACCCACAGGATCGTCTTCCCAGCGGCACGCCGTCCGTCCAGGTCGCCTGACACCCAGAAGCCGACCGACGCCTCGATAAACCCGCAGATGACCACGGCGGTGAGAATGCCATAGTACAAGTAGAAGGGCACCTTGCCATGGTTAAGAAAAATACCATTGGGGGCCTTGGAAAAGATAAGACAGAGCGAAGCCGCGGCTTCGATGATGCCGCACGAGATCAGAGCTCTCGGCACCTTATCCGCGTCGAGGCATGCATCGGAAACCAAGCTCACAGTGCTGATGAGGGAATTCATTGTCTTGTGTATGTGTAACGGTGGAAGAATGGTGTGCGACACAGATGTTTCGGTTTGAGGTTTTGAGCTTGGAGGTCGAGGGTATATATAGTACGGACCGGTGTCGGGGAGGGTGAGAATCTGTAAGGCTCGGAGGGTGACGGAAGCGGCAAAAGGAAGCTTCCCGGAAGGGACTGCTGCGTTTGGTCTAGGTGGCACGCTGCGAATGGACGAATGGTACGTCGTTTACTCCCGAGAAGTATCAGCACGGCATGCTGACTTAGCAGTTAGCATGCGTTTGGTTGAGGACCTCTTTAAGATCTACTGCAAGTAGAAATTTATTACAGAGAATGATCGTCAGGAGGACCTCTTTAAGATCTATTACCAGTAGAAATTGATTACAGAGAATGATCAAAAGCAACGGGTCTTTATTGATGATGATTAGAGCTTTATATACTGTTACAAGAGACGCTACAAGAGACGCCCGTTCGGAACGATGCGTCGGTTTACAGAGGCAACTGCCGACGGTTAGAAGTAGTGATTATTTGGATTAACCAAATACTAATTAATCCTAACACTCCCCCTAATCAATGCTTCTCTTTGAGTAAAACATCATCTTGATAAAGATTCCTCCAAAAACCCTGTGGGAAAAATATGAGGAATGATACTTGATATGCTGTGAAAAACTCCTTTAAATCCAGTGGGAAAATAAGGAGAAAATAATACAACATATAATTGTAATTGTCTCTTTGTTAACTCACATGAGAAAACCTGTTAAGGAAAAATTCATAAGTGAGTTTAGAGAACAATAGATATGTCTTGTATACCCTCTCAAAAACCCCGGTAGGAAAAATAGAAGATATGACATATATTTTGTGTTGATAATGCCTCATTAAAAACCTTTCATGAGAAAGCTTGAGAGAAAACTCATAAAAAGAAAAGAGTGCAATATGATGTACGGACAGGTTAATTATCAGAGAGTAACTCCCCCTGATTCTTGCAAATCTTGAAGTCGTCGCATACCAATTTCATGAACGAACCTTTGAAACGTTGAATTTGGTAAGGACTTAGTGAACAAATCCGCGAGATTGTCACATGATTTGGTTTGCAAGATGTTTATCTCCCCACTTTGTTGTAACTCATGAGGATAAAACAATTTAGGGGCAATATGTTTGGTAATATTGCTCTTTATGTAACCTGTTTGTATCTGAGCAACACAAGCAGTATTATCTTCATAGATAATTATCGATGATTCAATAGAACCAAGACCACATGATTGTTGGATGTGGTTTATCATTCTGCGAAGCCACACGCATTCACGTGATGCTTCATATAGGGCAATAATTTCAGAATGATTTGTGGATGTAGCCACTAAAGTCTGCTTGGAAGACTCCATGAAATGGCCGTTCCACCATGTAGGAACACAAAGCCAGTCTGAGATCTAGCATTATGGGGATCAGACAAGTATCTAGCATCGGTGTATCCGATTAGATTTGAATCTTTGTAAGATTGATAATATAGACCCAAATTTTTAGTACCTTGGAGGTAGCGTAAGACTTGCTTGACTCCCGTCTAATGACGTTTAGTTGGAGCAGCGCTGTGTCTTGCTAATAAGTTTACTGCAAATGCGATATCAGGCCTGGTGCAATTTGCAAGATACATAAGAGCTCCAACAGCACTAAGATATGGGAATTCGGATCCCAATATATCTTCTCCATCTTCCCTTGGTCTGAAAGGATCTTTCTCTACGTCTAGAGATCGAACAACCATGGGAGTCTTTGATGGATAGGATTTGTTCATATTAAATTTCTCTAAAATCTTTTAGATATAAGCAGCTTGGTGAACCAAAATTCCTGAGTGAAGGTGCTCAATTTGTAGCCTTAAGCAAAATTTAGTTTTGCCTAAATCCTTCATCTCGAATTCCGTTTTTAGATGATCACGTGCTTCATCAATATCTTATGCGTTACCAATGATATTTAGATCATCAACATACACGGATATGGTGCAAAATCCATTCAAGGATTTCTTTATGAACACGCATGGGCAATCATCGTTATTCGTGTATCCCTTTTGAATAAGGAATTCGCTAAGTCGATTGTACCACATTCGACCCGATTGTTTCAAGCCGTATAAAGACTTGTTAAGTTTTACACAATACATGTTGCGTTTAGCGCTTGGATTCGAAAGTGGGATTCCATCGGGAACTTTCATGTATATGTCCGAATCAAGTGACCCATAAAGATATGCAGTCACTACATCCGTCAACTGCATAGATAGATGATTTTACATTGCCAGTGATATTAGGTATCGGAATATTATTCCACTCATTACTGGAGAGTATGTTTCGTTGAAATCAACGCCGGGTCTCTGCGTGAACCCTTGTGCTACGAGCCTCGCTTTGTATCTCACCACTTCATTATTTTCGTTCCGTTTCCGGACGAATACCCATTTGAATCCCACCGGGAAAACATTGGGAGGAGCAGGTATTGCTTTTGTAAATACCTCTCTTTTATTGAGCGAAGCTATCTCTGCTTGGATTGCTTCCTTCCATTGATTCCAGTCCGAGCGTTTTTGACACTCTGCCATGGTCTTGGGATCTGGATCAGATTGAAGGTTGTTTGTAATCTTTGTGGAGAAGTAAATGTCGACAATCGTAGTCTTACGGTTATATGATTCTCCAGAATCAATGTAATTGATGAAAATTTCATTATCCCTTGGTGACTGATCTTGATTTCCCAATATGATCAAGTCAGGATTTTCCGATGTCTCAGCTTCTAGATTTGAGTGCACTCCTAAGCTGGGTTGTGGAGTTTGGATTTCATTTACAATTTCAGAAGGTTTCTTCTTCTGTTACCTTTGTTGCTTGCGTGAAGCTGAGTCCTGTTTTGCGGCCGTACTTCTCCCCCCTCTTATTGTTGATGGGGAGTTGGGTGGTTTCTTTTGGAACTTCCACTCTTTCGGGCGCATTTGCAGCAGGATTGTAGGATTTTGTAACTCCTTTGTGATTTGTAAATGAATCTGGCAAGTTATTTGCAAGATGTTGCAAATTTATGATTTTCTGAACTTGGAGCTCAGTCTCTTGAGTACGTGGATCAGAGTAGGAAATACCTTGGACATTCCAATTGATTTCCTGGCATTCTTTTCGGTACTTGATATCTCCCCCTAATGCCGGGAAATGATCCTCATTGAAGATGCAATCAGCGTAACGGGCAGTGAATAGATCCCCGGTGAGAGGTTCTAGGTACTTGAGTATTGACGGTGATTTGTACCCCACATAGATCCCCAATTTTCTATGTGGTCCCATGGATGTACGCTGCGGTGGTGAGATGGACACATATGTGGCGCATCCGAATTTTCGCAGATGGGAAATACTTGGAGGATTTCCACGTACGAGTTGCAGAGGGGAAGTACTGTGGTAAGCAGTTGGGCGCAATTGTATCAAGTCAGCAGCGTGTAAGACTGCATGACCCCAACAAGAAGTTGGTAGATTGCAATTGTGTAGTAATGGTCTTGCGATAAGCTTAATCCGCTTGATAAGTGCTTCGGCTAAACCATTTTGTGTATGGACGTATGGTACAGAATGTTGGACTTCTATCCCTAAAGCCATGCAATAATCATTGAAAGCTCGAGAGGAGAATTCCGCAGCATTATCCATGCGAATGGATTGGATTCGGTGCTCGGGATAATGAGCCTTTAACTTAATAATTTGACTCATAATCTTTGCGAAAGCATGGTTTCGTGTGGATAGAAGGCACACATGTGACCATCGAGTTGATGCGTCAATTAAAACCATGAAGTACCGAAACGGTCCAGATAATGGTTGGATGGGACCGCAAATATCTCCTTGAATGCGTTCAAGGAAATTGAGTGGTTCCACGTTAATCTTAAGGTGCGAAGGCCTTAATATTAACTTTCCAGTTGCACATGCGGTGCAAATAAAATCCGAATGTGAGGAAGTTTAGCATTATTTAAATTGTGACCAATGCAATTGCTGATAATTTTTCTCATCATCCCTATGCCGGGATGACCAAGGCGATCATGCCAAATTTGGAATGCATCAACATTCTGAAAAATTACTTTGTATGCAACATGTACTACGGGTTTTATGTACGTATAGTACAATCCTGACGTTAAAGAGGGAATTCTTTCAAGTACTTGTTTGCCATATCCGTTGTTTTTAGTTAAGAGGAGATATTCCTCTTTGTTGTCGTCGTGGGTTTCGATATGAAAACCGTTCTGACGGATATCTCTATAACTTAGTAGGGTACGAGTTGAATCGGGGTATAGCAAAGCATCCTCGATTATTACTTGTGTACCCATAGGGAGAGTAATTATGGCTCGTCCTGAGCCAACAATTACGGCATCGCGTCCAGCGATTGTTAAAATTTCTCCTTGTCTCTTAGTGAGATTTTGGAAATATTTTAATTCCCTAAGAATAGAGTTTGTGGTACCACTATCCACAAGGCACATTTCCTCTTCCATCGGATTGACTCCCGTAGAAATCTATATATAAAAATGAAGAATTTAGCATAAAATTCTTAATCGGATATATAGAATACATACGAATGTACTTAGGTACATAAGTACTATTACAATACTGTAATTTACAACATATGTCTTGAACATATAATTACTACAATATTGTCTTAAATAATACAACGACAACATGACCATTAATTACAACATAATAATATGGATGTTATGACAATAATGACGGAGTGGAGGGACTTTATTCAAAGTCACCAAACATGTCATTTGAAGCAAATTCAATGATCATGTTCTCCGTGTTCATTTGATCATCGTCTTGTTGGAGATGCTTGTTGTCCTGGGGTTCTGGAAGAACAGCAGTGGAACAACCGATTTCCTTGGACTTGTCGGTCTGGAGGTTGAAGTGTGCTTCAAACTTGGATCCTTGAGATTGTTTCTTGCGTCCCACGGATTGTAGGTAGAGATCAACGAGGTGTCGAGGGGTGCGACATTTTTTGGTGGAGTGCTTGTAGCATCCACACTTTTGGCAAACTTGTGATTTGTCAAATTTAGGCTTTGCAATGCCTTTCCCCTTATCCATGGCACGTGGCTTCTTCTTCCAGTTCCGTTTGCGCTTTCCATTGAAGTGCTGCTTTTGGTTCTTGGAAGAGCCTGCAGACTTATTACTATTCTGACCATTGTAATGTACTTCTGGGAGCGGAGCGGCGCCTACATTGCGCTGATGATGGTTCCTCAAAGTGAGTTCATCATGTTTTTCCGCTTGCAGGAGTACATGTATAAGGTCGGAATAGTGTTGGAATTCTTTAGCGCGGTACTGGTGCTGCAAAATCCTGTCCGATGGAAGCATTGTTGATAACATTTTTTCAATCTTATCTGCTTCAGAGGGTTCTTTCTCGCAGAAACACAACTTAGAACAGATTTTGTGAACAGCATGGTATATTCTTCAATGGACTTGAAGTCCTGAAGCCGAAGTTGAACCCAATCATGAGTTGCTTCGGGAAGGATAACCGCTTTCTGCTGTTCATATCTTGTTTTAAGTGCTCGCCATAATGCACGTGGACTTTCTTCCATCAGGTATTCAGATTTGAGGTCCGGATGGATATGGTGCCTTATAATGTATAAGGCAGCATATTGTTGAGGATCTGATAATTCTGGTGTTCCGAGTCAACGGGAGGGTTGATCGTTGCTACAATGCTGCGGGATGCAAGAGAGATTTTGATATCCATTGCCCATGTGGGATAGTTGTGACCATCGAGCGCGAGCTCTTCAAATTCTTTGGCCATCTTGATCTACATGGAATTAAACCAGAGATTTGATTAATTTACTTAGGAGTAAATCAAAGTATCGTCATGGTTATGTTGTAATAGGTGTGTAAAATTCTGAAATTTCAAGTGAAAACTTGAAGTATGAAGTGTAGATCTTAGGTTATATAGCATAATCACGTTGAAGATAATCACCAAAATGGTGTAGATCTTGTAGTAATAGATAGCAGAATCTGACGAGCGTCAGTAGATGCTTAAAAATCTATTACGTTGTTATATGCTATAATTCAAATATTTGGAAGAGCACATTTAAAAGTAATGGTGGATAATCTGCAACGAAGCAGTAGATCGCATATATCCATTACTTTGTGATTCACAAATATATGAGATAATCACTTTGAATTTCGCATGTCAATTCCTTGAATTAAGCCAATTGAGCTAAAAAGCATTTTAGGGCTTAATTGAGGTAAATTGATATATGAATTTGCAAGAAAATTAATTTCGATTGCAAATTTATAGGAAAAGTGCATGTTGTAGGGATTGCAAATTATGCAAACACATTGAACATGGACTTAATTTCCATTTATATAGTTTCTGAAATTGAAATACATAACAGAAAACATTACTGAAATGTAAATATTAGAAGCACAGGGGCCTAAACATAACAAGAACTGATAAAACAGCATTGTAAAAGGACCTAATTGCAAAAAACCCGAAAAAACAGGGGGGTTTTCACTAAAATTCTGCGCAGCCGATTTGGATCAAGGCAACTTGGGCCGAGGCCCAATTGGCCTTACAGCCCGCTCGGCCTAGCAGGGGGGCGCGGGGGGCGTTGCGGGCCACCCAACCTGGGCCTGGGCCTTGGTGGCCTTTCGGCCGGCCCAGGTGGGTGTGCACCGGCTGTGGGGGGGCGGATAAAAGGGGTGCGGCAGGGGGGCGGTTAGGGTTTCCCAAACCCTAACCCCCCCCATATCCGGCGGCGGCGGCTCCTTTGGCGGCGATCCGGGGTCGTGGCGGCGGCGGGGCCAAGGCGGCGGGCCGAGGCTGCGGGCCAAGCCGGCCAACCAAGGCGGCGGGGCCAAGGCAGCGGCGAAGACCCGGCCCCGGTGGCGGCGCTCGGAGGCGGCGACCCGGCGACCATGGCGACTCCGGCGACCTCCCTTGGTGCCGCGCCCCCCCCACGCCGGCGTGCTTCAGCGAGGATGGTACTCCTCCTCGCCGGCGGGGGAGGAGAAGCCGTTGGGCAGGCCATTGGCGAGCACGGGTGCGGCCCGAAGCGAGGTCGACGGCGGGAAGGGTGCGATGAACCGGCGGCGAGCGGTTGCGCGCGGAGGCGCGTCGGCCGCGACGGTGGGTGACGAGGCGGCGGCCCAAGCCGACGGGGCCGGCTGCGGTGGTGATGGAGGCGCCGCGAGGTTGAAGTCGGGTGGCGGGGGGTGGAGGAGCGGCCAACTCCCCGGCGGGTTCGGGTGCCGCGACGGGAGGAGCGACCGCCGGCGGAGGGGTGCCCGGAGGGCACGGATCCCAGCCGTGGATCGGGCACCATGTCGGGGCGGCGGCCGGGGTGGGCCAGGGCCGCCATGGCGAGGGAATGTGCGGCGGCGAGGCCGCGCCGGTGGCCGAGGCGGCAGAGGCCTGCGCCATGGCCAGCAGGCGAGAAGGGCCTCCGAGGCGTGCTGCCATCGACGGGTGCCCAAGGCGGCGGCTTCTCCATGCATGGCGACGGGAGCCACGACCGTGGTCACGGCGTCCACGATGAGGAGCGAGGTGACGGCGACGGCGAGCAGCAAAGCGAAGGTGGCGCATGCCGTGGATGCGACGATGCCCACGGCGGCGGCGAGCCATGAAGCGCCTGCGGTCCTCTCGGAGAAGACGGAACAACAGTGAAGAGAAGAAGCGAGGCATCCTAACCTTCCTTGTTCTTCTTCTGCTGTGATTTCTTTCGGTAGAACTATAGTGCGTGATAACATATTGCGAGTAGAAATTGATTACAGAGAATGATCAAAAGCAACTGGTGTTTATTGATGATGATTAGAGCTTTATATACTGTTACAAGAGACGCTACAAGAGACGCCCGTTCGGAACGATGCATCGGTTTACAGAGGCAACTGCCGACGGTTAGAAGTAGTGATTATTTGGATTAACCAAATACTAATTAATCCTAACAAGATCCAGCCAACTAACTGAGCGTTCACTGCTGTTGCGGAGCCCTAACTGAGCGTTTTGGCCCGGGAGAATTCAGCCCGTCCATAAGAAAAAGTGCGTGCAAAGATAAGCTCAAGTTGAGTTTTTCAAAACGTTACTGTAAGTTAGGCCCAGGTTTACCCTCAGAACTGGGCCAGATGGTCCTCGTTATCAATTTGGGTCGGGAGAACCAAAATGTGGCCCAAGTGTAGCAGGATTTAATAATGTACTACGAGAGCTTGCAAGCCAAATTTTGGGTCAGAAATGCTCTTGTCATTGACTACTACGTCGGTCCTCTGCTTCGGTCATGGTTCTGAGCGGGGCAAGGAAAACACGAGCGGAAATACAATCGATGTCTTTCTATGCTCGTACAAGAGACATGTACAGCATTTCTGACGAGAGATACGAAAACCACAAGGCAAACCACATTAGCTCACATCGATCGAAAGCCACGGTAGACAGTACATAATAATCCCAAGCTCACAAACAGACCAGACTACAATTTACAAGTGGAAACAAATGCAAACCTCATGCTCCAGATAACAACTGGTTTTTTTTTACACACAACTGAATTTGGTACGCACTAGCAAAAGAATGTGAAATATATCAAATGGTGGGTGTGACAGTATGAATTTTTTTCAAATTTCATTTAAACTCACAATCCTTTTAAAATTCGAAAATCCTTCTTGGGCCTTTCTTTTTCCTCTGGCCCATCTCCATTTTCGTCTTTGGCCCGTTCAGCCCACGCCCGAATAACCTCATCCCCTAGCTCCCGTCACCGCCGTCACTCCCCACTGCTGCCTCGCACCCATCACCGCCACCGCCGCTTACCGCTTGACATCGGCAACCGAGTGAGGTCCACGTCGCCACACAGCACAGCGCCCGAGGCACCGCTCCTCTCTGCTGCCGCGCTTGCCACCTCGCCGTTGCATGAGCTCCCGAGCTCCCGCGCGTGCCACGCCATCTCCACTATTGCCACGGTCGCAGTCTTCTCGAGCTCCGCCCAGAGCAGCGCCTCCCTCGCCCGGCTATAAAAGGCCGGTGATCCCGAGCCTCGCCCCCTTTTCTTCCCTTTCTCCTCGGCCGCGTCCGAACCCCCCCCCTCATTCCCCTCGCGCGCTCCCGAGCCCCATCCGAGCCCCCTTTCTCTCCAACCGAGCTCCGCCTCAGCTCCTAGAGCTTCTTCCCGAGCATCCTCCTCACCTCCTCAAGCGACCCGAGCTCCATTAGCTCCTCCACAGCACATCCGGAAGCTCCCCGTACCTCTTCCTCACCTCCCCGGACTCCGGCGACCTCGCCACCTCCACCTCTAGCTCCGGCGAGATGAGCCCGAATCCCCTCACCGGTGACGAGCTCCTTTCCTGTGACAACCCCCACCTTTCTTCGCAAAAATGAAGTCCTCGCGTCCTCTGGAGTCTTCCGACGTCCTCTGCCTCCGGCGGGATGCCTCACCAGCGTCGGATTTGTCCCCGCACCCGCCGGCCAGCCTCCCCTGTTTTCCCATTTTCCCCAAATCAACCGGCCGGCTCAATTTGCAATTGAGCCGAGCCCCCTTTCCGAGCCGAGCTCCCCCAATCGGCTCAGTCCCGAGCCGAGCCATCCGGCTCTCCTCTCCACAGGCCGGCTCTGCCCTCTTTGGGCCGGCTCGAATCCTTTTGGGCCAAGCCCATTAGCATTAGGAATTCTCTTTTCTTTTTATTTCTTTTTCTGTTAAAGCCCAGAGCCCATATCCAAGCCCAAGTTCAATCCAAGCCCCAACCCTAACCCAGGTTTTGTTCAAGCCCAAGTCCGACCCAGTCCACCTAGAAACCCTAGTGGGCCGTGGGCCCAGCCCAGCCCTGTCGACCCGAAAACCCCGAAACCCTAAAAACACATATATACATCATTTTGAGCGTTTCGACGCCACGATTCCAATTCTCCACCTCATTTAACCTAATTCTCACTTCTTAATATCCAAAACCCACAAAAACACCCTCATACCATGTATACTCTCGATTCTTCATCCAAAACCCTATGAGGTTTAATATGTCCTTCTTGACCCTTTTGACATCCCGACTTTATTCCTCCACCACACTTAGACATAACCACATCTCTAAACTCTCTAAACACGAGAACCCCACATATCCCACATAGCCCTATTCCACGCCTTAAACCCTAAATACCTCATATATCCGACCGTTTGTCTTTCTAATGCTCCGACTTCAACCACATATATCCTCACCCATTTTTTCAGTGTTTCAGCTTCACCCATACACATCTCCAACCTTAATTCTATGTCTAAGCACCACACGCACCCCACCTCCTTATTTAAGGTATTATTTTACAACTAATTTACATTTTGCTCCCAGCTCGCATTCATCGAGCCCGGACTTATATATATACGTGTATTTGCTTGTTTGTATTTTCCTGCAACTAGGGAACGTTAGAGACAAGTCGGCGCTAGGACAGGACCCCGAAGGCGAAGGACACCCGGAAGACTTCGTTCTAGCCGATTCCGGAGCAGTAGGCAAGTCACAACACAACCTTGTTCATGTTGAACCTACCTGCCATATTATTATTCGTAATGATGCTAGTTTAGTTATTACTTTTTGCATGACACTCTCGTATGCAGTATTTTCGAATGACATGATAACATAGTTATGACCTACCACCTACACAGCCCTGTCAATGATTGCAAGCCCTAATTGTTTGAGAACTTGTAGGATAGCCACAGGTATTATCGACATAGGGTTTGGTCCTTATGGTAAAATAGCAATGTCAGGTATGTTAATCAAACTCGGAGGATGTAGTTTCTGAAAATGGAAATGCTGACGGTAGGGACCACGAAGTGGGGCCTTCACGAGTTGAATGTGCAGCCATTCCCCTGACCATGAAATGAGGGTAATCGGGAGAATTACCGCTCAAGGCAGTTAAGGATGAGACCCTTGTGCATAGTGAGAAACATAAGAAATCGCTCAACCACATGTTCGACTCGTCGAGCCTGGCTTAGTACCTCTGCTCTACCCAATGGACGACTATAGATTAGCTTGACATTCCAGGTGATTGGAATGCCCCGTAGTAGCGAATGGTGATAACCCACGGGTTGGGGGACTCACAACTGGAATCCACTCAAATCCCGAATCGCGTAGTTGACATTGGCCCGTCGGCTCTTGGGAGAGCGAGTGATTACGGTTCCTGGGTAGGAACTTCAGAAGATAGAGCAGACAAAAAGCCTTGATAGCTTACCTCGGTCGACACACTAATGAGAGTGTGTAAGTCTCGAGTGACAATAAGAGGTATAGATATCATGTGGGTAAAGCTGAGCAACTCTGCAGAGTCAAATCAAATGGTATTCGAATACGCCGTACTCCCGGTTAATGGAGTTGTGTTGAGAGGTGATACTCGTTGCGAAGCACAAGTAGAATTTCTTCGTGATGTTTGAATGGCATCCGATGGTAACTTGATGTGGGGCTTAAACTCAAGAGATTGCTATGTTTATGATTTAAGTGGTGTGTTTTCAAATACTAAGTTGAAGTAGAGTCATGCATCCACCAAATGGTATATTCAAACCCTACACCCTTCCTTGCAATTCAATGCATGTAGTTAAGTATTACGGCTTTCCGTTGTGGCTTGTTGAGTACGTCACGTACTCATTACTGCACAATACAAATCAGATGCGCAGGTCAATGGAGAAGGCCCATTCGAAGAAGAATATCTTGATGGAGACAAATATGGGTTCTAGGTTTTATCCGTACGCTCAAAGGCGCCTGTGGTTTAGGTCCATTTTGTGATGCAAACTTTGGGCTTGAATGCCCCAGTCTAATGTAAGTTAAACCGCTGCTATGCTTATTTTACCATTCTATAATATATTTGGATGTTTTATCGATGTGCTGGTAACGTATCAACTCGGCGTCCTGCGGCTGAGAAACTCCTGGGCAGTTGCAGGTGACACGTCGCGACCCCGAATTTTGGGGGCGTGACAGTGGGTACAACTATCACGGTGTATAAGCCTCCAAACGCAGTCACGAAGACGAGGGGCTCATCGCGAGGAGGAGGAGGAGGAGGAGAAGCAGACGACCCGCGACCGCGAGGCATCCAACCTTGGGTGCTACAAATTAGCGAAACACTTTGGGACAGCAAAGGCAAATCCCCAAGCCCAGCCACAAAGGTGAGAGGCAAGATGGACACCCAGAGGATCGTCTTACAGGTGGCGCGCCGACCGACCGGGTCGCCGGACACCCAGTACAACATCCAATACGTCCAAGATCCAACATTCCAACCATGAAAATCGACACAACAAAATGACCGTGCTACCGACTAGCAGTGAAAGCAGCAGCTACTTCGGGACGGCAAAGGCGAAGCCTCCGAGACTGGTGACGAAGATCAGAGGCAAGATGGAAACACACATGACCGTCTTCCCGATGGCGCGCCGACCGACGATGTCGCTGGACACCCAGAAGCCGGTCGACGCCTCCACGAACCCGAAGATCACCACGCCGACAAGAACGCCGTAGTATAAGTAGATGAACACCTTGTCGTGGTAGTGGAGAAACACTCCTCCGGGCACCTTGAAGAGGACGAGGTAGAGCGCCACGGCGGCCTTGAGGACGCCACCCAGGATCAATGAGCTTTTTTTTAATATTATTTTTTTTCAGAAATTTCAGAAATAATACCGCATTTCAAAATATTGCAAAAATAGCCTCCAATCGCCACGGCTGCTGGCGATTAGGAGAAATCGCCACGGCTCGTGGCGATTTGGGACTAATCGCCAGCGCACGTGCCGATTCAACACTAAATCGCCATGGGCCATGGCGGTTGGATCTAATCGCCACCAGCCATGGCGATTTCTCCTAATCGCCAGGAGCCATGGCGATTTCTCCTAATCGCCACAGCTCGTGGCGATTTCACGCCGAAAGTGGCCCTGCCCCCACCCGGCCCCCCTCCAGCGTCCTTTTGTCGCCCGTGAAGCCTCCTGCCTGCTCTCCTGCCCGCCTCCTGCCCGCTCTCCTGCCCGCCTCCTGCCCGCTCTCTATTTATTCACCCCTCACCTGTCTCTGCCTCCCACCAATCCATGAAAAATTGAAAAATCGATACAGAGAAGAGAGGGAGAGGGATTAGGGTTTGGGAGCGAGGTGAGAAGAAATAAGCTCTCGGAAGTGGCAAGAGGGAGAGAAGGGACATTAAAGTTCGGGCGGTGTGAGGTAAATAGTTGCGTTATTATTTTGTTTAGTTTCCTAAAAAATAGTAACTATGGCGTATTCCAAAATGGCACGAATGGCCTCATCTGGTGCTAACGAGATGCCGAAGCAGAGGATGGTTGCGGACGTGCCCACAGGTGTCGAAGTTCCCCTTTGCTGGTGCCAAGATCCCGTGCAGACTGATGGAGTCGCAAGAGTTCTCGTACACGTACGGAAGAAGGTTCTTCATGTGTGCTAACTACGACGAAGAGCCACCGAAGTTTGGCATGTCCAGACGGCGTGAAAGGGTAAAACTCGCACATACCCGCATTTCTAACACGATGCAATACTATGGTAACAGTCGTTTGCTTGCAGTCTCCACCTACTATATGTGACTACATACAGTGGCTGGACGTTACCCAATCGAAAGAGGCTGAGGAAGAACTCATGTGGAAGGTTGAGTGTGCTCGAGGTCGGATTCAGGAACGCATGCACGAGCAAGAGGAGGAGGAGAAGAGAAAGCGTTGGCAGGAGATGCAACGCAAAGAAAAGGAGGAGGCGGAACGTCGAGCTGCGGAGGCACGTGAGGCCGAAAGGGCGAGGAAGCGCGAGATGGCACGTCGCGCGAAGGAAGAAGGGGAGGAAGCTCACGCTCGTCGTATGAGGAAGGGAAAATATCCGAAAGGCCCTGAGTAGTTATTTCAATATTCTATTAGGTTGTTTGGCTGTATGCGAATGTTATCGTACCGTGTTGTCACGCCATGCGTAGTGCTAACGATGTATCGAACTCTATATTTTGAAGAAATAAATAGAGTGTTCCATGCAATTCAGTAGAACAAATGATACTCGAAATACGAAGTGCTGATAGAATATAATGTAATACAGTACTAGAGTCATGGACGCCTAGTCTCGTTGTCGCCTCGTCGGCCGACCAGCCAGGACGATATATTATTGAATCGCCAGATGCCATGGCGATAACTGATTTGTCAGTAATCGCCAGACACACGTCTTGGCGATTTGTCAGTTATCGCCAGGAGCAGTAGCGATTGGTCATAGTCGTCACGACCAAAGCACCCCCTTCTACTATTTAACTGGGTGAGCAGACGCTCCCACCCCGTAGCTAATCTTCCCTGGGTTATTCAGAGAAAATTTTGGTATCTCGGAGTAGCTTGTTTAGATTTGGGAGGAGAAGAAGTAGTAGTTCGCGGATGGATAGCGACGATAGAGGTAAGTCTTGTAATATTTTTCCTCCTCATATGCGTTGAAACATTAGATCTACAATTTCTGTTTTGTCTAATAATGAATTTTCGTGCAAATTACTAGATGGCAGTGATGTTGTCTGGAACCCGAGAATGGACTACGAACTTCTTACTGGTGCGGAATTGATGAGGTGGAGGTGTCAAATTATGCGTTCGCAGATCTTTGAGGACGTTCATACGCGTGCTCTTGCAGATGTGTTAGCGAGAAAGGGTTTCCCTAGATTTACGTCCAAGCAGGTGTGCAAGCGGTTGAAAGAGTTCCAGAAGATGTGGGAGAGGGTGGAGGAGCTTAAAAAACTACCTGGGGCGAAGTACACGAAAGGCTTTTTCTGCGAAGGAACGATAAGTATCCCGCAATCTCAGTACAACAAGCACATAAGGGTTAGTACAATTTACTTGTTCTTAGTTGTAACCATTTGATGCACCATTTTTGTTTGATACATCACATTCTCGGTGTGTAGGCATATCCGGAGGATGTAGGGTTGCTGAACTGTGAGATCCCAATTTCGGCCATATGGACAGATATTGCAGAGACCCATTTGCTAATAGAAGACACTTAATGAAGACAACATTTGAAGAAGAGGAACGCAAACATGCTGGGCGCACATCTAGAAAAGATGCTCGATCATCAAAGGATAAAGGCGCATGCAGTTCATCGAAAAAGGGGTTAAACGAGTGCTCGTCGAGTGACGAGGACTTCTCGAAGCTGTTTTGCTTCAAAGCCCCTGCTGAAGGGATAAAGGTGGCAGCAAGCGATAGCGAAGATGATTTCATGTAGTCGTATTACATGTGGTAGCGAATAATTGCTTGTTGTACCGACGATGCGTGTACGCAACTACTAATGTGGCAGTGTAACGTGGCTCTGTAACCTATGCTTATGTAATCGGATTTAGATGTTATTTCGTAAGTCTAATATGGATCGTCCATCACTATGTACTAACTCGTGCTACTGTCTCAGGAGAAGTGGTGTACAATCATTTTGTCTTCAGATTTAATTTCAAAGATTGAAAGGTACCATCTCGATCATTGAATTTCTATTGTAGAATAAACCACTATGCATGGACTCTGCATAGGTATTCTTCTCACAACATTTCTGGAGGAAATAACCATGAGGGGAGGCCTAATCGTGGTCGACTGTATATGCGTTGCTTACCTTTTATGTAAGTGAGAGGTTACGAGGATAAGCTCTCCAGGTCTTTCGTAGATATTCATCAGTGGCACGGCACCACCCTTGTCGGTTTTAGGAATTCTGGGGGCGTGCCGCTTTAGGCCTTCAGGTTTTTTCGTAATTGGTAGGGCAGGTGGGGAATTCAGATTCTATGATTTGGATGCTTTGTAGACCAGTCGAGTAGGAAAGATGATGCTCTGTTTAATTAGTAAGGATGAGATATGTACGTATTCTATAAAACATAGTTTCTCCACATGTCTGTTCATGCAAGAGTATCTCGTGAGAAGTGGTGTACAATCATTTTGTCTTTAGATTTGATTTTAAAGATTGAAAGATTGCATCTCGATGATGAATTGCATATCGGTCATCCATCAGACGCAGCACAAGCTGATACTATATTTAATATTCTGAGGAAGAAGAAAAATGGAAGGGCAGCTGGGGAATTCAGGACCTATGGTTTGGATGCATTCTAAAACAGTCAATTACGAAACATAAAAGTTTGAGGCACGACATTCGTATGGTGATGCAGCTAAGAGGCACCGATCTCTTCGACCTGCTGCTACTGATTTTGGTTGTGGTTGATCAAATAAGTTGATTGGTGTTTGCTAAAATCAATTAGTAAGGATGAGATATGTACGTATTCTATAAAACATAGTTTCTCCACATCTCTGTTCATGCAAGAGTGTCCCGTGAGAAGTGGTGTACAATCATTTTGTCTTCAGGTTTGATTTTAAAGATTGACAAATTGCATCTCGATAATTGAATTGCATATCGGTCATCCATCAGACGTAGCACAGACTGACACTGACAGGAACATGTCTGTTATATTTAATGTTCTGAGGAAGAAGAAACCACTCTGGAAGTCATGGAGCGTAAGGAGATGGTGAATGATCCGGCTACCGTCGAAACGTGCAACAATGAGAACGAACTAACAATGCTCCATCGAGAACTAACACACACGTCAAGTGTACTAATTCATAAAGCTGTTACAATAAAACGTACTGAAAGAAATGCGTAATTCAAACGCCTCGTCGTCCCCTCTTCCTCCTGATCAGCGGCGAAGGTGAGTACCTCGGCCTCGCCTGTCCCGCTCCCGCTCTAGGCTGCCTGCCCACGTCAAGTATCGGGTCTGCCTCGTCGGGGTCCTGCGGATCCTGCGTGGGCAACGGTGGATGAGTGGGAACCAACTCCTCCGGCTGGTCATGTAGGACGAAGCCATGAGTGTCGAGGCTGTCGACGAGGTAGTCAAGCGGACTAGATGGCATCCGAGGCGGCGTCACAGCTGTATATGACCCGAATTAGTGAGCACGACAATATAAGGAAAAAAGGCATGTACGAGTCGAGAATTATTTTACCGTGCGGAGCCATGAAGCGTGGGCCCGCACTCTGCTGCCATGCAGAACCTCCCGCCTCTGTGGGCCCCGGCGGCTGAGAGCTACCAGGCCGAGGGTCCGTCGCCCGTGCAGGACGCGGTGGTCTCTGTGCTCCCCGGCTAGTGCTCGCGCCGGCAACGACGTCATCCCTGCGCGTACACCTGAAGATGTCCATGATCCTCCTAGTGTACTCCGCGACCCTGGACAACCCTGAGTGGTGCTCCGTGCCGGATGGGATCTGACGAAGAATTGCCGTGACCTCCGTGTTCACCGCAGTCGCCCACTGTCCCTGCAGAGTGAGAATCATAGGTGCGCGCATTAGTATAATTAGTAAAATAAACTCGGACAAGCAAAGCACGAAATGCACTGACCGCCAAATCCAGAGTTTCAGCCCCGATGATCGGGTACATGTCTGTCGTCTGTGGCGCGGCCTCGTCAGGAGCCTCGGTACCGCGAATAAGGTGGACGCGCGTACGTGGCAAATACCACTGCAGGTAGGCGTCGAACTCCGCGTACCGAAACAGCCGCTCCTCGTGTAGGACGTTGTCCAGAGCAGTGTCCCACTCGGCAACGAAAGGGGCCATCCGTGCTACCCACTGTGTATCCCTAGTACCCCCACCCTTGCGAGTCCACCTGTTTACGTCATGAATTTGTATATCGTAAAAGCAATAGACAATCTAAGTACGTAGGAGTTTCGAAAAATTGACTTACGTGTGTGCGTTCGGCTCGACGGGTGGTACGTGCGGAGGCGGGTACGCCTGGTACAGACCAAACTGTCTCATCACACGGTGTGGTGAGTAGGCCTCCACGAAGATGTCGAAGACAATCGTCGAAGTGGTCCTCCAGTAGGTCTCGTCCCGCCGGCAAAGTGAAGACATCCCCTGGGCAGGCGCACGTCGTGACGTCCTCTCGTATGAGTATGGCTCCCATACGACACTCTGCGCAGGGAGGTGCTGGAACTGCTCCACGAAAGAGAGGTAACAACCTCGTACCTGTGCCCTCGCCCACTGGGGCTGCAAGAAGTACGTATGAGGGTGTCATAGTCAATGAACTAACGGCCTGAGGTACAAATGTTATATGGAAATACAAATCGAGTAAGAGAGGAAGTAACTCACTGTTCTTCTTGTCCAGATGGACCCGAAAGTAGGTCCGTCCAGCGGTCCTGGTCCACGGTAGAACTCTGGGCCGTAAGCGTCGTCGTCGACCCATGGACGACCGATCGGAAAGCGCTCGAAGGACCACAGCTGAAGAAGAAGCGGGCACCCTGTGAGATTGGCGGCGGCCGCCTTCCTCTTGCACGCGCCACAGAGCGCTCGGTACAAGCCCGCAAGCACTGCAGACCCCCAGCTCGTAGGAGGTAGCTGATCCGCTGACTCAGCATCTGCGATCTGCCGGGCAAGCCCGATGTACCGAGCGTCCACGCTGTCTCCGTACGCACTCGTGAACATCACGTACCCGAACAGCCAAAGCAAGTACGCCTCGAGTCCCCGGTTGAGCTAGTACTCGTCGAGATCTCCCTGAAATCTCTGCTCAAGGCTGCCCAGCTGCAAGAATAAAACAATAGAACGAAAATAAGTTGAGCCCAGCACGAATATGTCGAACATCATTAAATGAGATACGTACCTCGAACTGACGAATCCACATGAACCTGGGTCCGTGCTTCTGACGCGCTCTTACCACCTCAATCTCAGGTGGCCCAGGCGGTAGAGCTGCGGCAAACCGCTCCGCAAGATCCTCGGGCCAACCGGCAAGAACCGGTAGCGGACCTACCGGCGCTCCCGCCAAAGGTAGGCCAAGTAGGCAGGCCGTGTCCTGCAGCGTGACTGTCATCTCCCCCCAGCCGAAGTGGAAGGTGTGGGTCTCCGGCCTCCACCTGTCCACAAGTGCGGTGAGTAACGAGGCATCGAATGGAAACCTCCGGGAACGACCGCCCGCTGCAGCCGGGTCTCCGATGTCCTTGTCGTCCACCGCCTCAACCATCCGGGCGAGTGGTAGTAAACCGGACCACGCCAGCCTGTCAAAACAGGAAAATAGTCAACTTAGTACGGAAACACGAAAACGTACATGCAATCAAGTAACGTACCTGTCGATCTAGGACTCGTGAATCCTCCACGCGTGATCAGGTGTACGAGTCCGGAACACTCCGAGCTCACGGTCTCCTGAAGCCAACAGCCTTGACCGGTGATCTCGGTCCTCTCGGTCATCTATCAGCTCGAATCCAGCCATCCCTATTCATGCGATACAAAAAAATATTGGTCCAGATGAAATAAATGAAGTACATATAACACGGATACATGAAATACATTAAGTACGTGAAGTAAATATGACACGCATGTCAAAGGCAATAGCAAATTACATAACACAACTAGATGAAATGAACGAAGTACATATAACACGGAATCATGAAATACATTAAGTACGTGAACTAAATATGACAAGCATGTCAGAGCCAGTAGCAAATTACATAATACCAATACTGCGACATAGACTACTGATGCCCAGAACCGGAGGCACCACCAGCCGCCTCCTGCTCCCTTCTTTCCTGCTCCCTTCTTTCCTGGTCTTCTTTCATCTTCGGACATTTCTTCACGCGGTGGCCAAATTTCTTGCAATAGCTGCATTGTTTGGTTGGCCCACCAGCCTCCGCCTCGTCTATCGTGTTATGAATACGGCGAGTCCGGCGTCGTCCCACGGTAGCTCGAAGGAGGCCGAAATCGGGGACATACATCCGTTCGCCTGGAGGTACCTGCGTGAAATTACCGACCACACGGAAACCATACAGCTCGCCTGTCCAGGTATCGCGGACAGCCTCCTTCGTGAAGTAGTACGACACAAACGGTCTTGTGTCCATCTTTGTCTTCGTAGCCGCACATAGCACGTGAGAGCAAGGCTTGTGCAGAAGCTTCGGCTTGTTGCACGTACACGTAGCAGAGATATTCGGTTGGACATGAAAAGTAACCTCATGAGTAATCTCCTGCGTGGAAACCCCAAATCCACTCTTCTGCTTCAAACATACCTCGAACCTACGGTGCACATTACCCACGCGTCTGGCCTTGTGCATTTGCCCCTTCTTGGCTTTCTCCTCAATGTACAACATAGTCTTCGCACAATACGGTGTATCACCGAATTTTTCCATATGCAGTACTGCCTTTGCACGCCTCTCCTGAAAGTACTTCATTGTGCTGTGAAGCGAACCCTCCACGATGGCTACCAGCGGCAAACCGCGTACCCCTCTTAGAACGAAATTGTAAACCTCAGCAAGATTGCTAGTCATGATCCCGTACCTAGCGCCGTCTGTGTCATGGAGGAGGGACCACTGCTCAAGTGGCTCCTTACTTATCCAATCTGAGAAGCACTTCACCCTGTTCGAAGCCTTCCTCCTAGTGTTTGGATCCTCAACTCCCGGAAGGTCACAAAGCCTGTGTGTTACATCCGCAAGGTTACGTTGTCTAACCTCCTTCTTCGTGAACTCGTCGAGTCTGTTCCATAACTCGTCAAACTTCCTAGACTGGTTCTGTTTGCATAACGATTTGAAGAGGTTCATCAATTGCTTGTTCTTGAATTGGCGATAGAAATTGGCCGCTAGGTGGCGCGTGCACTACCTACTCCGTATGTCGTACCAACTGGAATCTTCTGGCAAATCTTCTCCTTCCCCAGTCTTTGCTACTCCCTGCTGAAGATGGCGAATTGCTAGCAGCAGCCCGGCATGCCGGTCATGGATGACACACACGTTTGGTCGATCCTGCACAAGACCTCTCTTCAGACACACAAGGAACCACAGCCAGTTATCGTAGTTCTCGCAGTCAGCGAAGCCCATTGCCAGTGGCACTAACTGATCATTTCCGTCTGCCCCAATTGCGGTAAACAGTGTCCCCTTCATCTGGCCTGTCATGAACGTCCCATCAATACAAATAACCGGCCGACAGTGTCTGAAAGCTTCTACGCATGGGCCAAAACTCCAGAAAGCACCCTTCAACGTCATTTTCCCAGGTATGTCCTCAGAGGGCGTAAGGAGACGGCTAATAAATGACCCGTCGTTCCTTTCCCCCAGTGTGTCCAGCAGGTATGGTAAATTGTGGTATGAATCGATGAATGTCCCAAACCTCCGCTCGAGTGCGATCTGCTTAGCCCTCCATGCCATGGCATAGCTTATGCTGTACCGGTATTTGCTCTCTACAGATGTCTGTATGAACTGTGCTGGAATGCAGACATTCTTCACTATCTTGTGATACATCAACCCAGCCACGAGCTCCGCACTGATGTTCCGATGGGTGTCAGGAACACCGCTTATTACACATGTGTGCGGCACAACCCTTCGTATGACCCAATGCACTTCATACTTCCTCAGGGAGGCATGCACGTACCCCTCACACCCAACAGACCTACATCTCACTGCGTACTGATCCCTGCTACTTTTCTGCACTCAAAATGTTCTCTGTGTCGACATCGCCCAAAGCTTCACCGCCTCTTTTACCTCTTTCTTCGTGCCATAGTATGCACCTTGGACAACCTCGTTCGGTTTGTACGGATACCTATCGTCACTTCCGCCCTCGAGATTCATTCTGCCGGACATGTCAATATTCCACATACTAGGAATCGGATCGTCGCCTCCGTCTTCATCCTCATCTTCGTCCTCTTCGCTGCTACCGTCTTCGACATTCGCCTGTTCCTCTCTAGCAACGGCATCATCATGCTCCATCATCTGCACTAGTTCAGGCCGTATCTCCCCCTCGTCCACCGAACCGCTGTGGTATTCAGTACCTCCTGTCGCGGAAGGTCCAGCGGAAGTTCCACCGACTTCCACTACAGGGCCTTCTTCGCCAACAACTTCCTCCGCCGCTGCGCTGTTCTGTCCAACCCCGTTGCCTCCGCGTCCGCCTTCTTCAGATGACACCTCCTTATCTACTGTCTGGACCAACATATAATGCGGACCCTTACGTGCCTTACTTGCCCTCAACCAAGCCCGCCAATCCTTCGTCATATCTAGCGTGAAAAGATCCCACCGGACATGCTTGCAAGACTTGCTAAAATACGCCTGCACGGTTACACTTGAGACCTCCGGATCAAGACCGAATGCCCGTGTTAACCATTCTTTAATGTCATTGATGTGGTATCTCTCTGCATCTTGCAGGGTTAATCTCGTTTGTGGAAAACTACTAAGATCCACAGAACCAGTCTCTGGAATTGTACGGACGGTGCCAACACCGTAGTAAACTATAAATTCGTCTGGTTCTGACATTCCTGCCATCCAAAACGTCATATTTTAGCCTATACAGTCGAAGATACTATCATACGCCAATAATTGTTCTCATCGATTTCTAATACGTTTCGAGTATTACGAACTATTATTCAACTTAATAGAAATTATAAACTCTAAACCCTAAATCGATGTCGACTTGCTACTTCTAAATCAATGTCTATTTATTGTACCGTAATCATCTAATCATCTAATCGACTTACTACTCCGAATCATCTAATCATCTATCTATTGTACCGTACGTATCTATTTAAATTGCTACTCCGAATAAATATACCCTACAATTCTATTTAAATTGCTACTCCGAATAAATCTACCCTACATTTACCCCTAATTCTACATCTAATACTATATCTACTACTACAAATATTAAAATGCTACAATGAACGGTGAAAATTTCAAAAAATCACCTCCAAATCGCTGCACAACACCTCTCTTCTTCCCTTCTTCTTCCTCCTCTCTTCTTCCCCTTCTTCTTCCTCTCTTCTTCCCCTCTTCTTCCTCTCCTTCCTCTCTTCTTCCCCTCTTCTTCCTCTCTTTTCTTCCTCTCCCTTCCTCTCTTTTCTTCTCCTTTCTTCCTCTCTTTCTTCCTCTCCCTTCCTCTCTTTTCTTCTTCTTTCTTCCTCTCCCTTCCTCTCCCTCCCCGAAACGCCCGTGCTCCTTTGCTCTCTGTTCCCAGCACCGGTGGCGCGCTCGTGGCGATT